>BLKM01000442.1:173359-276345 GCA_013340265.1 Coptotermes formosanus
TGCAGAACAACAGTAAGAACCGGTTGTGCAGAACAACAGTAAGAACCGGCTGTGCAGAACAACAGTAAGAACCGGTTGTGCAGAACAACAGTAAGAACCGGTTGTGCAGAACAGCAGCCAACCATTTAATAAGAGTGTGCTAACAGATATTAAACACTGCCAAATCAATATCACCACGACCATTAAAATCAAGGGAAGAAAACTTCCACAGAATCCATACAAAAACCAAGAAAAGTACGACGAAAAACCAAAGCTTAAGGGAAGTCAAAATAAGAAAAATTCTACAGAAGCAAGGGTCACGACACCCAGACACGCATACCGAGGCACACATAAGGAATTAGTACAAGGGAGAAAATAGAAGACAAGAATATTACCGTCAAAACTACTATCGCATTGTTAATGCATCAGTTTACCACCCAAAACTGTCTGCCCTGTTTTTTAAAACTATTTTATAACAACTGATTACTATTTTATAACGCACAATTATGTATGAATCTGACTTGTAAAAGAGAACGCCTTCTACTTGTATATGTAGAGTCTCTGTAACAATAGGATAAGAACAGAGCCTCAAGATGGTCCGAGAGGACCAAAACTGGTCGCTCTTATTCTTCAATAAAACCATATAACGTTGGCTGTACGCGCTTATTACTTCACATATAGGGTTTTAAGATTTCGGTTAGCGTTCAGTTTGAGCAGAGCAACTCACAGACAGCGCATATATCTTGCAATGTTACGTCTAATATACAACGTGTTCCATACGAGAAGTGGAGTTGTAACATATAAAGCAGAAATACGTGCAGGGTGACAATATATTACTATCCGGAAGCAACTGGCAAGGGCAATTGGGAACACCAGACTGCACTTAACTTACAATAAAAATAGCTGTGATACCTACAGCATGACGATATAGGGTTTTCAAAATATGACGCTGCATTAGCCCAGTGTAAGGGCTAAATCTGTCTAGACCGGCTCGCTTTTCAGGCTTGTTCATGGCGTCAAATCTGCAAACTCCGTGTAACAGCACGCGTCATAAATAACAAGGTCAGTTAGGTTTGCGAAACTGCAATAAAAACCATTTGTAAAGTACATCTAGACTTGTAAATACACATATAATTATATGCATACAGTATGGTATAGTCAGCGACGGTAAACGTGTGTAAATCATACATAAACACTTTTCGTGTGTGTGATCTGTGAACTGGCAGAAGGAACGAGAAAGACTGGTGTGACAGAGCATTTTCCACAGGGCTAAAGGCGTATGCTTTCCTACATAAACTCTTCATCTTCTCTCTCTCTCTCTCTCTCTCTCTCTCTGTCTCTAGGCTACAGAGAGGCTAAAAAAGTTATAAATGAGCAAACATACAATTAAGTTAATAGGCATCAGCCATAATCTCAGAATTTTACTCCGTCCTTGCGTTTGTAATTTTTAACGCGCAATAAATTATTAAAAATATTTCATACAACGGCTTACATTTATAACCTATCCCCAGATTAAGTTTCACAAAGTCCTACACAGAAATCCGTAGGTTTTGTCACAGTACAGACATTGGACTTCTTGTAAAGTTATCTCTGTACACGGGAACGAAGACGTATGGAAAGTGGAGGTTAATCTGCACATATTCTTAATCTCGTTTCTAAGATTCACGCCAGTGGCGCCGGCAGCAAGGTGCAAGGTGATGCACTTGCACCGCCTTGACATTCTGACATTTAGTAATTTATTAAATCACAAAAAAAATCAACAGAACACAACTAAGTTCCGTACAGGTCCTGCAGTTTTAGTGTAAGAATTAAGTAAGGATTTTAATTAAATGACAGCTACGTCACTGCCTTGACCAGCACTGATCATTCAAAAATTTGGTCACTTTACATATAGGTAATGTGCATTACCTTGCTAAAGGCCGTCCCAGTGCTCTTAATTCAAGCTCCGGCTTATTTACCTCCGGTACATTTTTGGATATGGTTGGTGGTACCAAGAACAAATTAGTGATGTCAGTAACATAAATGGGGAAAAATACCTCTGTTCTTAACTCCAGATGACCGGACATAACTGCTGTCCGAAGTTCCTTCTACAGATACTATAAACGCCGTATTACTTTTACAACACACAAGTATGCTAGCCGGATTATCAACGACAACCAATAAGATGATAATGTACCTTGCAAATAAAGTTATTCCCAGGCATTTACCTACAAAAGTACAAATTTATCTTGAATTAAGTTACTCCTGCGTAATTTTCAATTAATCTACAGGTAGTAGTCATTCATGTAAAAGATAAAGTTGTCCCAGTGCACGCCATGAAGGCGTATTGCGGGAGCACAGGTACAGCTCCACTCATTCTTAACCTCGGCACTAGATTGAGGTGAGCGATCAATTTCAAGCCCCAGCCGCTTTAGCCCCCCGAGGAGTTACGTACAGTGATGGAAGTGTGTTAAACCGGAGTAATTACTATGTAAATTTCATTTCATAACAAAATAATAATAATAATAATAATAATATCCTAAACTTCTCCAAAAGGTCTGGGCCGCTTCTGCGGCGCACCCAGCCTCCTATTGAATGGGTACGAAGGGTAAAGCGGCCCGGGCCGTGAAGCTGACTACTCACTTCTATCTAGGTTCCAGGTTCAGAACGTGTGGAGATCTATCTCCACCGCCCCACGTGCCTTAATGGCACTAACACGGGAAACTTTCCAATGTAACTCTTTTACACACGCAATTCGACCAGCGTTCGCTGGCTACCACGGCAGTCGTTCTCATCTCACTGCAGAGTCAATAATTATCTTGCAAGAAACGTATCAACCCTACAACTACGTTAAGCAAATCAGTGACTTTAACATTAACCGTAAACTTACCGGGTGAAAGGATTACGAGTACAAATCTGCAGACACTTCCACGATGCACTTGCACATGCAGCAACGTCAACACAGCCACAACAACGCTTACGTTACCAGCTGGCTGCGTTCGATCAGCACACAACTGACCGCAATGGAGTGGCGTGCCCTGAATCGCATAGTTTCTCACGCCAAGTGGCGCAATCTAGCGGGAGCAGCCTGAACTACTTCTTTCGACAGCACCGCCATTTGCAAATGACTCAGCGAAATGGTGTGTTGAAGATACTACTGGCGTAACGACGGTGCCGAAAATCACCGGATGTGCAAGCCATTTACGTCAGGCATATCGAACCGGGGGCCCGCGGATCGCATGCGGCCCGCGATGCTAATTGAAACAACCAGTAAAAATGGCCTAAAGATCGCGATTTATAAGCAGAAACTTTAGACTGGATAAGATCGTAAAATTGTTTACGAAATTGTGATCGCAGCTTCGTATGTTTATGTATTTTTACGGTTGTCGTGTGACGTCACATGACTGCAAAACCTTGGTCTAAAATGAAAAAGTTTTTTACAGTTGTTAAAAGAAAAATTGAAGATGATACATCTACCAGAATTGTGAATGAAATTCAGTTAGGTTAAACAAGTAAGACGAAAGATCAGTTGTCTCCTTGTGCCACAAGTGTCAGTATTAGTGGTAAAGGTCATAGTGTCCCTGTCCCCACCATGAAGGCATATAAGGGGAGCAGAAGTACAGCTCCACTCTTTATTAACCTCGGCGTTAGATGGAGGTGAGTGGTCAACATCACACCCCCAGCCGCTTTACCCCACTGAAAACCATCAGTACTCATTGAATAAGAAAGTGAGCCCCAAATCCAGCCTGGACGTGTCGGAGAAGTTAAAAATCTCTTGCCCCTACAGAGATTCGCACAGTGGACATTTCAGCCCGTAGCCTAGTTGCTATATCATCTTTTTCACCGGGGCCCGAACCCGCTCTCGGCGGCCCTGCTGATATGGACATTAGTATGCGGGGATATCTTATCATCGGTCTCTCCAGTGATAGAGTGTCATTCTGAATCTCCATTACCGGTGGATTTAAGCGAGAAGCTTGTAGAAAGGATAAGGAACAGACCGTTTGTCAGTCAGATACGCGAGGCGAGGGGTGGCGCTAAAGTTTTCATTTAAAAAGTTACGTAAAATTAACTGATAAAAATACAACTAACCAGGATCTCGCCTTCTGCATTCAAACTAGGGGCACAAGCAGAGCTGAGAGCGTTTTTCATAGAATTTTATCAGGTTTTCACAAAATAGAAACATACAGTTTAATAATGAAGAATGTCTATTCATCTATTCATGGTGGAACCAAAATTTAATGTTCCTCTAAATCCTGCTGCATGCACGTAATCACAACTAAAAACTGCAGTAACTTACCCATAATTCAGAGAGTCACACACAAAAAAAACATTATTACAATCTACATGCAGACTGAGGTTTATATCAAACAATCCAGATAATTCTCAGAACGCACTGAAACTACGTACTTTAAAAATATGAATATTAAAACACATTCCTAACACTAAGTGTTCCATGCACTGAGCCAGCTTTATCTCTGAATCATTATACTTTATGGAAATCTCATTGTTAACACATGCGTTATATAAATGTAAACCAGCAGTAATTCTCCATGTTGTATATGTGTGAATTCCCTGATCATGGCGGAGCAAAGGCCGAAAAAAAATGTCGTAAATACTGTAAACAAATAAAGGCGTGTTTAATGGTATTGATTGAAGTCAGGGAATGCTTGTTATCATTCGGTGCAGCGTTTTTTGGTCTTCCAGTTTGCTGTCCAAAATTATAAATATTAAGGTATACAGAACTATAATTTTGCCTGTTGTTTTGTATGGGTGGAATATAGGCAGAGGGTGTTCGAGAATAGGATGCTGAGGAAGATATCTGGGCCTAAGAGGGACGAGGTGACAGGGGAGTGGAGAAGACTACGTAACAAGGAGGTTTGTCCTTGCACTCTTCCTCAAGTAACCTGAGAGAAAGAGACCACATGGAAGACCTAGGCGCAGATCGAAGGAAAATATTAAAATGGATCTTAAAGCAGTGGGATGGGGAGGTATGAACTGGATTGATCTGGCTCAGGATAGAGACAGGTGGCGGGCGCTTGTGTATTCGGTAAAGAACCTTCAGGTTGAATAGAATGCGGGGAATTTCTTGACTAACTGAAGATCTGTCAGCTTCTCAGGAAGGACTCTGCTCCATGGAGTTAGTTAATTAATACTGTACTGTAGTAAACAAAGATGGTGCTTTGTTAATTATCATTGTGTGTTTGTACACGGTACATATGATAATAACATGAATCTTGACATTTATCAGTATCTAGGTGTAACTGCACTGACAATGTTTTAACAAAATCTGTAGGCAAAACTGCATTTTTGCTTGCTGGTGTCATGCGTCAGTAAGTGTGACGTCCTTCACAGGAAGTGTTCGGACCTACGCCACAGGAGCAGGACATCAAAGCCAAACGAACACTGCCATAAAGACAGCTGCTAGTACACCACAGGCCATAAGGTCAGCGCCCAGCAGCTGTGACGTAGCCAAGAAAAGCATCGCGAACAGCGTCACGTGAGCAGCCACGTGAAGGAACCAGTATCTGAAGGAAGGAAAAAAGAAAATTAAACTGTGATCCGCATGTAGACTTCGCGGAGAGGGGAGAGGGACTGAAGGAAAGACACTGCATCCTCAGCGTTGGGAAGGTGACCGAGACTAGAAGCATTGCATTACGCGGGGGGAGGGAGGGGAGGCACAGCAAAGGGAACACCGAACAGCTAATTCCGGTTACTCAGGAGAACGGCTTTTACCTTGGTAGTGATTTCGCAGGAGGAAGTCATACACATTCGTAATTTATGTTACAAACGTGCACGTTCGTTAGCAATTCCACTTTTTCATCTCGGCCACAAGCGAATTATGCATTTAGTGCCCTCGACTTTCCACGCCAAAGGTCTCCGGCGAAAGTCACGCTGCACATTTCCTGTTCTCTTTTATGATCTCCGACAGAATAGGTTATGCGTGGACATGCAGTGTGTGAGACCGCGTTGAACTGTGGGTTGTCTGCAGGCATCTCGTCATCTCTGCTCATTTCAGTAAGCTTCAATGATAAATGGTCTGTGGCACTATATATCCTGAACGACTGAGAACGTCGTTAAATTAATCAATAAATAAACCATACCTAAAATATACAGCTTTGCTCGAACCCTCAATTTCTGAAGAAATTAAGTGTGCTAGGGAGGAGATATTTTTACTTTTTATATCTCGCTATAAAGTCCTATAATTTCAGAAAAAATAAATTTTAAAAATATGTTTTGACTACAATACAGATTTTGGATCTTTATTGTATATAGTTATTTTAAGTTGCTGTATTTACAACTGGTTATGAGAGAATCGAAGTTTATTTACAGCATGTTTCAACACAGTGAAGACACCAGTCACAGTTCTGAGCACACTATTCGAAAGAATTTTTAGTAGATACATTTGTGTACTCTAGCTATAAAGTAAGGTCCATCACTGCCAATAATTAACGCCTATTTAATAATTCTCAATCGTACATATTCATCGAAAATGACGACGCTAAATTCGAAACGTAAGAAGGCAAAATGCAGTTGCAGGGATACGGAGATGGGATTTGCCGTAACGATTTACCAAATCGTAACGTTTTCTCACACACGCACACATCTTGTCATGCATGTTCCACGCTTCATCTTGTTTCAGTTGTAAGATACGAAATGCCTTGAAAAACAGGCTTCGTAATCCGTGGATTGGAAGAGGCGGACCAACGCCTTAGCACGCAAGGAGTCCAGACCTCTCATAACGGGCTTTTTCCTTTGGGGATTTATAAAAAATCTCCTGTACGGAGAGAAAATTCGAAATTTGCGTCCTCTGCGAGAGAAAAATAACAAAGATGTAGCGGCAGTCCCTCTGGAAATGCTTCCGCGAACATGGCAAGAAATCGAGTACCGTGTAGATATCTGCAGGGCTACGAACGGTGCGCACATTCAGATCTTCTACGGTACTACGAAAACTTTATGATTTGTTGAACACGTTACAGTAAGTCCCATTTCAGTATGTCTTTTCTTGTACAAGTTATTGCGTCTCGGACCCATGCCTCTCATTTTCGACGATCCTGTAGAATTTTCTCACTACTTTTGCATTCGTCAGTCACGTATACGTGCCCCATTCCGACATTCGTTCCTTCATTAGAGTAGGTACTCACATTTTCATTCTACTTCGAGCGTCATTTAAAGTTTCCGGTGGCTCTTTGTGGTAATACTGCCTAATCCCAAGCACGTTTTCCTCCAGGTACGAGTACCACTCAATGTGCTTCGGGTCGAAGTCAAACAACAGGCGGTCTGCAGGTGACAAGCTCTCTGCTAACTCTGACGTGTTGCTGGTGTCAAAGTGCCATTGTCGTTTCGTAAAGTATTTTACATGCTTTATGCCCAGAGAATACTTCTGTTGAATGGATAGCAACCTGAAAGGGAAATGTTTAATTATATTTCATGTAAAGTAATGAATACTTCTGCTGTAGGGACAGCAGTCTTGAAGGGATATTATTGAATTTAAATTTTCTTGAGCTCAGGAAAGCGAGTATTTCATGTAAAATATTCATGTTTACTCGGGAGTTGAACTTCTGTCCCATTTCTCCCAGCTATGACCCTGGTTGTTTCGGGCAGCCTTATAGTCACTTACGGAGAGATCTGGGGTTCATGTGGAAGTGTTAAGACCACGTTCTTCTGGGGCGTGACACCGTGTAGTTTGGTGGCTAGATACTAATTTGTTGGAGGATCTTGCTGCATCCATTTAAAGACTACCCTCACGATGGCGTGAAGAGATTTGTTCGTGCTTGCCTACCATGTCCCGGGATCCCACAGCCAGTCTCTTGTGTTGTGTAGCTCAGCCTAATACGGCACGGATTTTTATTTTCTGCACAAATGCGGTATTTATATGAATACGGCGTGGTTTCAAAAAGGCAAAACAAGATAAATGTCTGGCTGTCCACATCATACAGGCATACAGGAGACGTAAGGGTATAGCTCCACTCATTCTTAAATTCGGCGGTGGATGAAAGTCAGTGGTCAACTTCAGGACCCGGCCGCCTTTCTCCCGGAAAGAACCTTGGTACTAATTGGGTAGGTTACGAGGTGGGCTGCAGCCGAGACGACGTATCGCTGCGTCATATTTACGTAACCCTTATGTTTGTTTACTGATTTAGAGTCATGACGGCAAAAATGTATGTAGGAGGCTTGTCGTAGCATAATCTTCGCCGGACTATTGTCTGTGGGGTTATTTGAAGGACGAGCGCGGCAAATCCACACAATTTGCAAATCGCCGTTTTTTGTTCAGCCTGGTATTTGCAGAACAAGGCTGTACAGTTCCGTGTAAGTCCCTGTGACTTGCGAACGTAACACTGAACATGTTTTTGTGTGCGTGTTCTATGTAATGACGCTGCCGTCATCGACTGTTAAACTTCGCCAGCACGTGGCGTATTATTCAACGCTTGCACAGCTTCGGGCGGAGCTTTGGGCCGGCGCTTATCAGTCAGAAAAAAAAACACCCTATAGTACGCTGTTACAGTATACTTCCGTCGTTCATTGCGACGTAGATCCCTCGATCATCCGCTGTCGCACTTGCCTATTGTCTGGAGATCGCGCTATATAGGTTCACTTCGACTGTACTTTTCAGAATTTCTAGAACTAATTGTTGCTGTGGTGTTTAGATGTCTCGAAAGTTTTATGTTCGTGCTGATGAAAAGCCGGAATGTGGAAAGAAAGGAACGAGATGTCTGTCTCGGAGCAAGTGAAGGTGTTGGGTATGTCGGACAGGGGAGTTGAGAACTGCTGCGGTCAAAGGTCATTGTTGTGCGGACTAGTCGGTTGTTCATTTGATCAAGGAAAATGAGGACAAGGTCAAGGGAAGCGTTAAGGTTAGTCCTTCGAGAGCGAAAATTTCTGACGTAATCTGTCGTGACCCCTTTTTCAAAAAGAAGGACAGGGCCTTTTGTGAATAGCTGGAGAATGAGATCCAGGAAGAGTTGTCCGTCAGTGATGCTATAGTGAAGCAGAAGGCCATAACACTAAAGGCTTGTTTGAAAATTACAAGAAACTAACACTTGAGTTCCTACTTGTCATTTATAATACCCCAGGGTATCCGCAGGATCTTTGTGTTGCCCATCAGAATATACAAGTTTAGTGCCTGTCAAACACCGCCATCTCGTTCCTACAACCCCTTAACCAGAGAATAATCACAGTAGTCAGTCAATACATACGAATATTGCATCTGCCGCACCTTTCGCAGTAGCTTGGATGCAAGTGAGGGAACATTTCATAGTGCAAGTGAATGCTGACAATCGTACAGCATAGGCGACTATACAGGAAATATAGAGTAACTTGATCCAGGGCTCTGAATGGCTCCTGGAGGAAGCTTTGGTCGGAAATAATTGGTTACTTCCGGGGGTTCCCTAACCAGCAGGACGAAAAAAGGGAAATCAGCGCTTTAGCCGTAAAGTTGCAGGAGGCGATGTTCCCAGATTTGGGGGAGGCTGATATCTAGGAAGTTATTAACTCTTATTCTGCCAAGTTCACTGGATCTCGAACAGCTGACTGCGCGCAGTGAACCAGAAGGTGAAGACTGTTCTGGCGTTGGGGTGGGCATGACTAAGCTAACTGCCACTGCTCTGAAGAAATGCCTCCAGATGGCGGATAGCATAGTCGATCTTTCTTTGAGGTCGGCTATTTCACGGATAAGTGACTGCAATTTAGGCAGGAGGTAGAGGCTGTCATGATACCATACAAGGAAGTGAATAAGGACTTGTAAAAGAAGCAAAAGCAACCAAATATCATCTCTTTCTTCTATAAACCTTCTGTGTTTTTCCTCCGCAATACATTGTTCTCCCTTTTCTCACCCTGATAACTTTCAGCCAGGAATATCATCATTCCAGTAAATATCAACACGAATAGTTTGAGGTTATTAGTCATTAACTTACATATTTTCGTATTTAATATGCTCATGGTTTCACTAAACCCAGTTTTCCCTTAAGTTCTTAACTTCAAGCATCACGATTTTATCTTTCTTGGGATTCTTAACGTGATGCCGACGAATGGCGAAGGTTTACTGCATAAGCTTTGAGACTCGAAAGCCTCGCTTGCAAAAACAGACAGACGCTAACAACTCAGGCTGCTTACTTACAAACGGTTAGGTTTTCCCCTGATTTTGGTGACCGCTAGAAATGCAAGGGCGGGTAGTGTGTGCAACAACAATACAGCTATCACGCTGCGAAGCGACGACTGGCGACACTTCGATGCCGGATACCATAACACCTCCTTACAAGGATGCTTCCGGACCAACTCCACTACGATGTTGTTGAACTGTCCCCACGTCACAGGGTTAGTGTCCCCTGTGCTACAGTGGTAAACGTGCAGATTTGGATCTCCCCTGAAAAAGCGATAAGAAGTGAAGTGAACATAACCCAAAGAGTAGGCTTTATACCATAAATATTTTATTATGTTTGTCTTATTTTCTTAGACACTTTTTACATAGATTTAGTTTGGACGCCCATGAACGCCCTGTGTAATAGGGTCAAATGCCTGACGATATAGGCATCCAGGAGAAAGTGTCATTAACTGAGGTACAGTAATTTAGGGATGGTTGCGCAGAGACGTCACGAGCTTACAGGGATGAAGACGGAATTACTAAGAAATAAGGCCGTGCTGGACAGCAAACTTTCAGAACTACACAAAACCTGAGGTTTATAATATCTTAAACCTCATATGAAGAGTCACGTGGAACTGGGACTGGGACTTGTCAGACCTTTCGAGATCTAGTTACGTTAACAGCACCGTGACATAGACTGACAAAGTTGCAGCTGTGGCGGTGGAAAGGTGAGAACACGTGGAGCATGGCTGCCGTTTGATCTTCGTGTACTGCGTCGTGACAAATTTATTTGGCGTAAGTTCTGCCTTTCAGGAGGGCATATTTCTTTCTTTTATTCTCCAGTGCTTCTAATCTGTCTCTTTATTTGTACTTTATTATTTCCTTTTTTCCTTTATTTTTTCGTTTGGTACTTCTTCTTTTTCATTCTTCCTCTTCTCTTGCTTCTTCTCCTGCAGCTTGTGGCACATTCTTTTGTGAGTAATGAGCACTGAAAATTGTTAACTTGGACACAGGCATGTGCGTTCTTGTGATGCGGATATTATGATGCAATGACAAATAATGTCATGGCCCAAACAGTTGTGCTTCCGGGATCTGAAATGCATAAAGAAGAACCTCCCCACACGTGATCGGCTCCTAGTACTGCAAGGTACAACACTGAAATGGAAAATGATACGTCGGTTTAACCATTAGGCAGGATACTATTTGGATCCAGTTTTGGTTGTCAGTAGCAGGTTATGCTGTCTTTCTGAATTTTCTAAATTCTCGACAGATTCGTCGGGTCCCTGGCTGACGTCTTACATGCTTTTACTCACTAGCTTAAGAAATGTAACGCAGTAGTATACCTTGAAATCTAACCTGCCCGCCGTGCATTACTTTACAAGTAACTTGCTGTGTGTATCGCGTAATTTTACAACTGCAACTGATAAAGGCGTCGCCAAGTTATCAACGTATCTGGCTGTGTTGGCGGAAAGGAAAACAAGTTTCTGGTCATCGGATATTATGCTTTCTTTTTTAGCTTTCTGAGGTTCAGAACAATGTAATTATTCGTAGATAATATAATTTAACGTAAATGCTAGTGCAGTATTCCACTCTGTAGCATATGTTTTTCTAAAAGTGTACTTGTGCAATACTGCGTATTGCAACTACAAGTAGGTCTTTTCGACAGTTCTTTTTCGGCGTGACGTGTGTCTTGTTCAGGTACACCATACATCGACGTATGTTTAATTGCTCTCCGTAACTCTTGGAGGGTTTATCTTCAGTGTCTGTCGTTCTAAGGAATTAAACTGGCTGTAACAACAACGCATTTCACGTTTAGTCATTTTGTTATGACATCTCGTTTTCTTTCCCCTTACCACTACAGCAAAGGAACAGTATTGAATAAAACTGAAACCACTTCAGAGTATTCAATTTACTCACATCCTGCACTTGATCTTCAATTAAATATATCGTTTAATTTTAGCGCAGTGTTGAGGTATAATTTATTTCCACCTCATGAAAGCAATACAAAGGTCTTGTCCAGTATCACGGAGTGCTTCGCGAGGTCACTGATTTTATTTCTCTCTCAGATGATCCGCGTGTTGGTAATTATGCAGACTGAGGGACCAAGTTTCGCACCCTTCGACGAAATTCGACTTTTAAGGAAATATGTTTCTATCAACCGTAGATCATTCATGTAGCTTCAGTGATTATCATTCCAAAATTTATAGTAACCTATTTGTTTTCCGACAAGGACCACACTTCTTAGAAATAATTAAGTGTAATTAGCAATCGTGTGAGAAATGAAGAATTGTCAAGGAGGAGAGGAATATCCTAAAAAGAACTAAAAGAAGGATTGCTAACTGCATTCGTCACATCTTGCGTAGGAACTGCCTTCTAAAACACGTAATTTCAGGAAAGCTAGAAGAGAAAGATAGAAGTGACTGAAAGAAGAGGAAGAAGATGAAGCAACTACTGGATGACCTTGAGGAAAAAAGAGGGTACTTTAAATTGAAAGAGGAAACACTAGATCGCATTCTGTGGGGAACTCGCTTTGGAAGAGGCTGCGGACCTGTCGTAAGAAAGAAAGAAAGAAAGAAAGAAAGAAAGAAAGAAAGAAAGAAAGAAAGAAAGAAAGAAAGAAAGAAAGAAAGAAAGAAAGAAATAAAAATGAATGAATAAATGAATGAATGAATGAATGAATGAATGTACGGTAGGATTTATGTAACTTCTAATGCAATCTAAGGACTATTTGCTACGGTAAGTTTGAAGGTATTCATACGGTCCTCAAGTTATCTGGCGACACCCTTTTAACCGAATAGCTTCTATAGCATCGAAAAAGATTTAGTTGTGATCATGAACAGTGAATGTGCAATGATTTCGAAGTAGAGAGTCGTGACATCTTCTGCTGTAGATAATGTTTTACTGCATCGATAATATCCTGCATAGCTGAGAAACCACAATATTAACCTCGAGAAGAAATCGATGCCTGCCGAAAAGCTGTATAGCAGGTTACGCCTACAAATCCTGTCCCGGCGGAGAGATGCAGACAGAATCGCTAGTCGCAGTTCGAAACTTAGGTCTTTGCCTTAGCATTGAAGAGCTTTGCGTGTACGCTGCCTTCACACTAGCTTACCTGGAGACACCAGCCTTCCATGCAGCTGCCACCATTAAACTGGCCACATGGTCGCAGGGGGTGATGTCAGCTACCCTGCTGTGATCAGCAACCACGACTCGGAAGACCCCTTTTGCTGCCCCGGCGATGAAAGCAAAGCCACCAGTCTGCACATTGTCTATCCAGCCAGGTAGAGGCTCCTTCAGAGTCCCGAAAACTGAAATTCGCTTCGCTCAGAATAAACCGCAGCGTAATGTGTCCCTTTTTTCAGTTTACGTAACACGTTGGAGTCTTATTAACTTGCTGCTGATGCAAATATATTGTTTTAAATGTTCTAAAATTTCTTTTCAGTATCTATGTTCTCAAAGTCACGAGAGAGCGGAGAAGTACTTGAGTGTTCAAATCTAAACGGCGTTAACGATACAGTGACACGCTGAGATGGTTTTCGGAAATGTACTTCTCCTTATCGTAAGGGTCTGAGGAAACTTTATTAGATTATATTTGCATCACTCCCTTTTTGACTTCCTTCTATTTTTACTCATTTCATGCTTCTAGAATAATTCTTTCTGACGAACTTTGCTACGGTGTTCGCATTTTAAACCCTTACAATGATGGCCTTTTTTTGACATTGCTGAGTCGTAGAGCGTTAGACATTACACTGTCCTAGCTTTTGTTATTTCTAGGTTCCGGTTTTGTGATACTGATAAAAACTTACCGAGAGTCGGTCGAACAATTGCAACCGGAATTTGTTGCCTGTCTTGCTTCACCAAGTTTTCAGCCAGCTGTTTAGAGAAAGAATATGTGTTGGGATGGTCAGTGATCAACCTGCAAGTCATGAGAAGACGTCAGACAACGTAGCCGTATTATGTCACAGATTTTGGTCCAAAAAAAAAAGTCAACCATAGTAACACTTTAAATAAATGTGGTTGTGGAGTTTTTAAAGCGGAATTGTAAAAGTCAAGATGGGGAAGGGAAATCTTAAGAAATCTTTTGATATTTGGTAGAGTAAAAAGAGATTAAAAATCGTAAAGAAGAATTGAATACTTTTTAAATAAATGTGTGAATAATATAGAGAACTATACACCCAACAATGTTTTACACCATTTTCTTTAACGCCTCTTGCAATTTCTAACACCTCTTAATTTGCGCTCTCTCATTTTCAGTTTAACGCCCTTTGGCTGACTGCGTTCTATTATCCTAACAGCTTATTTTTGATTGAAGTATCATTTTTATTTACGCTTCTTTTATTTACACCCACTTTTTCAGGAACGCACCTAGGGCGCAAAACAAGGGCTGGGTGTAATGGTCATTTTGCCTGTTCTGTTATATGGATGTGAAACTTGGCCTCTCACATTAAGGGAAGAGCATAAGCTGAGGGTGTTAGAGACTAGGTTGCTGAGGAAAATATTTTGGTCAAAGAGAGACGAGGTAACAGGAGACTGGAAGAAGCTGCACAGTGAGCAGTTTCATCATTTGTACTCCTCATTAAATATTATTCGGGTGATCAAATCAAGAAATTACGATTGGCAGGATGTGTGGCACGTATGGATGAGAGAAGTGGTGCATACAGGGGAATTTGGTGGGGAAACCGGAGGATAAGAGAATAATTGGAAATCTGAGGCTTCGATGGCAGGATAATATTAAAACGGTTCTTAAGGAAATAGGATGGGAGGACGTGGATTATTTTGATGTCGCTCAGAACTTGGACAAGTGGCTGGCTTTTGTTAACACAGTAATTAAAACTGTAGTTGCATAAAATGCGGTTAATTTCTTGACCATCTGAGAAACTTTTAACTTGACAAGGACTGTGTTCCATGTAGTTCACTTCAGGTCTGAATAAATGTTTACCGACAACAAAAACATTTATTCGACAAGATCACATGACAAAACCTGTCTCCAAAAACTTGCTTTTCCAGTACATATCGAAGGATCTAAGAGGTATATTAGGATCATTCAAAAGAAGGTCACCAGCATAAAATATGAAGACTGTGAAAATAAAATTTAATGACTGTGCGCCACGAAGCTCGATTAACTTCCAAACTTTCATCCAATTAATGACCTTATTTCGTACTTAAGTACGGGCAGCTTGAGTGTCTCTGGTCTAGAATTCCTTACCTTGCTGTAATGTCTCGGATTTCTTCCGGCGACATGTCCTTCACAAGTTCTATGACGTAACTGGGTTTGTATTTGGTGGGATACACGTGTTCCAGGATCACACGTCCAGTCATGCAGTTGCAGTAAGCGGTAGAGACGTAAACAAATGCCTGGTAAAATACAATTATTCTGGCACAACTCGCAATAGCAGAACATTAACGTTTGCAGGTCAAGTGTTTTAGAAATTTTCGTTCTTCTCCCACAGAATGACACCTAAAGACTAATGTGAAAACGAGTACAAATCAATCAATATTCCAAAGTGACATTTCGTCCGTAGCTTTGTCTCTTGTCACAGTGGTTACCAAAATCTCTGTATGTATTTGTTGTTTCCCTCGTCCAGTAGGATGCGTCTTTTATCTTGTCCCGGTGCATCGTATCTGTCACAGGATAGTTTTTGATAGAGTGTTATGATACAGTGCCCGGAACATTCAAGTTTATAGAATCCAAAATGAAATGTAAATGGATTCTTACTAAAATGAGGCAGTTAATGTAAAGATGTACATTTTTTTCGAACATACGTTCGTTAGTTCAGCGTTGTCAAAATCTTAACCATATTTTATCAGACCTGCGCTCTTCTGGGATATTACGCCGCGTAACACCCCAGAAGAACGCAGGTCTGATCAAATCGCGGCGGAAGACTGAAACTAAGGTTAATGTTTTATCATGTCAGTGTGCCGGCACTTTCATTTGTAGACAAATCATTTGGACGAAGTGAAATGTTGTTGTTGTTAATTCTCCTTAAAATAATATGAACGCCAAAAAATCACCATTTTCACCATTTACATTATAAGAAATTTAAGGAAATTTCAACATATCGCAAACCAAAGTTTGGGACTTATCGTGGTTCTCATTTTAACTAAAGAAGGAACTATAAATAAATTTATTCAGTCGTGTACGTTTTATTCATGAAGCAAATTAACAGCATGTACGTCAGCAGCTGTGCTAACAACAAATAGCAACGTACGTTTGCTTATTGTGTAATGACTCTGAGCTACAGGACATAAAAAGTCTTCCAATGCCTGAAGACAGTTTACTTAACGATTTTCAAATATGCATATCCTTACATAAAAATTACCTGCAGTAGGCTTTCCCTCTTGAAGGTTTATGACATCATTCTTTATATCACCTTCAAAATGGTTGGGGAATGCCCGGAATTTAACACAACCTTAGACCTGCGAACTTAACGCTGTCGTCATGTTTGATGTTTACAACCGACGTAAAGTACGTTTATTACGAAAACTTTGTCTGTGTGTGATTGTGCGTGTGCGTGCGTGCGTGCGTTCGTGTGTGTGCGTGTGCTTGTGTGTATGACGGTGGGAGACACACTCATGAAATCAACGGAATTAGGATCATGTTCAGTGGCCGACAGAACTTACTGTATGCCACTTTTCATTGCCAAGAGAAAATCCACATATGTTCATGAAATTTTATGTGTTTTATATTTATTTACCTTCTTTAAGTGTTTATATTTTATGCACTGTGAAAGAAGAAATGCTGCAGCATCATGCAAGACATGTGTTTCCCAACGAAGATTCCGCGCAACATGGTTCGTTGTTCCGCGAGCGATCGCGGAATAAATTACTAAAATTTTGTAAATACCGCCAACAATTCCAAATAACCTTCGGAATATACTTTGGGTTTCAGTAAGCAAAAGTATCCTGTGGTCTCCCTCAAAGCAGAGAACATCTAACTCCTGTTTTAAAATTCTTGTCTCTGTGAACAGGCTTCTAATGCCTGACAAACACTAAAAGCAACGAAAGGAAGCAGCGAAGGCGTTTGTCAAAAATTCGGCAAAAAATTCAACGTTTGTGCAAAAATTCGGCAAAAAATTCAACTTTTGTGCAAAAATTCGGCAAAAAAATCAACGTTTGTGCAAAAATTCGGCAAAAAATTCAACGTTTGTGCAAAAATAAACAAGCCCAAGTGTCACGCTGAAATTGGATCCTATACTGACTTTGGGCGTGAACTTCATTTTGACGTTTAACCTTTTAAAGCCTAGCGGTAACTTTACGTACCACCAGGTTTAACATTAAAAAATTCTACGTGGTGCCCACATTACGTTTATGTGTTTTGTACGGATCTCAGAACAAACAGCAACTTTTGCCTTATAAAACATTAAGAGATTGGTTTTTATAACCGAAGTGGAGAGTGTTTACAGCGCGGTACGCACTGAGTCCTTATATAAAACAGACACGCTTCGTCTTTAAAAGGTTAAACAGACTTCATTTTGATTCGGTATTTTTATATCTAAAAAAGAATAGAAAACCCTAAGTTCAAGAAAATTCTTCAAATTGTTTGCTTACGATATACGCTGATATACACACGTATGTTTTTTAATGTGACGACTTGTACTTATTCATTGCCTGTGTAGAGAATTGTTATTGCACCTGATCACACTCAATTACACATACACACTCCGTATGACTCCCCTAAACGAGGGATCAGTCCGTCGTAGAGGCCTATACTTGTACAACAGACAAGTATGCATGCTGCCGGGGGCATTCGAACCCGCAATCCCAGCAAGCGAGCGGCTGCAGACCCGCGCCTTAGACCGCGTGTCCACCGGCATCGGCACGCACTTATGAATGTATAATAAATACGGTTTTTTAACAACCTTAGTTTGAGACAACCCATTGTGACGCATAAGTAAATAAATGAACAAATGAGCCATTACTTTCTCTTATACTTGGCCCAAAATAGTAACCAGCGGCCAGCCGGGGGGGGGGGGGGTTACGAACATAGTAATGTATTTGCAGTTTCTCTAAAATGCAGGGTATTTCCTGACTACTTGTACAAGTCCAAGTTCTTAAGGTCTGTATTCCATGGAATTAGTTATTTAGTGAGTTATTTACCTATTTGCCGCTTTCTCCTGCCTTCTAACAAAAAGTTTATCTGTGTGTGTGTGTGTGTGTTAAATGTGGCGCAAGAGAGTGTCCCTTGTGTGTAAAGCTGACGTAGTGGAGGTGCCTAGAGGTTGTAGGGATAAATATTCACGGTTTATAGAAAATTTCAACAGATAAATGTGTTTTGTGGGCACCACATTTCGACCGCCTTGTCGCTGGTCAAAACTCGCCAGTAACATGAGTTATCCCCTAAACCAGTGGTTGCCGAAGTGTGCTGCACGGATCATAATGGGTCCGCGACCAGTTCCTAGGGGATCCTTGTATACATTTCTGTAATGACTGCTTTGAAACTCACTTATTTTTTAATTAAAGGAATAATTATTTGTTAAAAATAATTACATAATTTATATAATTGGCGATGTGTTTATTTCGTATGATCGTTACAATATCTAATTAAGAAACCCCCTGAAGCCACGAAACAATCGACAATCAGTTTAATTAATGCAGTGAAATGTTACGTTTGCTACTGGTCTGTATTCGTAGCTATCTGAAGTCGGTTCTGGGATACAAATTTTTAATTTTGGATGTCTGTCATCCGGACACTCTACATTTACGTGAAACAGGATCTGAGGAGCCGTGGTTATTTTTCAAAGCCAAAAGAGGTCCTCGAGCAAAAAAGTTGGGGAAACACTGCTATAAACACAAGCAAATATTCTTACCTTTATTTTTGGCATGTGATGACAGAGTTGCAAAATTCTCTTTGTACCTACGAGGTTGGTATTAACTGCAGACTGTAAACTCGCATTGAAGTTGATGGTCGCTGCAGCGTGGAACACCACAGATACATTGTCTGTGAGGACACGTCTGTCCTCTTCGCTGATAGCAAGTCCTGACTGCGAAATGTCACCACATATGGCAACTACTTTGCTCTTTGATTCTGGGCCGTGCTTCGAAAATAGCTGCAGTGAAAACAAGGTAGACGATGCATGTTTAACTTCACATTGTGGCACGTTCGCATAACCATTGTTGCCATGGAAAAGCAGCAATGCGTTCTTTTTTTATTGCTGTTAACGTAGATGTAATTTTCAAAAATATAAGAGTGTTCAGTATTGCTATGGAAGTGCAACAATGGGTTCCCTTTGCACTGTTGCCGAGCTAAGAATACTTCATATTGCAGTTAACAATATCAAGTATTAAATATTATGAGAGTGTATATTCTTACCTTATTTGGCTGGCATGCATCTTTTCTGCGTTGTATTATATTGTCATCTGTGGCCTGTCTGGCTGTACCACAGTTTCCCTCATTATCTCATAAACAGCACGGTTTTCGGAAAGAAAGTTCTTGAACATAAATGTGCATTTTGATTTTCTCTAGAACTTTGTCTAAAATATTTTTCATCCTAAGAAGAATTCAGCGATTTATTATCATAAATGTGCACAGGTCTTCGTAGAAAGTACTCGTTATTCTTGTCAGACTTTAATAAAACTTAAATTTTCTTGACAGGTTTACGGAAAATCCGCAAACAACAAATTTCATAAAAATTCGTCCAATAGGAACCGAGTTGTTCCACGCGGACAGAGGGAAAGACAGACGAAGCCACTAGTCTCTTTTCGCAATTTTGTGAACGTACCTAAGAACAACAATTTTAACAAGTTATTTGGTGATGTAAATAACACCAATGATGATTATATTAATAATTTGACTACCCTGAAGATGAAGGCAGCAACCTACTTCGAAGAGTCTGTAAAAAGTTACCAATTAACACGGCATCATATCCACTGTAACATTTTCTAGGCCTTTTTCATGCAGAAGACTGAGTCGCCGGTGACTGGTCACCGGCGACTCAGTGTACGTTGTAGTCACAGTTTCCTCTCTTGTCGCTCAACGACTGTTGGAGAGACGAGAAATTGCAGAACCACTCACTTTTATTTGAGCTTTCAGACGGGAGACGGACTCAATGACGACTCGAAACAAAATATTCGTTATGGAAAAATCCATTAATGTAACCTGCTTTGGTGGTATATATTTTCCCATATTTCTATATTCCTTTTGTAGAAAGTACATAGCAGTCTGGTACAGCTCTTCTAACGAGTCCACAGACATTCTAAAATAATTTAAAAATTTTGCTTCTTTCTTCATACTTTCAAAAATACGCCAAAATAAAGCTTTGTTTGTCCTGCAACGTCTTACACGGTGCACCCACTTCTTTTTTTTTTTTTAAGTGGAGAAGGGTCCCGCAGCAGACGCTAGTGACGCACCGCAGCCTTAGGGCTTACTGTGCACCGTTGTGATGAAGATGAAGGGAAATATGATCGGGATCTTCATTTTTCGAAGTAATGTAGCATCGGTGGAATTAAATTGACAGGGGAACACCGAAGTACTCGGGAAAAAACCTGTCCCATTGCCACTTTGTCCACCACAAACCCCACATGGACTGAACCGGGATGCAACCCGCGCCTCCGCTCTTGTTTCTTTATATCCCTTTAGTGCCCACATTCCAATTATCACTTCCATTCCTAGCATTCCGTCGAGCGTTTATTTTCAGAGAATGTAAGGCGTGCCTCTGACGTCACGGAGACTGTTTTCTCGTAGTCACCGGAGGGCCAGTCGCCGGCGACTCAGTCTCCAATGTAAAAGAGGCCGTTGGTAACTATGTTTAGCTGGTTAACAACTTCACTCACCGGAGAATCGAGCAGAATGCTGACTCTATCACGGGCGCTGGACAGCCGCCTGGGGCGGACAAGCAGATAAACGGTCGCAATCTCGGGACAGGCACGGAGTAACTTCTCGAGTAGCACTGCACCGAGGAAGCCAGTGCCACCGGTGATGAAAACCGTCCGGCCGGCGAAGAATTCCCGGATTTCCGGTGTCTGCTCCTTTAATTTTCCTCTATCACCCATTTTGGACTGATACTTATCTATAACATTAAACATCATACCAGCCTTCAGTAAACGCGTACCCGTTAATCTGCCACGTCCTGTCAATGGCCCTTCCGTCTGTTTCAAACATACCCTGTGACTAAGCAGGACACACTGCAGGACACGACGTGTGCTTGTTCTACGGTACGGTAAACATTTCAATCGTAGAGGGCGCTATATTAGAACTAAACATGAACTGTTTTTATTAGAGCTGAAAATAAAGTAGTTCAAAACATACGCTCGTCAGGCGTATGTTAAGGCCGACCCGCACAAATTTAAAATAGGCCACGACCTATTTATGCTTTATTTTAAGTTCAACTTTTAGAACCCTTTAATTCTGCATAACAACTTCAACGCTGAGTCCTTATATAAAACAGATACGCTTCGTCTTTAAAGGGTTAATTGTCATAATTAATTGTAAACTGGTGTTACAGTGCGATCTGTAGCAGCTGAAAAGTACCTAATTTAATTATTACCCATATTACCTCGTTTAGTGAGAAACTCGTGACCTGATTTTCTTTGCTGCAAAGACTTCGTCAGTCTTTCAATTTGTAATTCTTTTCGGAATTATTTTTGGGTCCATCGTACTGGCTAACCGTCAGGTACCGGTGGATATTCAAGCGAACAGATACCGTACGTCAAAGTGAACATATACCTGCCTTCATTACCGAAATTTTGAATAATGGGAGTTCTACCTCCATGACCTAAAATGTTTTCATTACCCGGATTTACGCAGATATATTACTTCACTTTTTCTTACTAAATTAAAACCTTGTTTGTACAGTCCCGTGTTTTCCACCAATTAAAACTCACAAGCCCTCTTTTGAAATGTAAAGAGGGACAAAGGAGCGTATTATCTGAATATTATCAAATTTGAGAGTTTTCTGCAGCACAAATTTTACATCAGTCATTATTATAAACATTTGGGGAATTATTGGAAGTTGATTAAATTTCTTGAGGGGGTAGAGACTGTCCCACTGGCGACATAGAATGGAGCTACATATCCTGAAATTACAGCGTTATGAATGCTAAATCTCGTAAT
Organism: Coptotermes formosanus; assembly: GCA_013340265.1. Lineage (NCBI taxonomy): Eukaryota > Metazoa > Arthropoda > Insecta > Blattodea > Rhinotermitidae > Coptotermes > Coptotermes formosanus. The sequence continues at coordinate 195,445 of BLKM01000442.1, forward strand.
TTAACGTGGGCTTAAACCAGTTCACACCTTCATAATATCACTGCGTAAGATACATTTTAATATTATACTCACATTTTGTTCTCTGTCACCCCGATGCCTGCGGATACACAAGCGTAACACATGTGAAATGAAAGCGATGACACTTTACTTACAGCTGCAAATAAATTCCCAAACGAACTCGTAAGGCAAAATTAAACGAATGCTGCTTATCACACTGTCATCCTTCGACTGATGTGTCGCATGTGATTTCAGAATTACTCAGAACCTATACACATGAAGTGCAAACATTTCTGAAAACATCATCTGTCTATCCGTTACTCATCATCCTTTGTTGGAGGAAGTTATTTGTTACCTCACATAGTATTCCGGAAAGGCATTTCTGTTGCCATACAAATACAGAAAAATAACAGAATATATATAGGCCAAACGGTTCTTCACGTGACACGATACATGAAATGTCATTCCGGTTGTAGAAATTCAGCGAAAGTTTAAAACAGGATATGACATCGAAAAGACTTCGAGCTAGCGCGAGGCAAGAACTTGTATTATAGCTTGCAAGAAGCATTAGAAACTGTGAGGCCATAATCTGTTCTGCAGAGTGGGAAAACTTATTATTTAATAAAGAATCCCTCAGTCTGTTAGCCACATTTACCAGTATTAAAACATCTCTCTAAGCCTTGCAGTACAAATATATACATATACAAAATCTTTTCCATACCGTGCATTAAGAGTTCGAATTTTTTAACCCATTAAATACGAAGCGTATCTGTTTTATATAAGGAATCAGTGCTTACCGCACTGTAAGCACTCTCCACTTCGGTTATAAAAACCAGTCTCTCAATGTTTTATAAGGCAGAAGCAAAGAGATCCCTACAAAACACATATACGCAATGTGGGCACCACGTAGAATTTTTTAACGTTAAACCTGGTTGTATGTAAAGTTACCGCTAGGCTTTAAAAGGTTAATATTATCCAACAAATGCACTAATTGTCACAGGTTGTTAATAATATACAGTATTTAAAAACATTCTACTCCTACTTGTATCGGACCCTGTCGGCTCGTCATTCGGGAGAACAACAGACGTTATTGCATGAAACAACTGCAGAATAATACTGCATCTCTTTTATGTGTAGGCCTTCGGGTAAATATTCGTGTTCTGATCTGTTATAATGGAAGCAGTGGATTAAGGCAACGTGTGAAAGATATGGCGGTGTTCATTGTCACATTCTACAGCACGTGTGTTCATTGACGTCATAGTCCGTGAAGTTTTAAACAATTTTCCTGTTACCTGATGTTCTGTTTTATTAATATTTTGCACGCAAACCTCAAGTTCTGACGGTGGTGTCGTACTTCTGTTGTACTTGCCTAAAATTCAGCAAAGTCGTCCGTCATACGTCTTAATCTATCTAATATGTTAGGCTCAAATAATGCTATCAAGATGAATGATATTTTGCATTACCACCCATAACAATCCGTCCAACAAATAATATAAATAAACATGTGCAAAGAGCTTACTATTAGCGTTCCTATCGCTGACAATCAAATATTGGTTTTTTATCTCTTTTTTTCCGTTTCCTTCTGGTTTTCTTCTACCTTGTCCTGTTGAATTAAAATATCGCGGAATTTACACCACTAACTTGTGCTGCATTTATCCCAGGAAGGGGGAGACAAGAATTTTCATTTACAAAATTGTAAATCTTAACTAGGTTTATATTATATATCACAAATTTTTTGAATGATAAGCCGTTTTGTCACGCTTCACGAAATTTGACATTAGATTCGCGTTAAATTTGGCCGATATGGGATCGACAGTGGAGATGAAGGCGTAGTGTGACATGGAGGCGAAGCTAACTGGAGTCATAAACTCATCGCTTGATGGGGATGGATCTTCTGTTTCCTACTCCGCCTGCGAAAACGATATCGAGTGAATACTGCAGAAGAAGTGTGCAGAACCCAGAGATAACCCGAAAATCGTGGCGAAGAGCAACATAAGAGTACCTACCAGCAATCAGATCCTGGTATCTGTGTATTGGTGTCATGCGAAGCAAAACGAACTGTGTCCAGCCCATTCAGTTTATAAAACCCTTACCAAATTTTGTTCAGATCCGTTCAATTATTTCGGAATTGAAAGTAGGGGTAGACAGCCGGACAATGTGACCTCCCTTGTGTGCTTTCAGTTGGTGTACTTTGTACAAAGAACGCACTGAGAACAGATTTCGTGCGTATTTCTTTCATTGACTATAGAACAGTCTCTCAACAAGCGTTCCGAAAATGTTTGATGATCATAGAATTAAAAATTGCAGAGGAAATGACAGCTTTGGCGCACTGATACGTAATGGGCATTGTAGCTTTCTTATAACAAATCTTACCGTCAAAATATCTCAATAGTAAGGTAGAGGCCAGGCACTTGCCGGTCCGCAAAGTATTGACTAGTTCCGTGAGGTCCTGAGAAGTTACGCTTGCTGAGCGAGTCACAAAAATTATGACCGGCAGAGTGCACTGTAGTGCAGTACCGGCGCATTCATGTAGTTGTAAATACAGCTCATAGATTTCGCCAGCTCCGTTGTTGCCGGTACATTCGTGAAGATGATGTAGTTTACCAATTCTGCGCATCGATATCGTAACGCTGCTTTGTTGATACGGGTGAGGACATCACGACCAATGAAATATGGATGGATATGAAATGACCGCGGAAAATACTTTCTCTAGAACATTGTTTCACAACCGGTGAGCCGTGGCCGACTGATATAAAATGAAGTGGCATGTAGCAGGCCGACATTCCTACAGATTCTTGTGAAAATTGGTCAGTTGTACACATAAAACGACAAACGCGCAGCATGGGCAAAAAGGACGCTCGTGAGGCGCCCGGTTCAGTCTCTGTATTTTTCATTAGTCTCTGCAAACGAATCTTACAATTGTACATAAAAACAAGTGAGGGCAGTTTCGCCCACAATCCTTAGCGTTCATGATCACCTCCCCAATTCACTCCTTCATAATCTGTGCAGTTTGGCGTTAAACCTTCGTAACGGACATATGGATAGTGACCCCGTTATTTAAAAACCAAAAAGCCAGGGCACTTAATAGCACTTCGGTGCAAGGAATGTGGAGTATAAGACAAAATTTTAAACCCGTTATGCAATAAAAATCAGAGTAATGTATTAATATCACTACAGTGAAATAACTCATAGAAATTTGGATATGACATAAAGACAAAAAATGAAATGATAATAATAACAAGAAGAAGAAGAAGAAGAAGAAGAAGAAGAAGAAGAAGAAGAACGGTAATAATACTGAGGCATTCAGTTCACTTACAGATTTTCCGCACCCTTCACAGTCTCAAAGTCTGTAACAGGGTTGACCACAACGCGTCTCGCTATTGGAACTGGTGCAGCTCGCGCAAGTAGCCTGTAAACTGTAATATTCAGGGAATTTACATGCACATGAAGCTGACCGTGAACGGCGTTTTATGGGATTTCTTAAAGAAAAGAGACTCACAATTAGCTGAAGTTAACCCTATTGTGGCTGCATGAACAGACATGAGAAAACAACAAATAAGCAAATTATTTTATTTTATTTATTTTATTAATGCATGGATGTTGCCTAAGTTCCGCACTGAATTTCATCTTCAGATGCTTGTCGAGCTGGCCAGCCCTGCTCTATAATCGCCAATCTACACATATTCATCTCCCTGTCGTATCCCTTCCTGTTAGTGGCAGGCTGGTTGATGACTGTCCTACTGTTAGAGATGTTTCCTCCCACCGTGGCACATCTAAAATCTTCGTGTGCATTGTCAGAGATGTCGTATTTTTATGACTTGGTAAAAACCACAGGACATTTGGCATCCCGAATCGAATTCTGCAATACAACGGGACAGAGCTTTTTAAGACCCATAAAACCGCGGCTGTCTCGGGAAAAGAGGGACGAATATGATTCCTACATGCGGACGCACGAAAACTTGTTTGAGTCTGGTGTGAGAGATAGGAGTTGCAAAGTGTGTGTGTGGAGATCCAACTCGCACGTGTTTTAACAGGTTAGAGCCAGCCTGTGAGAAGCCACACACCATACGGTGCGCGCCATATGGACAGTTTTTTACTGATATATGTAGGTGATGCTGCTGCTTATTCCTTCCGCTGTAACTTTTACTGCCTTTGAAGACGAACGCTGGAATTCACGTTTTAAATTCGAATGTCGAAGCACTGGGACTTTCATTCGTATTTTGACCTCTGTGACAGGATACTGGTGAAGATGATGTTAGCCTGCAGGGGGGCACCGAAATACGGTGGGAGTGACTGGTATACCTCACGTTCACAGGACAGAAGACCTTGTCATTTATGACTGTTTTCTATTCACAAATATGACTATTCATACCTACCAATATTGTGGTAGACGCCCTAGATATTTCATAATTATTTCCAACATCGGAGAACAAAAAGAGTTGTACACTAAACAGGAGGTCTTCGCCGTTCTGGGATATTACGCAGCGTGTCTTTGTAGTTATCTACCGTCGTGTCCGGATAACCTGTCTGTGCCACCTTTAAGGGACTGCTTGATACTTGAAGATGGGACCGATAAGTTGTCCCGAAACGTCGGTAACTGACTACCAATCTACGCTGCTTAATATCCCAGAAGAGCAAAGATTCCATTTACACTGCGGCGGAAGCCTGAAATCGCATAGGAAGTAGAGGATTACACAAGCTAGCGGACCAGTCCATTCCATACGCAGATAAGTCTAATATATTAACCCACAGCTGGTCAGCACCTGTTAGTACTTGCATGCCACCCATATTATCGGTTAAGGGTTCGAGTGCAAGTAGGAAGAGTCATGTGACGCTGTGACGTAATTATGACTTGAGGCCATGGTGTATAGCTCCACACGACATCCCCGTCACTTAGTCATATATTATTACGAAACTCGGTGTGTGCGCGTGTATGTGCGTTTGTATGCGCGCGCGCAAACAAATACACTACGTAGAATTTTGTATGTGTGCAGGCATATAAAGTAAAACGGTAAAGATGTCCGTATCGACGCCATGAAGATATTTAAAGAGAGGAGAAATAAAGTTCCATTCATTCATTACCACGGCATTAGATGGTATGCTATGCCCGTCTTGTCTGCCCAGTCTCTCACTCTGGCAGTGTAACCCGATGATTAAATATCGTGTAATACTGGAGTTAACTGTTGGCCATGGTCCTGTCGTTAGAGTCAATTCATTTATGATCCATCTTAACCCTTATTTCTGACTTTTTTAACATAGGAACTTTCTGCCGGCATATTTTCCTGATTAATCTTAAATTCATACTGTTGGAAAGCCATGAGAGATGAGAGAGGGAACCTTTGTTCCATTGCTGTCACTTACACAAAGAATGTAGATGGGCAGGGCCAGAAGTATAACGAAGAGATAATATCCGTACATTAACTTTTAACTTCAAGGATTTTGTATATGCGGAACTGTTATATTTAACATTTATGGTATTCTTCCTGAAAGACTCTGGAATTCCACCGTTTATTTTACTTAAAATATGTCGCGCGTACGTTTGTGTATTGTGTTCGTAATTTTATACGACTTGTTAGAAGAAGGTCAGTATAATGTCCGAAACATGTTGCAGTGAAGCATAGAAAAATAAAGGAGAACTGTTGCGCGGATTGTGATTTATTGTGTCTACATTATCCCTGAAACACGACAGGGCTGTACAATTAAAAACTTTAGAAATTAATTTTTATTAGCTGGGACCTATTTGGTATCACAACTGGTTTATGAGGACACGTTCTGTAAGTAAGCCATTATATGTGGTTGACCTACCAATCGGATGAACAGCATCAGAATTTTTGAATGCGTTACATCCTGATCGAGTTGCCGCCTATTTGATAGTATAGCGTTCCTCCGCTTGAGACCAGCACCTCTATTTCCGTAGCAGGTCGTCTGCTACACCCATCACTCGAGTTCAGTTTTGTGATACTGTAAACTTGATCGTTGTGAACTCTTGAAGAAAATGAAATTAATATTGTTGTGGTGATATATCCCAGGTATGTTTGAAATTACGTCGGATGCAGTAGTATAATTATCAATGTGTATCATCTCAGACATGTATACGTGAAGAAATGCTGTAGTTTAATTTGATCGTATCAAGGTAGTTTTCTACAGTTATCATCCCAGCACCACTGCTGAACGTATACTATACATTCGACAGCAAGTTCTGAAGTCTTACAAGGCACGAAATATGCTGTGAATGCACATGTGCCCCGGTAAATTGATCGTAGCGCAGCTCGTTGCCGGTTTGTTTTCGCAGTTGCCAAACATGGCTGCTGTTGGGCTATCGGGCGTTGGATTTATGAAATTTCCATTGATTTTTGGTGCATTATAGTTATTAGCGGTGGTAGTGTTTCGTTACTTGTGTACGATTGTGTACTTAATTGCAATGTGACGGGTGAATGGCAAGCGGTAAGTACTGTGTATAATGCAATCATTTTAACTCAATTTTTCAGTTCTTGCTCTCCTTGAGATCACTGAAGATTAATTGATATGGCGTCTCAATATCTATTTAATTCCTGTGTACAGTAACACTATAATAACAGTTGTATCGCCCATGGTTACGAAGTGCAGTGTTTTCTTCCGAATGGGTGAAATAGTTAATGCTTTTTCAGTCATGGTGCTTTTGTTTTCACTGGTTTTGTGACACTGGCACAGGCACACCCATCCGCAAAATTTCAGGTTATGCAGTCAACAAGTGAGAAGTTGGGTTGCGGGGTATATACCACTACAGTGTAAGGTGGATATATAGGTCTTGAATTCGTTACTCAATAGCAGTTAATTTTGTGCTGAAATGTTGGTGGAGACGCGAAGTTCAGTCATAAGATTTGCTTCATAAATAAGATCTATCAACTGCATGTTCCGTAGAGTTCGGTATTTTGGAGTAGAATATGCCATAGTCCAATGTCTGTTGTTATTGTATATTAAGTGCTAGTAAGTTACACTTCACAGTTATCAGCTTTTAGGGTATGCAGTGAATATCATAAAAGGCATTTACTGCTTTACACATGACTGGGTTTGAATGCGAATTAAATTTTGCAATTTTCCTCGACATTTCTTTTAAATAAATTTGATATCTCATTTAATTTCGTACCATTAATCTGTATAATTCAGTAGTGTAATTGTCAGAGGATGACTCATACTAGAATGCTAGAATGGTATCCACACAGCAAACAGCCTTGCTCAGTGTTGCATAAGGTACCGACCTCTAGTGTGACAAAACCTAAATTGGTAAAGATGTTACCATAATGGCTAATAAATACAAAAGGATATCCAACAGAAAATAGGAATGTAAAAAAACAAGTGCAACGTTTGAAATATTGATTCATTTTAATTATGTATAGAATTTTGTATAATTTTTATGAAATTAATGTTAATAATTTAATAATTTCTGTAAGGTTATAATAGCAGACATATAGCCATTGGTTTTACTATACAAGCCAATAATGTGACAGTGTTAATATTTGGTCAGGAGTACAGATCTGAACAATGTCCTCTTTTGTGAAAGTTTTTGCAAGCTGTGTTCACAAATGAAAATTAATAATTAAATTATTTTCATCCTTGAAAATACCAGGTTATGTTCTGTGTTGTAACTTTTTTAAAATGAATGTTTTTATGCATTTAAGTCTGTCAACACCTTGACTGGACTGAACAAACTTAACAGCCTAGAGGTAATTGAAGACTGTCAAAATAAACCAAACCTAAGCAAACATAACTGTCACAAACAGGTAGCATTTTATGTTAGGTTTATTAGGTAATACATAATGGTGCAAATGAATGTAGGTGGAGCTGCACTATGGCAGTTGCATATGAATGTGCATTATCCATACATTCAGTGTGAAATACTTCCAAAACAAGACATCTTATAGTTACCAAGGAGCATTTCAACCTGCTTAGAATATATTGAGCTTATTCCCAACAGGGATAACTTACTTCGTGGAAGATTTTTGAGTGATTGTGCATGCTGTAACTTGGGTGATTAGACAGTTGCTTCTTGTAGTACAAGCCATGACTAAACATCAGGACTGCCAGTGTGGTATTTTTGGTGGACAATGTGATATTATTACAACTTTGATGTTTTGCATACCGTTGTGTCAGAAATAAAATGAGCTGGTGTTTCGACTGGCTTTTAGACATCTTCAAGCTGTATGTTATACAAGCATGTAATCTTTTATGAACATGTGTGCATTTGTGGAGAGTGAGATCTCAACCTGTGTTTGAAATTCTTATCCAAAATGTGTCAGTTATTATTCTTCAACTAATTTCATGAAGATTTTTGAACTGACATATTTTGGATAAGAATTTTGTTTACATGTTGAGATCTCAGTCTCCACAAGTGGACATATGTTAGGGAACAATAATATCCTTCTACCATATACAGCCTGAAGATGACAGCAGACCAGTTGAAACATGTAGGTGTTAACCTGAGGTGCTTACTTTTAATGTAGATTTACATACCAACTGCAGTTGTATTAGGCAGTTATATGAGTTGATTTAACCTTTTAAAGCCTAGTGGTTACTTTGCGTACCACCAGGTTTAACATTAAAAAACTCTACGTGGTGCCCACATTGCGTTTATGTGTTTTGTACGGATCTCAGAACAAACAGCAACCTTTGCCTTATAAAACATTAAGAGACTGGTTTTTATAACCGAAGTGGAGAGTGTTTACAGCGTGGTACGCACTGAGTCCTTATATAAAACAGATACACTTCGTCTTTAAAGGGTTAATTTGACATTATTGCAAGTTCTTGTCTGAAGAGTGTGAGTTTCCTCTGAGTCATCATTTCCCTGAGATGAGGGCATGACGAGCAAGTGGACTGTTACAAACCTCATTCTGGTTGAAGCTCTGCCTCTGATCCAACACTTTGGTGGCCTCTGAGTAATGAAGTTAGTGCGGTTCCTGAGGTACTGAGTGTTGTTTTCAGTATGGTACGTGTGCTGAACCATAGCCACAGACAGATTATACATCATGCTCTTGTGGTGTGGGATATTAATTTTATGAAAATTGTGAGTTTCCACAGCAACTGAAAGTTAAATTGCAACAAATAAACACATGGACCCTCAATCACAAGAACATTTTCAGAAAAAATCTTTAGTTGTCCGAAACACGCTACATATTTTGTCTTTTTCCCAGAGCCAACATCAGGCACAGGTATAAAAATGTAAGATGAAGCAAGCACTTCTTATGCAAAACATTGCTAATTAAAAAGGGGGGGATTGGGATCTCAGTCTTATGTATAGGCCTATTTATATAGGTATGTTTTATATATTGGCTAAAACCGAGTGACTTAATTTCAGTGTGTTTGGTGACCACTGTAGAAAATATACCTATATGAATATCAGTAAAACTGAGACCTCCTCCCCCCCCCCAAGTTTTTCAGTTAGTAATATTCTGTGTATGAAGTACTTGCTGTTCCCATGCCTGATGATGGCTTTATGAAAAAGCAGAAACATGGCCCATTTTGGACAATAAAAGATATTGTTGAAAATGCAGTTGTGATTGATTGTCCATCTGTTTCTCTGTTTGTGCATCACAGGGGGATGTCTGACTCAAGGATTAAATTGTAACTGTGTTTTTCTTTGATGTTTCTCATTGATAAGTGTGTATCTAAGCTTAAGACATACTTCAGCTGAGGAAAAGCTGGTGTAATAGACCATTCTTGTTTCATGCTCCCCTGAAATTAGTTTGCAGTAGACTTTATGTGATTCAAGCAAGATGAACCTTTGCAGAACTAGTGCTGTGAACAAATGTTCATGAATATTGATTATGTGGGACTGTCCATCACTATGCTTGTGCTTATCCATGGTTTTATAGGCAGTCTTCACAGTGAAACATAATGCTGTTATCTCTATGGGACACCATTTAAACTGAGTGTAATCTGATGCTGTTGAATCAGTTCATCTAAATGTCCTTTCTGTTTCTGTACCATATTGTCATATGGTAAGGGGTGTTTAATTTAAGGCATTTAGCTCCAGTGGTGGGCTGTTTTTGTAATGGGGATGAAACTTGAGATTCAGTGTGAGGCGGGGAATTTTGTGACTAGTTCTGTGATTGCTGACTTCTGTAAAAGAACTCTGCTCCCATAGGCTTATGTCAGCTGACCCTGAAGTGATGACTTTTTCATAAATCACAGACTTTATTAGAACAACTGAATTTATATCTTTGTATTGTTGTAGTCTACAATAAATGCTGATATTTACAGTGAAATTTGGAAATTTGTTGTATTTGATTCCAGTCTAGTACAAGATGTCAAAATATAAATCAGTGTCAACAGTACTAGCACAATAGGAGTGTAGTTACGTAGATGTAATAGGAATGTTTATCATCCTTTATAGGCACACTTCTTACATACAGAAGAAAATCAGATCAGCAATTAAAAAGTTGAAGCTTTTTAGTGCTTGTATGGTGTATGTCATACTGGAAGATCATTGCTATGATATTATTCTGAATGTGCGTGTCCCAACTGAAGGTCAGAAAGGTGATACAAAATTTAACTTGGATAGAAATAAATTGTGAGGGTGCATACTGGATTAATCTGGCTCAGGACATGTTCCAGTGTAGGGCTGTCGTGAATACAGTGATGAACTTCGGGTTCCTTCCAAGGTGGTGACTTTATTGACCAGTTGAGCTGCTGCCAGTGCCCTAAGAGTGTCTGTGCTCGATTAGTTTCTTAGTTACAGAAGTCAATTTTGGTGTTGTAGGTAGGATTTACTTACCCAGGATTGTATCCTGATGAGGCTTTATGTCACTATTGGAACAATTAGAGATATGTGAGGATGTTATTTTTTATGTGTGCACTGTTCGTAAGTTTCTGTATGTAATCGTTGAATGGAATATAGAAACGGGTTTCAACAACTGCAAAAACTAGACAGACATGTGTTGTGTTTCGTACCAACACTTAAACGTCAGGGAATGTTAGCAAAAACTTGCTCTTGAACTCCGATTTGACTTACAAATAGGAAACCAGTTGCAGATATTAAAATGTTTCAAGATAAAAAATTTAAACTTTGAATATGTTTAGATGCTTATGCAGTTATTTTAAAACAGTTACGTATGCCTAAGCATTAGTACTCTGTGGGTTCCGTTCATACTGCCGGAACCTCGAGTCTATAAGGAAGTACTGCTGTGTACCCATTGGTGACTGACAGAGAGTTCTGAGTGTGTGTGTGTGCTGCACAATGTGTGTACGGCATAGAAATGCTACATAATATTTGGTATTTTGAGCTTAGACCACTACATTGCATTTTGTTTTTAAATTGTGTAATAAATGACAAAATATGCTGTAACATTTTAATTTTGGTATATGTCTGATATAAATGTGCACAGAAATGTAGAAAAATAGATTGGACAAGAATGCAACTTTTATGGGGGTATTGGTTTGTAGGATGTAAAACAACAAGGGATTATGAATAAAACTTATATTTAGCTGTCAGTTTGATGTTGATAACTGCTGAGCCATCAGAAATGAAATTAATTACAAAGTGATGTGCAAAAGTTTGGTGTAATATCAACCCATTTAAGGTTGGCAGAGGCCATACTTAAATTGATGATGATGATGATGATGATGATGATGACGACGACGACGACGACAGTGATGACGACAATAACACGAGTAATAGTAATGGTGGTGGTGGTGGTGGTAACAACAACGACTCAAGCAAGTTGGCATTGTTCTAGTGCCCTAGACTTGTATTCAGGAGGTGTTCATTGCAGCATTACCCAACACACCAGCTATCTTGACTGATGTTTTTGTGGTTTTTCACAGTTCGTTCAGGCATATGCTGGAATAGTACCTTGATTAGCCCATGGCTGCTTCCTTCCGAATCCTCAGTTCATCATTCACCAATCATTGTACCATTAACACTGTGCAGTCTGAGGTACACGTAGGAGCAGCATCTTGAAGTAAACCACATACAAAATACCAATAACATACAATTGTAAGCAGTAACCATTTGTGATTTCATTAGGATACATTTGTGTAACCATATGCACATATGAGGCATGCTTGCAATTCCTGTAGGTGTTTTCGCACATCCTCCACTCCCACTAAAAGCAAATTTAGTAAAGAGTTTAAAAATCATGTTGTGAAATGTGGCTGATGTATGTGATATTTCAGATGCCATTTATTTTCCAGTCGTCTTGATTAGTGGCAGAATTTTTACCATATGGGCTGGCTGTTTTTCCTGGAGGTTTAGTATGTCCTTTAGTTGTTGGTTCGACCTATTTGTTGTTTACTTATAATGCTAAATGAACCGTGGTTACTACAGAGTGTTTGTTAAGTAGCAAACTGCTGAACTCCTGTAGACCTTATCATTCATAACATTATCTTGTGCTTGTACTGTTTATAGACCTCGGAAGTTGCTTAGGGTGTGGGGACATGGTAACACACCACACCAGGATAAGCACTCAGACAGGATAGAATGCAAGCCTCAGTTAAACGAACCACCTACAAGCTTTTGTGTAGAACAGTTCAGTGCTGCATTTCTGTTAGCATGGGTGTGTATTTGGCTGCCCTAACTGCAGCTGTTATGTAGTGGCAGAGCGGCAACAATGAAATACATGCCGTTGGGTTCGGTTCATGAGTGAAAGGAGGCCAGAGTTTAGTGTTTTATGGTATTTGTACCAGGATTTCTTGCAAGGTCGGAACTGACATTTTAAGTCATTTTTAAATTTTATAAATAAACAATAGGGATTGTCTTCAGACCCCGTCTCCTTCTCGATATCTTCCCACGTCTTCTGGATAATGCTCATGTTACCGTTTTTATCCTCTGCGTCACACAGCAATGATTTATTCTGTACTGATTCAGTTCCAAAGTCATATTTTCCGTTCCACTGAACAACGCACTGACGCAAAGAATAGCCCATGAGCCGTCATGCTCCAGACAAAACAAGACTTAAAGTTCCTGCCAGTGATTGACTTGCGTAGTTGGTTTATCGGCATTTAAATCTGTTGTTAGAGTTCGAACAGTCAGACGGGTCTTGTCAGGTCTGCTTTAGTGTGTTGACACCTGCAGAAACGCATAAACTTCTCCTTTTGACATTGAATTTCTTTCCAGTCAGTTGATCAGTCTCCTATTCAGTGGGTGCCGACGTCATTTCCCCGGGGTAAAGAGGTCTGGACGTTATGTTTATGGTTCACTTCCATATAGCGCCACGGTTATGAATGAGTGGAGCTATAATTCTGCTGCCCCTATACGCCTTCGTGGCGTGGACAACGACGACTTTACCTTTTACCTGGCATTTGAGCCCGTGACGCACATTGTGGTGTGTGTATCAGTCTGAGCTTGGTGGTGCTTAGAGGCTCTTGTTTCGTATGTTAACAGGTGACACGTGAATGCAAAATGTTTTTGTATCCAGTGCTCCCCGATAACCGAAAGAGCATTAAGTTTTGAAAGTTCCCAGGTAAGAGCAACTTGAAAATGAGTACGGAGCATTGATGGAAAGATACTGACTGGGGACTACCGAAGTGCCACTTTGTCCACCACAAATTTCACATCGAACCTGGATCTCCGCCCTAAGAGGCCGGTGAATAATGGCCTGAGCCATGGCACGGCCGTGAAGACGCAGGCTTACCTGGATTATATATAGTGATTCTGTTAGTACCGCTCGGTAAACACACTTTTGTCCGGTTGTAAAAACCAGTCAACGTTGTATCGCTGATTTTTCTGACATACGCACGTAACAGGATCATGGTCTGTGTGGGCAGAACGTAGAATTTTTTTTATGTTAAAGCTGGTGATACATATAGTAACCACTAGGCTTTGAAGATTCAATGAGGCTAAACACTTCTTGCATAGTCTGTACCTCTACATTTGGTTGGAAATGGAACCATAATCACTTCTTTACACATCCTTTTCAATGCATTTTTCATTAACCTTCTTACCATTGAACGCTGTATAGTCTGCCATCTCCTGACCTTGCGAAATAAACGATAAATAAATAAATACATACATATATATATATAAATATATAAATAAATAGGGTATAGCATTGTTTTGTTAACCTGATGAACCTTTTGTGTGTGGGGGGGGTATGCGCTTGTAGACACGTCATTGACATCAAACCAAAGTACGTGTGACAAATCGGTTGGCGAACATGTAACTCACGTAGTAGAAAGTTTCGAGTTGGAAAGAAACTGCCTGAATCTGCACGTGTATTTACCTAACCGCTTAGAGCTACGTGCATAGTGTACTTGGCCTTGATGGTCACGTTGTATCCCCCTCCACTGGGGAAGCGATTGTTTGAATGTAACGGTAATGTGTGCTAGCTGTTTACAGATGAGTGTCGGGCTGAGAATGAATGGTAGTGGCTGAATGGTAGCGGAGTAAGGACGAAACCCAATCGGATTACCAGCTAAACTAGGAAGAGAGGTCCACTTGATGCTGCTACCAGAGCCTTGACATTTCAATATTCTTTGCGTGTAACAATAGATTTTAGGTTACGCCTATACTGTTTGTTTGCATTTTTGTGTTATTTAATAACACTGTTTCAACCGCTGAAATTTCAAACATACTAAGTGGTCATCTTGAGGTTTTAAATGTTTTCAATAAACGTGTAGAGAAAATTTTATTTTGACATTCATTGTCCCATTTGGCTGTACTTAATGTATATATAAGTAAAAAGACAGTCGAACAGCCAACAAGTAAATATTTATTGATAAATTAAAAGTTAAAAAGAGCGACTGGTTTCGGCATAATATGCCATCCTCAGGCTCGGTTTTCAAATACTCACAAAACTCTACATTGGCTGAGATAAAATAGCGATAGCCTTCACTTTACAAAATTGCATTAGTCTTTGTATAAATGGTACATATTAAGTTAAAACTGTTAGGATGAGTTAATGGCGAATAAACCTTGCGTAGATGGATTATCTTCAGTAGTTGCGTAGTATATAGGTACCCTGCGAGGAGTGCATAGGTTGGTATTCTGTTTTTGTGTCGAATGGTGGTTTTAATGCTCCATGTTATCACATGTGTCCTCACAGCTGAAAGAATATTAAGTAAATAGTAGTGTTGATATTATTGATATATTGATAGTATTGATATACAGAATATCAACACTACTAACTAACTAACTCCATGGAGCAGAGGCCTTCTTGAGAAGCTAACAGTTTATCAGCTAGTCAAGAAATTCCCCGCATTTTATGGAACCCGAAGGTTCATTACCGCATTCACAAGAGCCCGCCACCTGTCCCTATCCTGAGCCAGATCAATCCAGTTCATGTCCTCCCATCCCACTTCCCGAATGTCCATCTTAATATTATCCTCCCATCTACGCCTGGGTCTCCCAAGTGGTCGCCTTCCCTCGGGTCTCCCCACCAAAATCCGGTATGCACCTCTCTCCTCCCCCATACGTGCCACATGCCCCGCCCATCTCAGTCTTCTCGATTTGATTACCCGAATAATATTTGGTGATGAGTACAGGTCATTAAGTTCCTCGTTATGTAGTCTTCTCCACTCCCCTGTCGCCTCGTCCCTCTTAGGCCCAAATATCCTCCTCAGCACCCTATTCTCGAACACCCTCAGTCTTTGTTCCTCCCTCAGTGTGAGAGACCAAGTTTCGCATCCATACAGAACAACAGGTAAAATTATAGTTCTGTATACCCTAATCTTTGTGTTTTTGGATAGCAACCTCGAAGACAAAAGATTCTGCACCGAATGATAGCAAGCATTCCCCGACTTCAATCTGCTCTTAATTTCTTCATGAATGGAGTTTCGATTCGTTAGGGTTGCTCCCAAATATTTGAATTCTTCCACCCTTTCAAAGGATTTATTATCTATATTTATGTTGTGATTGTGTCGTGCATTCTGATTTCGAGACATGACCATGTACTTAGTTTTCTCAGCATTTACTTCTAGACCAATCTCCTTACTAGCAATAATTAATTCTTCTGCATTTTTCTTTATGCTATGTACGCTTCCGCCCAATATATTAACATCATCAGCATAAACCAGAAGCTGATGTGTACCATTCAATTTCAAGCCCTCCTGGTTTGCCTGAACCCTCCTAATGGCATATTCTAAAGCAAAGTTGAAAAGCAATGGCGACAGAGCATCCCCTTGTTTCAAGCCATTCTTAATAGGGAACGTGTCAGACAGATGTTTGCCTACCCGAACTCTGCTATATGTTTCACTTAGACACATTTTTATTAACCTTACTAGTTTCATGGGGATACCGAACTCAATGAGAATATTATACAAGACCTCCCTCCTAACTGAATCATAGGCTTTCTTGAAGTCTATAAATAGCTGATGAACTGCCTCATTGTATTCCCATTTTTTCTCAAGTATTTGACGAATGCTGAATATATGATCAGTGGTTGACCTGTTACGTCGAAATCCACACTGATGATCCCCAATAATTTCCTCTGCATATGGAGTTAACCTTGACAACACTACTATTTACTTAATATTCTTTCAGCTGTGAGGACACATGTGATAACATGGAGCATTAAAACCACCATTCGACACAAAAACAGAATACCAACCTATGCACTCCTCGCAGGGTACCTATATACTACGCAACTACTGAAGATAATCCATCTACGCAAGTTTTATTCGCCATTAACTCATCCTAACAGTTTTAACATAATATGTACAATGTATACAAAGACTAATGTAATTTTGTAAAGTGAAGGCTATCGCTATTTTATCTCAGCCAATGTAGAGTTTTGTGAGTATTTGAAAACCGAGCCTGAGGATGGCATATTATGCCGAAACCAGTCGCTCGTTTTAACTTTTAATTTATCAATAAATATTTACTCGTTGGCTGTTCGACTGTCTTTTTACTTATATATATATATATATATATATATATATATGTAGAGAAAACTTTGCTTTTAGTGTTAAACAATGTAAAAAGGCTTGAGATCACATTCCTGAACAAACAATTAACCAGTGTAATAAACAAGCTTTTAACCTTATAAGTTTCAACAGGTTATGTTAAAATCGAGATATAAATGCATAAAAGCGAAGTGGAGTGTATTTACTGGACGGTACGAACTGGATATTTAAATATAGTTCAGGTTAACCTCATTGTATAAGGCGCTGAGGATACTATTTGGTTGTATAGTATCGTCAACTTGTTTTCCCTTCTTTTAGCGGCAACACGTGGTCTGGGGTTTAAAAAATTAGGAATTCACCAAGGCCGTCTTACTATCGATCATTGCACCTGAAATCGAAATTGCCCTGCAACGGTTACTTAAATTCTGCGATGGCGAATTTTTAAAAATCTGCCGGATGGTTAAGCCGCTGGTAGATGGTCACAGACAGAAGGACATGACCTGCACGTAGGATTTTTTTTTTTTTTGCTTTGGGAGGAATTCGAAATAATAAATTATTGTGAGATCATTTGCAGGAAGGTCGCCCATTTTAGCAACAGATTTTTTCTTCAAAGACAGGGACCTTGTTTTGAAAGTGATGGTGGTGGTTCGAACACGTGCGTGAAACTATGTCAGTGCCAAACAATCATGTCTTCTGGTATGTTGCGGTCTGTAGACTGTTAACCCTTTAAAGACGAAGCGTATCTGTTTTATATAAGGACTCAGTGCGTGCCGTGCTGTAAACACTCTCCACTTCGGTTATAAAAACCAATCTCTTAATGTTTTAGAAGGCAAAAGTTGCTGTTTGTTCTGAGATCCGTACAAAACACATAAACGCAATGTGGGCACCACGTAGAATTTTTTAATGTTAAACCTGGTGGTACGTAAAGTTACCGCTAGGCTTTAAAAGGTTAAAAGAGGTACTGAAGTGAAGAATAACAACCCAAGCTTATACTGCTTAACCTGAAAGGCACTTAGCTCTTACGAAATCCCGAAGGTGAAAGATACCATACCCTCCGAAACGTCGATAACTGCATACCAATGTACACAGCTTAGCATCCCAGAGCACTTTAACCCTCAGTTATGATGATACTAAAACGGAGAAAAAAGTGAAAGTGCACGTGTTCTCGCTGTGAAGGTATAAAGGAGTAGCAGAGGTTTGGTGAAAATCATTCTTAACCACCATACAACATTGAGATCAGTGATCAGCTTCACGCATCGGCCGTTTTACCCCCGGTACCCATTAAATAGGAGCCTGGATAGGCCACGGAGCCGGTTTGGGCGCTTTTGAGGACAGAATAAAATTATTCTTTTGCCAGTGCTAGGCCAAGACATTTCTTTCTGTTCGTCGAGTTTTAAACCTGATGTAGGAATGAAACAGGTGGGTAACTGTGCCTAATTATTAACGGCAGGCCCCCAACCCATCGGGAATGGGGAATACGCTTGAGGAAACACGGCAACCTGTATAATTAGTGCCACTGTAATTGTGTGTGCCGTATGTTTAGTGTCTTGGAAAGTAGGTGAGACCATGGCGGTGTATGAACTTGCTAATAACAGGCATTATCCGAGATTTCATTTATGCAGACGTATGTCAGATTAGGCGGATGCGTGTACCGTATGCACTGCAGGGACGGATTGAAGTCCTGTTTCACAGATCGGAACGTACTGTCGATAATGCTCCGTGCGTTGCATGATGGGGCGGTATTCTAAGACCTGTCGTTAGCTTTCACCGACATTTGTGCATAATGTATGATGAAGAGAGGGAAACACTTCAGTGGATAGTCTGCCCGGAATGCATGTTGACAGTTTGTCACAAGGAAAGTCAAATACCTTTTAATAGCCGGATTGTACCGGAAATTTAAGGGAAATATGCTGCCCCTGTTTCTTAGTTAAGACTGTCCGCTGAATTGTTGCTACGTTAAGTATTCGTGATTGTATGCAATATGGTCAGATAAATAGTTGCTGAAGTTTAGTACATTGTTGTGTCTGTAGCCTGTGTTGTTATTTCATAGGGAAAGCGAGGCTTGTGTGAACCTTTCTAAGCCTAGCGGTAACTTTACGTACCATCAGATTTAACATTAAAAAATGCTACGTGGTGCCCACATTGCGTTTATGTGTTTTGTACGGATCTCAGAACAAACAGCAACTTTTGCCTTATAAAACATTAAGAGATTGGTTTTTATAACCGAAGTGGAGAGTGTTTACAGCGCGGTACGCACTGAGTCCTTATATAAAGCAGATACTCTTCGTATTTAAAGGGTTAAAATATCAGATTATTATACGTATGTGCCGCTTGACCAGTTGTCTTGACAGTCGCTGTGCGTTTCGTGTCACTGGATTGAATAGTGTTATTTAATAATGCTCTTTGAACAGCATCGTGGGCTCTAAGGAAGGAATAAGAAGCTCATGAACTGTGAGTATGGTATTTAAGAAACTCGAAGCATTTGACCTTTATAACGGTATTAGGCAGAGTAAGGACTACTACGATCATTTCAGACTCAGTCGTTGGTAAAACCTCCCAGGCTCGAACCCGGCACCTCTTTAAGAGGCCTACAAATTCGGAGCGCTTTGCATGCAGGATAATTAAAGCTAAAAACACAAAGTCAGAATATGTAATACTTATTGCTTTTCCACGGCAACAATGGTTACGCGAACGGGCCCCAATCTTACGTTTATACGTGCATTGCCTAACTTGTTTTAATGTAGATCTGTGCGTGATAACAATATACTTAAAGTGTTTATACTCATTATAAGAATTTTATTTTGTGACGGCGTTTGTACTGCACTGTTGTGCAATATCAGTAGAGTAAACATGGAACGATAATGCTATCACTTCGGCCACACATTTACTGTAATGTTCCTCTTCTGTTTGTTGTGTCCTTTCATGGACATGTAAACCGGTAATTATATTTTTTTTTGTTCTGTTTCGTAACAAACATTTGTGGAATTCTTGAAGGGAGACAGGTTAATTTTCGTGTGGTGGTGACTGTCATTAGCGTCACAGTAGGCCTTGCGCGTTTTTTCAAAATTACAAATGTTAGACGGGGCGAATATTTGCTGGTAGGGCCATATTGAAGTTATGTACTAATTATAAATACAGTACTTTCCTTAGTAGGGAGGAAGCCAAGAAGCGAACAAGGTAGGCTATCTCCCGAAAATGAATTTTTTTTTGTGAAGAAGGGCCCCGCAGCAGACGCTACTGAAGCACCGCAGCCTTAAGGCTTCTTGTGCAACCCTATGATGAAGATAATTATTTTTTTGTCCTTTTCCAAGCAGTGGAGCACCGGTGGAATGAAAATGACAGGGGAAACCGAAGTACTTGGGGAAAAGACCTGTCCCAGTGCCACTTTGTCCGCCACAAATCCCAAATGAACTGACCCGGAATCGAACCGGGGCCTCAGCGGTGGGAGGCCGGCGGATAACCGCCTAAGCCATGGGGCAGCCTCGACATGGTTATTGTAAAACTAAAGTTGGTGCCGTCGGTTTTTGTCACGTCGTGTTTTTAAAATATGGTTGCCGAACATTCGTTGTCGAACAGTAGAACTGGTACATGTGTGTAGGCATATCATTTAAAACCTTTCAGGCGATTTCTACCTAATTATTCCCCGGATTAATACCTACGACAGCTTGTAACATTTCTTGGTTACATATTCCGGTGTTATGCGACATGGCGCCATGCGGATTGATACCTGTATACCAGCCTACATGGCGTCATGTCAAGACAATTCATCATCATCGGCGTTGTGGGGACCTGAAAACTCGGATTCCTGCAATTGTGTTTGAAGGTCGTAGTATGTCCGTATACCTTGGCACATGGAGAAACATTATAACTGACCTAAATTGACAGCCCAGTTGACTTGACAGCGTTGTCTGGGGCTTGGCCATCCTCTGTGTGGAAGGCTCTGTTAAGTTGTTCGATCGCTGATTCTGCCCACGTGTTCAGTACGGATGTTGAGTATTTCATACATAAAGAGCTGGAGGGTTTCTGTGTAGAGGTAATCTGCTTGATTTTAGGCGCGTTCGCAAAATTTCGAAAAGCGACTCTGAGCTTCGACATATATATTGTTATCTTTGGCCTGCCTGGCTATACTATATTTTTCCACCTTACCTCATAAACGGCACGATTTTCGGAAAAAAATTTCGTGAACATAAAATGTGTGTTTTTATTTTCTCTACAATTTTGTGTGAAATATTTCTCATTCTGAGAAGAATTCAGCGAGAAGTAACCGTTATTCTTGTCAGATTTTAATTAAAGTTGAATTTTCCCCTACAGATTTTTGAAAAATACTCAAATATCAAATTTAATGATAATCCGTCCAGTAGGAGCGGAGTTGTTCCATGCGGACAGACGGACAGACATGGCGAATCGAATAGTCGCTTTTCGCGGCTGTAGAAGTACATATCCATAATGGTGTGTGTAATTTTAGTGAAAGTACTTAAACTTCTTGAGATGTGCGCTCTTCTGGGATATTGCGCAGTGTCGAATGGTAATCCTTTACCGACGTTTCGGGGCAACGTGTCGGTGCCATCTTTAAGGGTCAGGAAGCTCAATGAAGCTGCGTAATATCCCAGACGTTGTCCCGAAACGTCGGCAAATGATTACCATTCGACGCTGCGTAAAAACCCCAGAAGAAGGCAGATATCATCAAAATCGCGGCGGAAGCCTGAAGTCACTTAAATCTCTTTGTTGCTTAAAATGACGCGCGACATCTTAAGTATCAAGATATCTGCTTGGCTGTCGTACAGTTTGAATTTGAGGTCCCTGTGACAAACGAATGTGCCTTGAAATCGTGCACTACCCATTGCCTACCCATACCGTTCCCAGTTCCGAATCCAGTCGTTCGGATTTGAATGAGCTGCGGAAGGAAAAAATGTCGTTGAATTGCCTGCGGATAAATTGGCACTTTGGTTTCGGGTGATGTTCTTTTTAGGCATGTTAGCAAAAGTGCGAAAAACAACTGCTAGCCTATTTTCTCTGAAATTCGATATTTGAGTATTTTTCGAAAATCTGTCGAGAAAATTCACATTTCATTATAAACTGGCAAGAATAACAGGCACTTTACATGAGAACCTATGTGCATTTATAATCATATCTCGCTGAATTCTTCTTAGAATGAGAAATGTGTTAGACAAAATTTTAGAGAAACTAAAAACACATATTTTATGCCCAATAACGTATTTCCAAAAGTCGTGCCGTTTATGAGAAAATAAAAAACAATATGGTAGAGTCAGACACGCCAGATATGACAATATAATACGGTGCTTGCGCTTTGCATGCTGGATAATTAAGGCTACCGACACACACTCAGAATATTTAATACTTACTGCTTTTTTGCTGCAGTAATGGTTACGTGAACGCGTTTCAATGTTACGTTTATACGTAGATTGCCTGCCTTATTTTCAATTTGTTGTCAGTTTGAGGCTGATTCATCCATTTCGGCACATTATATGGGCAACGCTTTCTGTACGTGAAAGTACTTTTTTATAATTTTTCAAAAATCCTGCTGGTCGTGTAACGTTATGAATAAATATGTGGGTTATGTGAGACATTTTAACGCAATAAGAATAGAATTCGGGGGTCGCTTTTTATGCAGAGGGTTGTATATGAGATAAACGAATATAAAGACGCAGGAGATGCTCAAAAATGAACAAAAAGCACGTGTGAAAAGAAATAGGGTCACAAGACCTAAAGCTACAGAAAATTTCAGCAGGGGCGTCTTGTTATTCTACATTTTACGAAAATTGTATTGCAACAAATGTTGCATATTTTCCAAAGTTACCACACATAGTTTTGGAGTCCTAACGTAAATGGCGCTAGTGTCCGTCCTGCCTCACATGTTCGCTCGTCGATCGTGTTGTATTACGTATAGTAGGAAGTTAGAATATGTGACATAGTATGCTGCAATGGCTTAATACCTGCATCAGCTTTATAGAAAGTCGATCAGTTGGCTGAGGAACCGACGTACGTGAATACACGGATATCCCGGTGGTGTCAAAAGCAAGCTAAAAATGCCGAGACCTATTTGAAATTGGAGCGCATCTCTCTGTCTGTCTCTTTTTTTTTTTTTTCAATGGTGAAGGGCCCCGCAGCAGACGCTACGGACGCACCGCAACGTTGTGGCTTATTGTGCAACCCTATGATGATGATGATTATTATTATTATTATTTTCCTTTTCCTAGTAATGGAGCACCACTGGAATGAAATTCACAGGGGAAAACCGAAGTACTCGGGAAAAAACCTGTCCCAGTGCCACTTTGTCCACCACAAACCCCACATGGACTGAGCCGGGATCGAACCCGGTCCTGCGTGGTTGGAGGCCGGCGGCTAACCGCCTGAGCCATGGCACGGCCAGTGTATCTCTTTACTCTTGTCGCTGGGGACGCTTCAGTATGTTCAACACGCCTACATATTTGGAGTATGTTTCCGTATAATGCTGTGTTATGAAGTTGCTGTACCGTTTCGGGCAGAAAGGTGTCAGAAAGAAATCAACAGGTTGTTTGTACGTTAGTGGGTGTTGATAAAGTGATGTATTTATAAATTGATGAATCGATTATGGTTAGAGTGCTGTGAGTTCAGATTGCTAGTAGAATCACAAATTAAGTTCAGTCGTAGTTTGACATTATAAACTAGGTTATACCCTTAACACATAACAACACTTAATGGTTCTTTGCACGATATGGCTCGTATGAAACGAAACACGAAGGACGATAGTTTCTGGCTAGCTCATCGGAATAATGACTACACAACGGTCTGCACGATCCTATCATCGAATCCCGGCAGGGACAAGCGATTGTACTCTGTGCTTTATACAAAGTTATTAAATTCTGGGTTCTTCTCAGATATCGCGGTTAGGAGAGTCTGAAATTATTTTGCCAATTGTTTTGTCAGTTATTAACTAAGTATTCCGTTCTTCTGCGATACAATTTTGTGTCAGTGGGTAATCGATCCCGACGTTTTACGTAACGCAATGCCTTTATGTTGAAGATCGAAACGTTTGTAGATCATTGAATACTGCGTTACCTCGAAATTTCGGGATCCTATTACCCAGACGCGTAGCGCCATATCATAGAAGAACAGAATCCGCAGGTACACCGCTGCGAAAACCTCAAGAGTCGCCTAAGTGTTAAGTACGTTACATATTTTCAAAGAAAGTACACATTTGTTGTAGATGTTTTGTTTTTCTCAAGGATCAGATGCTATAGATACAAGTATCATGTGGAGAATGGTGTTACTGAACACTGTATATGCGAACGAAATTAGAAATAGTCCACTAGCTCTTAGTGTAGCCCCCAACGTCACATTTCGGGTAAATCTTTTGAGTGGTTTTGAAGGTGACCAAAATGGACAGAGTAGCAGAGACGACCCCGTGTCTGTGTAGAGACTAAGTCCGTGGAGCAAAGTGTTCCTTCGAAAGCTAATAGTCTCGCAGCTGTGAAATTACCTGCCTATTACAAAGTAAGAACTTGACATTATCATGTTCACAGCAGACCGCCATTGGACCGCACACTGCTCCATCTGTGTCCAGTTCACATACTGACATCATCTGATCTATTTGTTTGCCCCCCCCCCTCAAATTTGGTTTTTGTCAAAATTTTATTGTTGTGCTTTTCTCATCTCTTATGACTGCTACATTTCCGGTCTGTCTTATAATTGATTTGGTCAGTCCAATAATATTTGGTGAATGCTACGAATTTTGACCTGTACCGTGTTGAGCATTATTTGTCAAGAAGCCGTCGATTATGCCGCTTCCACGCATAATAACCGGCAGACACCCTGCAACAAAGACATGTAATAATTGAACTGAATGAAACTGAGTATTAGTGTAGAAAAATTATTGAAGTCCTGTATTGTAAGGGACATGTCATAGAATCCGACAACAGCAATGTGTTTTTAAGAGCTATTTTCATATTATCGATTGCGTATTTAAGTTAGGCGTTTTTACTAACGGTTTCTTGGTCGAGTCCAGCGCATCCCTGTAATTGATTCTAGTCCACTGATAGCTTGGCATGAACATGATAGTATTATAATGATACAGTGTTCATTTACTTGTTGATTTCCAGAGCCACTTTGAACCAATTGTAACGAAACGTCTGCTTTTATCATTAGACCGTTGTCACACGCGATGCTAAGAAACATTGTTATCGTGTTTGTTAACAAGCTGGTGACCGTGTTTTGGAGGGTTCAGCAGAGTGTGTCGCAAATGGAGGTCGCCTGCGCCTTTTCTGTCTAGTGTCTACGACAGTGAGGTAGATGCTACACGAGCACTGTGCCAACATTCCAGTTGCTCGTTGTGAGTGAGGACTGTCACGGTGACCGCATTCGTGTCCTACGGAACGTAATGTTGTATGTTGCTATGTGATTTCTGTGGGCATGTGGCTGGAATAGTGGTTTAGTGCTACGAATTGTGTTGTGGATGCTGTGAATGAAGAAAGAATGACACTTCTTGTTATGCTTGGTTAGCTAAATGAACTGGTTAGTATGCAGAACCGTGAATTTCCTGTCCAACTTGTCTTATTGTTTTCATTAACTGACTGCTCTTTTTTTTTTGTCGTTACGATGAAGGGCCCCGCAGCAGACGCTACGGACGCACCGCAGCCTTAAGGTTTATTGTGCAACTCTATGATGAAGATTATTTTTTTTTCGTTTTTCTGTGTAATGGAACACCGGTAGCGGAAAACCGAAGTACTTGGGTAAAAATCTGTCCCAATGTCACTTCGTCCACCACAAATCCCACATGCACTGAGCCGGGATCGAACTCGGGCCTCTGCGGTGAGAGGCCGGCGACTAACCGCCTGAGCCATGGCACGGCCCTCCTCGTATTTTACTGTAGACCGGAGCCGGAAGTTCCCCACACTCATCTCATTCCGAGAACCACAGTATTATGAGCCTGTACGATCGGGGGTTGTGATTCCGGCAGTGGGAAGAGTCTTTTCTCTTTTCCAACTCGTCTAGACTGTCTCTGGGGCCCGTCCACCTTTTTATTCAATGGGTACCGGGATTTTTTCCTGGGGGTGAAACGGCCGGGGCTTGATGGTGACCACTCACCGCCATCTAGCGCCGGAGTTAAGAATGAGTAGATCTGTATCTGGACTCCCTCTATGCGCCATCATGGCGTGGGCAAGGACACCGTTAGCTTTTTTCACCCCCACATATATATTTGTCAGGTCCGTCGTTGTTTCACAGCTGGCGCTCTTTGCCGTTAAAGTGAAGGTGCACGGTTCAAACTATTTTATAAACACGAATAAATGTCGTGTGTGTAAACTTGTTTGCATATCTCGTGCGTTAGTCACATGTGCAGCATATTAACCTTTTGTTTTCGGTGCAGTTCAAATGAAAGTTCAGTTGGACCTTTCTGCGCGCCGTTTGAAGAAACTTTTGTGGTGTTACTGCAGCAATGTTGCAGTTTGACCCTAGAAAGACACTTGTGGAATAACCATGACAAATAACACATTGTAGGATCGAGAGTGCCTCTGTTTATTGTTAATATTAACTTAAAAGCTTTAACCTTTTAAAGCCTAGCGGTAACTTTACGTACCACCAGGCTTAACATTAAAAAATTCTACGTGGTGCCCACATTGCGTTTATGTGTTTTGTACGGATCTCAGAACAAACAGCAACTTTTGCCTTATAAAACATTAAGAGACTGGTTTTTATAACCGAAGTGGAGAGTGTTTACAGCGCGGTACGCACTGAGTCCTTATATAAAACAGACACGCTTCGTCTTTAAAGGGTTAAGCGTTTGCCCCGCGATTTCAGGTTTCTGCGGCGGCGTAAATGAGTTCTGCGCTCTTCTGGGATTTTACGCAACGTAGAATGGCAGTTTGTTACCGACGTTTCGGGACAACCTATCGGTCTCATCTTCAAGATTCAAGTTCGGCCGTTGAAGACGGGATCGATAGGTTGTCCCGAAACGTCGGTAACAAACTACCTATACATTGCGTAAAATCCCAGAAGAGAGCAGATCTTTATGCATTTGGTGTTGAGAATGTTCGTGTTCTAATCGGTATCATTTTGAACGCAAAAAGTAAATTTAGTTGTTGTTATAAACGTTGCTGTGACTGCAAAAACACTAATCACCAACAAATGCACAAAGAGAGTTTTATCATCAGTCGTAACACACTCCTACATGTTTCGTCGCTGCTGGGTCATCTTCAGGGAGAACTTTTTTTGTTATCGTTACACTAAGGTTGCACTTTATAGTTGAGTGAGAATGTGCTGTTGACTGTGTACTGCGTTGTTTTTGGAGGCGTGAACTGTCCGCGGTCCCGATCAGTCAACAGCACATTCTCACTCAGCTATAAGGTGCAACCTTAGTGTAACGATAACAAAAAAGTTTCCCCTGAAGATGACCCAGCAGGGTCGAAACATGTAGGAGTGTGTTACGATTGATGATAAAACTCTCTTTTTGTATTTGTTGGTGATTAGTGTTTTTGTATGATATAGTGCACGGACATGGAACACATCAAATTTGCTGTGACTAGTTTTGCTGTACAGCGATATTACTGAAACTTGCACTCAAGTCCAGTTCTCTTCTGCCATCGTATAATTTCTTCTCGGATATGTTACGTCTGTCATCGTGCTGTGCGCTAGGTTGTCTGCTCAGAAGTTACACTAACGTTATTTACACTAAAGTTTAGTATGCCACTAACAATAGGTTAGTAATTCTGAGAGGGGATAAAAAGTTAAACATAAAAAGCTGTGGGTTCATATTCGACCCGAACACAAAATTCATATACAATGGCTGCAGAAAATAAACTGCCAGTGATCTGAGCAACACCTCTGTGAATGCTGAAGGTACACACATGGGGAACTTTCTGACATAATTTCGTCCATGAGCACAACGCGTTTTTTTTAATACTGTGGTGGGTTGCCGGCCTCTGCATTCTTGCTTTCTAGCGTTGAAATTTAATCAAGGGTTACCATATTTACGGATCTGTAAGCAACCAAGTTATTGAGCGTGTCCTCTTGGAGCACCGTTGAGTGAAGTCACAATAGAAACGTTTATGAGAAAATAGAGATGTTATGCGTTCAATTCACAGATGTTATCCTGTGTTTCACGGTCTTAACGTGAACAGCCTAACGTCATTATTTTATCTGGACTGTACAGCAGTATCAGCTGAAGTAATGGCTCAGCCACACGCTTCCACCTGCAACGGCGTTAAAACTGCGAGTAAAGCTTCTTAATTATAGTAATCTGTCGGTTTCTTCTTCTGCTGACATTACAGTCCTTGGTGGACCGTAGCCTCTTCCAAAATTGTCGTCCAGTTGCCAATTTTAGAAGCTTCTCAACACAACATTTCTTATGGGGTGAGGCCAGCCCCCGCGCCCACCCTCGCAACCTGGAGGACCACGGTATCCCGTTTTGTCTGGGTGGTCACCTTTGACCTATGTGGCATGGGAGGCCCTACCAGTAGCTACGTTACCGCCAGCATAGCTCTGCAAATCATTTGACCCCACAAACCCCACCACTGCGTCAAAGTAGGGATACTTTCGGGCGGAATCCTTCGATTTACAGGCTTAATTTATTCCTCGAAAACGTCACGTAAGGCGAAAACTCGTAAAACGAAAGTTAATTCCCCATTACTTCCGATGTTGTTAATTTGAGTTGGGCTTTGTAGGTCAAAAATTTGTCCTTAGACATATGAAGTTCACTGTAGCTGTAATACAACACACAGTGGTATCTAAGAGTAGAAAAGAACACTAATTTCCAAGTTGCTGTGTAAGTTACATTCCAAGTAATTAGCCCCTGCATAAACAATGGTCACACCACTAAAGGTGTATGAAAACTGCATCGACTTGAATTTACACATCCCGTTGTGAGGCCAAGATACTTTTCTTTCCTGTAAAACGTCCGGGCTGGCTGTGGGGCCCAACCGGCCTCCTATTCAAAGCGTACCAAGGATTTTCCCGGGGGTAAAATGGCCGGGGCGTGAAGTTGACGACCCACCCCATCTAGTGCCAGTGTTGAGAATGAGTAGAGCTACACCTCTATTCCCCAAACACAGGGTGTCTAAAATACTTGGTCAAACTTCAGGAGTGTGTTCCCCCACACCCAAATAAGCAAAAAGGTTCATATCAATGTGTTGCCCGCAAACAGTTTTCGAGGTACATCCCAACAAGGCGTTGACCTAAATTCTTTTAGATTGTTATTAGTGGGGAGACTTTAAAAAACCCCCAATGTATTCAGCTACAATTGAAAATGGAGGGGCGCTTCACTATCTAATTTCTAATGCCTGTCAAGCCATTCGCAACCTTCCCGGAATCTCAGAAAGAGTGCTGCAGTCCATGATCAGGCGTGTACATCCTTCCGTTGATTCCGGTGGAGGATGTTTTGAGAATGTGTTGTTATCGTTGAATGCAGTCTTTCAGTGAAACTCAAAAACCATTTTTTTCTGGACGGTTGTTCGTATGACCTTTCTTTTTCTATGTTTTGGTGTGAATAACTCACTTTAGAAGTTTTTCCAAGCATTTTAGATACACCCTGTATAAATGCCTTCGTGGCTTGGACACGGGCAAAGTTTTCCGTTTTTACTTCGATATATCTAGTTATCAGTAACATTACCGGCGTTTTAGTGAAGTCTGTCAGACGTCATGCTGTCTTTACGACGCGCCTGAGTGAATAATACGAAAATTTCCGTGTCGTAATTTTTGTGTGTGTGTGTGTGTGTGTGTGTGTGTGTGTGTGTGTGTGTGTGTGTGTGTGTGTGTGTGTGTGTGTGTGTGTGTGTGTGTGTGTGAAGTTGGCGTGGCCACGCTATGAAGGCATTACGGAGAATAGGTATAACTCCACGCGTTCTTAACCTTCATCTTCGATCGTAGAACTCTTTACGCCCCCGGAAAAAAGCACCTAGCCTCCACAGGCCGTCTGGACACTTTGGAGAAAAATCTGTTCCCCCGGCCAGGAATCAAACCGCGATCCTTACGTCGTACAGCCCGTAGGCTAGTTATATAAAGACCACGCTATGCCGGCTGCAGACGTTCTTTTTTAATTCTTTTGAAATTAAAAAAAGGAACGTGCTGAAACTCTCGGCTGTCAGCTGTGTCTGGTGGTTAAATGGCGAACGAACCGACGTTTCGAAAATCATCTCCTTTCTCATACCTGGTCCCTGGTGAGGGCGGGGATGGTTCTCGAAACGGTGGTTTGTTCGCTGTTTGTCCATTTGACACGGTTGGTACTCCGAGAGTTCTGTTACTTTCAGTCACTGCGAAAGCTGCAGATATGTACAGAATAATTCCTTATGTTAATGTCATTTGTGTTGGCATGTGTGTTATTAGCTGACACGCCTTTGCACGGATTTTCGAAAATTCGGTCGTTAGTCTGTTCCGATTTACATGCATATTGATTTCCATAATAAAACCTACTTTTTTAGGATCGTACATGGACTTTTCCATGTATCCAATAAACCATTCCTCAAACTTGGTTGAAATTCGACATGAAAGGCTTCTACACAACGTTGTCGTCGATTTTCAGTCATATTGATCCGTAATAAAGTCTGGTTTGGTTTGCATAGACCATGAACTGAATGAACTCCGTTGTGTATCCGTTAAAAAACTGAAACCTTTTCCCAGATTTTGTTAAAATTCTATGTGGGTTATTTTCACTGATTTGTACAAGATTGAAGATTCAAGCTTTTCTGGAATGCTGCGTCATGTCGATTGTAACTGTATACCAGTGGACACGGTGTAACATGCCAGAAGACCTCGATGTTCATCAGTGCTGCTGTGAGAACGCCACATTTCGCACTGAACACAATGTTTTCCCATTATAAAGGAATGTTAATAAACTGCAAAGGACCCTTCTTGCAAGTTTCTGTACCGTGTTGTGGGTATCCACTTCCCAGTCTTATTGTGAACTGCCTCCGAGTTCCTGCTGCAAGTGCGGAATATTAACTACCTCCAGTGTCAAGGTCTCTGGTGTCACTCCTCAATGTGTCTGCGATTTTGCAGCGTGCGATGGGCATTGTCACTTTTCAGGCGCGAGATTGAATTGGAAGTCACGATTTTGGAACGTGGCTAAGCACTGTGTCGTGTCTTGCATGTCCGCGATTGGAATTTCGACCTGTCGTCCTACCTTCAAGTCCTCAGTCTGTGCAGGTGACTGACTGTCCGGCCTGGCCACGGTCGTGTGGTGCTTGCAGCCAACGTTATGCCGTGGAGCAGGGGTCTTCAAACCGCGGGCTTCATGCGACCCTCCGAATGTTTTTGTGTGGCCCCCAAACAAATTTTGAATTCTGAGTGTAGAAAGTTTAATTCAAATAAATAAATGTAAAATAAAATTCACTCTGAAATGTTTTAAATTTGGTACTAAAATAAATTTGGTACTAAAATTTTAAACATATATTTTCTTTTTTGTATATCTGAAATCTTGGTTAATGTAATAAATACTGCAAGACTATAGTAGGGAAGGTTTGCAGGGTACGTAGTAAGCTGATATAGACAGTTTAGTGAAAAATAAAGAGTGCCTAGTTTCTGACTAAAGATTTTTTTAATGCTTATGAAATTGTTTAGACATGTCAATTAGCAATATTAAGAACAAAATTTATATTTTTAGATTCTGAATATGTATCGTTTGTCTAACTGAACCTAAATCCCTCTCAGTTGGCATAGCTTCTGCATTTTTCTGTGGAAATATTCTTGTGGGAATAAGTAAATAATGACAAAAATAAATCATAAAGCATAACTAAATAAAATAACAAAACTATCCTATGTGTGTTTACGTAGAGAAATATTAGTGGGTATGTCCTTCAATAAAATGCAAACTTCACTTTGTAAAACGTGAATGTGGCCCGCGAATCTTTCCGCCATTAAAATGTGGCCCTTGAAGAAGTAAAGGCTGAAGATCGCTGCCATAGAGGAACCCTTTAGAAGCTGACAGGCGCTCAACTTCGTAAGACGTTTTTACAGGACCGGAAGGTCCAATGTCGTGTTCACTGACAGATCTGCGTTTTGGCTAGACGCTAGCATCTGTAGTCATGTGCGCTGTGCTCGCTTAGTTGTTTAATTATCCTGTACTTGATTTTCTTCAATTTCATTGGTTTTCATTCATAAGAAATCGGTAGGGGAATTCTGATACTAGAACAAATAATTTCGCCTTCTGTATTGTCTTAATTTTATTTTTGTGCACAATACGGCGTGGGGTTCTTGCCCTCCCATTGCCCCTAAGTTACACCGCCGGTGATCACTGACATTCAGAAATTATTGTTTTGTGTTGATTGTGCTTCAGTTTCACGAACCTTATGGCGTAATAGCTTGCTATATACTCGAGCCGTTTGAATTTACTTATCGTTAATGGCAAAATAAGACCACCGTTATACTCTTTAAGGTAAGATTATTTGTTCATTTGTATTCTCCGAAATTTTCTGGCGTTACTCGGCTATCATCCGGATGTACTGCGCTTTTAGAGACGAAAGTTGCCGAATTGTTTTTATTTAGTTTAAATATGCAATTACACACCATACTTTTACAGCTGATGAAATTAGTATAAATGTAAAGCAATCCCTCTGCAGGCTTGGACAGACCCTGAGGGTTCCAGCAGGTTGAGGCTTCCAGATTTCAAGACAGTCGGCACATGAAGGTGGTAGGGTTGTCACCCCTACGCACCGGCCGCCTTTACCCCCCAGGAATTATTCCTGGTACTCGTTTCTGGTAGAGGCTGGGTCGACCCCACGGCCGGAAGGATTATGTCAATGAAAAATTCCAGTGACAATCGGGAATCGAACCCGCGAACTTCTGGCTAGTAGCGCAGTGCCTCAATAAACTGCGCCTGAAATTAGTGTAAACCAATTTGTAATTGTCCGCTGTTAAAAGCGTACTATTCCTTGATTATGACGAGTGACGCACGAAACATGTTCGATAATATAAATAAACAGGTGAAAGAGAATTGTGTTTGGACGTACAGCGATGGTCTTATTTTTGTATTATTAGACGACTGTATGCCGTAAACCATTAATCATTTTAATTATCGTTATTTGGAAGCACTAGATCGCACTCTGCGGAGAAGTCGCTTTGCAAAAGGCTATGGACGTGTGGCAATACAAGGCTACGATATGAATGTGAATGGGTATAGCTTGCGGCCTGGATAGGGTTTTAAACAGTTCGTTATTGGGGCCCTATTGCAAGAAGGGTTGCCCAATATAGTTAATAGGCATTACTGGTGTGCGCGCGCGTGTGTGTGTGTGTGTGTGTGTGTGTGTAGTACAACTATGGCTGGTTTATTTTTGGGAACTTAGTGAGAATTTAGTCTTCTGCTATAGAATTGCCATGGTTGTTAAATGAGTCTGTGTCACATGAATGAATAATTTTACAGCCCGATTCAGGCTTCGTTCGTGTTTCAGGAAAGAATGCAGCAGAGCGTGCGTGATCCTCAGAGTAGGGCAGTGACACGCGTAGATTGTGTTGCCCCCTTTCCACGCGCGGTTTCATCCCGGTACCATAGCACAGTTGTGTTTCAGTCGTCATGAAGCGTGCATGTCGCTGGATTTATATAATTACTCTCGTTAATAGAGTGAACCATGTTGCTTTCTTCATCCCGTTAAACTGAACACGTTTTGTTTCGAGAAACCCACTTTATTTCACAGTATGTGACTCTAAGCAAGTTGAAAAGTATCCATTCTCAATAATTTACAATACAGTGAAACTCGCTTAAGAAAACCCCGGTTAAGAAAATATCCCGACTAAGAAGTCAGGATAAAAAAGCACCAAAATTCTCCCATTTCATTAAAATTACCCTTTTAAGAAATTTCCCGCTTAAGAATTAGGACTTTCTTGAAATTTTCAGAATTTTCGTAACAGGGTTTCAATGTATATTTAATCTCCGTCCCCTTTCGAATTTTAGTTCTACACACGCCTTACAGATTGTTGTCATGATGTTAAGACCTGGGGACGTTCGAAAGTAGGGTGCTGAGGAAGATATTTGGGCGTATTAGGGGACAGATAAAATTGTACAGTGAGGAGTTCCGTGATCTGTGCTCCTCACCAAGGGTTATCCGGGTGATGAAATCAAGACGCATGAGATGGGCGGGGCATGTGGCAGGTATGGGGTACAGGAGAGTTGAATACAGGCTTTTGGTGGGCAAACCTGAGGGAAACAGACGACTTGAAAGATCAACACTTATATGGGAAGATAACAGTAACACTGATCTTCAAAAAATAGGTTTGGAGGGCGTGAATTGGGTTGATGTGGCACAGGATATGGACAAGTGGCGGGCTGTTGTGAATGCGGCGACAAAACTTAGGGTTCCATAAAATGCGGGAGAGTAGCTGAGGAACTGAACTCTTCAGGAAGGACTCTGCTGCATGGAGTCAGTATGTTTGTTTGTTTGTTTGTTTGCTTGCTTGCTCGTTTGTTTGTTTGTTTGTTTGTTTGTTTGTTTGTTCGTTCGTTCGTTCGTTTGTTCTTAGTCTCTGTTTATTATTTCTGCCATCGAAATTGAATTCGGGACCTACAAAGTGCTGACCAATATCCTATGCACGTGGTTAGCTTACAAGATCTGTGTTCGGAGTGTTTGGGGTTCCATCCCAGCTGCTGTCCCTAATATCAGAAATGCAGAATAAACAAGGAATTCTGAGTTTACCTCGTAAAGCTTATTTGTACTGCATCGTCTTTAGAGCCTGTGATATTTATTATTGTATACGTAGTTAAGTAATGTACGTGTATAGTCAACAGTAGAATGAACTGTGGTTGCTGGCTTAGCATCCTGGTCACATGCGGAGATTGTTCTATACTAGAGTCAGAATTCGTTATTTTTTGAAACCCTGAACATATTATAGATTGTTGGCGTTATTATTATTTTTGGAATAATTTATTTCGATACAGATTTTGTTTGGGGCCAGGGCAGCTTAGTATAGGGCAAGAATCACAATTGGCAGATGGTGGTTCGTGTCCGAATCGTGACCATTTTATTTTTCAAGGCCGCATCAGCGAATGGCGCTCTAGGAAAAAAAAAATGAGGCAGTTGTGTAGATATGAAAATTCTTTGTAAGGAAACGACAGGCATTTAGAACGCCCATCGGCACAAAAAAAATGGTTACGTGTCTCAAATGATGGTAACACTTCCTCGAAGTGACGTTCAGTGTTTAGCTATCGTTATTGTAACGTATTGTTGGCATGCGAGTTTTGTGCTGCCGTGCGGTGTATCGCCTCTATGTGCCTTAACTGACTCATTATACCATCAAACACATCCTTGAAGTGACGATAAGAGCTTATCCTTACTTGGCCTCGTGGTACTGACGTGTGAATTTTGCGCTCCGGTGCGGTGCATCCCCTGTGTATGCCTGTAACTAACAAACTAACCCCATGGAGCAGAGTCCTTCCTGAGAAGCTTGTCAAGAAATTTCCCGCGTTTTATTGAACACGAAGTTTCATAACCGCATTCACAAGAGCCCTTCACTTGTCCCTATCCAGAGCCAAATTAATCCAGCTCATGCCCCCATCCCAGTTCTTGAAGATCCGTTTTGATATCCTCCGGTATACGACTAGGTCTTCCAAGTGGTCTCTTTCCTTCAAGTTTCCCCACAAAAACCCTATGTGCACGTCACCTTCGTCCCATACGCTTGTGTATGTGTGCCTGTAAGTCATGTTTATTCGGAAGGAGTGATTTGTCAAGCTAATGGCTTTATTGACTCTTGACGGTGACACCGGTTTTTATCTCGTCCGATAAGATGTTCATCGACGCACGTGCTATCCCCTCTTTCTGCATTTCTGCTTCTTGTCCAATTGGTGCTAATCCAGTAATCGCGTGCAGCCGATGTTGATGTTCGCTTTATAAAAAGAAAGTTTCTCAGCACTCCGCAGTGTGCGTCTCATACTCTTTATTGTTTGACTGTGGTTGGTTAGAAAATAAATACTGGAAGGAAATATCCATAGCATGTCAGTTTTGGGGTTTTCACTGTAGGTGTTGCTAAGTTCGTATACGGTGTAGCTGCATTGAGTTGGTTGTCTGTCTGTCTGTGTGTCTGTCCGTCTGCCTGCCTGCCTGTGTGTGTGTCTGTCTGTCTGTATGCCTGCCTGCCTGCCTGCCTGCCTGCCTGTGTGTCTGTCTGTCTGCCTGCCTGCCTGTCTGCCTGTGTGTCTGTCTGTGTGTCTGCCTGCCTGCCTGTGTGTCTGTCTGCCTGTGTTTGTTTGTTTGTTTGTTTGTTTGTTTGTTTGTTTGTTTGTTTGTTTGTTTGAAACCTTCGGGCTCATATATCAGATAGTGTTTGCTGCCATAAAACTAGTGGTCATATACCTATTATTAACACTACGTGTAGACCCACGTCAGTGCTTTTCAAACTTTTCTTCCCCCGTACCGCTGCCACTGTACAAAACATGTACGCTTTCCAGTAGGTATTGAGAGTATTAATTACAGTGTCTACTTTCAGCATAATGGTCTTCCAGGATGTATCCTTGTGTAGCGGGTTTGCCTCTTCAAACCTGCCAACCAGCGAAACAACAATGCTATGGAAACCTCAAATTTCGCATTTACTACTTTTCTAATTTAACGCGATTAGATGACAAAGGAGATCGTATTTATATTCAAACAATGAAATAGTATTTTCGCATACACTTTATAAATGCTTTTATTTACAATTAACACATCTAAAACAATTTGAGTAATGCAATTAACCTTTCTAAAATTTAATTATTGAAAACAAATCCTAAAAGTCTTCACTTACCACAAGGCGACCGTCTGCGTACCACCAGGGGTACACGTACTACAGTTTGAAAAGCACTGGCTTACATGCAGTGAGTGGTTAGACAGAATGCACGTAAGCTTTTTCCTCGCAAGTTTACCTGTAAGCAATATCAATATTTTAGCACTTTCGAACTCCCTGCTGTAGTTTGTTGGTCGGCAATTTCACTGTAATCAAACGTACATAATTCATAAATAAATTGCATGTTTTCCTGTTCGCTACGTGGCTATATTCAGCGAGTAATGGATTCCATTTCGTGCCAGTCCTCCATAATCTTTAAGGACGGGGACATTATATATTATGAATTCTAAAGATTGCCACCCCATAAGCCAGTGTAATAATCTGTAACACAAACGGCGAAACGTCATTCTGCTATTGCTGGAGAAAATGTATGTAGCAGAAGGTATGCATGACTTCATACGTCCGCTATGTTGTTATTGTTGTTGTTGTTCTTGCTATTGATTGTAGGAAACGTAGAAGTGCGAGGTTCATATCATCGCTAGTGACACGGTCACCAAACACCCGGTCTTCGCAATATCGTGCACGCATTAAAAAATTAAAGACTTTCGCAAATGCTGGTTTCGGTAGCCCTAGTCACGTGTTTGATATTTCCTTTTACTGTACGTACTACTACTTGAGCAAGCCGACGTAAAAATCTAGTGGACGAATTCCAGATTTTTAAGTCAGTGACTGTTCACGTATCATATGGCAACATGCTGTCGTTTTTATTCTCTGATATTATGAGGATTAAATTAAGTGCTAGCACTTTACTACTGCTATTTTCGTATTGTGAAAATAGTACTCCCGCTTGTTACACGATTGGCTCAACAAATGAAGGAGGGTGGGATGGGCAGGCATGTGGCACACGTGGGAGATATTTTTATATGGGGCATCCCGTTGTGATGAGAATAAACAAGGTGAATAATAACTGTCAGTCACAACTAAGCTCGTTTTGTATGATGTATGGTCTTAATTCCCATATTTTTGGCAACTGGAGGCCTCATATAATCCTTTGCTTTGGGCAGGAGGTGTTGGCGAGCTGTTTCAGCCAGTTGCGCTAGGTTACGAATCTACTGTTTGCGTTTTGTGTGTAAGTTATGCGTTGTATGAAGTCTTCTCGGGCTGGTAGCAGTGTCAATTGTTTAAAAACCTACCGACGTTTCAGAGACACACTCCGTCTCCATCCTCAGGAAAAGTGATCACTTTTCCTGAGGATGGAGACGGAGCGTGTCTCTGAAACGTCGGAGCTTTTTAAACAGTTGACATGGCCATCAGCGCGAGGAGACTTCATACAATTTTGTCGCCGTGAAAGCCTGAAGGCATATAAGTTATGCCTTAATTTAATGCGTTGTTGAGTAGTGACATTTCTGCTTTTGAGAACACATTTTGTGTTTTATATACACTTGGATAAAATTCATCAAAACTGTTTGAAGGTTGATGTGTTTGTTTGCGTGTTAGGTCGTGTAGTTTTTGTCAAGGGTTTGGTACCTATATTCAATTTCTTTTTCCAGACCGGACTAAGTAGGATTCTTAGTCAAGCACCATAATCTATCCTAGTTCTCACTTAGAGGCCACAATCAATCCAATTAAAACCATGTATTATACAAAAAGCGCTTAGTTGTGATTGGCGGGTATTATTCACACATGGGAGAGCTGAGAACTGCATACTGAATTTTAATCGGAAGTCATAAGGGGAAACGCCATTTCGGATCTGGGTGTACATGGGGGGGGGGGGGTAATAGCAGACTGGATCTGAAGTGGGTAGAGTGAGCGTATGGACTGAATCAACTTACCCAGGGCAGGCACCAGTGGTGGGCCGATGTGAATCTAGACGTTTCACTTTAATCGTTTCTCGATGTGGTGAATGCTTAACAACAAACAGGGAAAATTAATACAAAGTATAATGGTAAAGACAGTCTTCACAACTTGTAAATTGTGTTAACAATTTATTGTAGATTAGGCAACATGTTTCGGTCCTGTAAGGACCATCATCAGGCCGGTGTACAAGAATGGATAGATAAAGCCTTGGAGATCTCGAAGGCGGGTTGTTATGTACTAGTCTTATGCTAATACCTGATATGGTGTAACATGCTAAGTACTGCACATTGGTGAAGTACAATGATTGAACCTGTTGTCGGGTAGATACATTGAAGATTGGAAATATGCTATAGTATTAGGTTAAAAATATTTATTGGGGCTGTGCTAGGCATTCGGTGTAGGAGTGTAGTTTTGTCCCTTGATGGCTTAAGTGTGGATTCTTTGGTGAGGAGTTATTCGATGCTACAGTTATGTTTATGTTGGATGTTGGGGTCCTTTGTGGTGATTGGTCGTTGTTATTTTATTCTTGGTATTATTATGTACGGCGTTCTTTGTTCTGATGGCTGTGGAATCTGTAATGTAAGAGTTGGTTGGTAGGAAAATTAATATTTGAATCCATGAGCTGTAGTGTATGTAGTGTGATTAGCTGTGCAACAGTAAGATTTGTAAATGCGACGATAGATTTTTAAACTGCGATGTATCAACATCAAGGGCGGTGGCGTGAGCAAAATCGCGAGAAAATTTTTTAGTAGACTCACGCCTTAGTAGACTTGTTAGATTTTCGAACAAAAACGCAGTATTTTATCTGAAACAACAAGTTAAATTTAGCGTGAGAATTAACAGAGTTAAATTTCTGATCAGAATTCCGTGTTGTAACGGAAAGACTTGATTCGCAGTCCAAGGAGTGACCTGTAATCTCTCGCCCGCTCCACGGGTAGTCTATCCGATCGAAGTCAGGATAATCGCGATGAATGGCAATGTGTCGCTGTGTCTAATTTGTTCTGTTACGTGTCCGTAGGCCTCTCGCCACCTCATTGGCATCGCTTGTTTTTGCGCATACGGTTGGTTGTCCTGCGGAGGTCATTCAAGGATGACGGAAGTTCCGTGACCCAGTACTGGTGCCACTACACGCCACTAGTGAATATAAGGTGCACATAGACTGGATATATTTGTAAATGTGATTACTTGGGACTGTTGTGCCGTGCTTGATCGACGGTACCTGTGGTTATTCGTGGGCCTAACACCGGCACCAAACAACCTGACACTTGGGTAACGTAGGCGGAGTTATAGAATAATATGTATCAACAACCTACTCGTACGTTTGTACTAAAAGCCAATATTCAAGTTTTTTTATTGACACCCCAGCGTGTTTCAATGCTTTGAAGCACCATCTTCGGGGGGCACTATGTTCTCTCCTTGAAGATGGAGCGTTAACCCTTTAAAAACGAAGCATATCTGTTTTATATAAGGACTCAGTGCGTACCGCGCTGTAAACACTCTCCACTTCGGTTATAAAAACCAATCTCTTTATATTTTATAAGGCAAAAGTTGCTGTTTGTTCTGAGATCCGTACAAAACACATAAACGCAATGTGGGCACCACGTAGAATTTTTTAATGTTAAACCTGGTGGTAAGTAAAGTTACCGCTAGGCTTTAAAAGGTTAAAGCATTGAAACATGTTGAGATGTGACTAAAAACTTGAGTATTGGTTTTTAGTACATGTGTAGAAGTTGACTGTTGATACATGTCATTCTATATAGGTACGTACACGGTATGGACAATGTAAAAATAGCCGAAGGTGTTTACCATTTATGGTCTAAGGCCAAAGGTTTTATTCTGACTCAGGAAAGAGCTTTTTCTGTGCCCAGCAAATGAAAGTCACACTTCCTCACAGCATACTGCACTATACACCTGCACAGCAAGGTGTCATGTGGAGTGCCAGCTTGTGTTTCCTCTGCGGAACCTATCGTATCTGCCGTAATAACCTCTTAGAATGGACAGAGCCCCAAAAAAAGTTGCCTGACGACAACCACACAGCAGGTTACAGTAGTGTTAAAACTTCCACATTCGGGGACTGGTTGCCAGCAGAGCGGTGATAAGGATAGGCATTACGGCGGGACGACAAGGGGACCCTTGGCAGGCCCGCCAGACGTAACCACTTGTCTGTTCCACCTGCGTACAGTTTCCCTTCTGTGTCAGCTTTTAATTAGCTAACTGACTGTAACTGCTGTGGTCTTTAGGTTGGTACGTCAGTGTTCGGGCTCTGTACACAGTACCAGTTTTTCTTTAGATGCCTTCCTGCTGACAGGGTTTTGACAACTTGTAATCCGTTTTACAGTAAATTGTAATTTACTGTAGTAATGTACTGTACTGTACTGTAATTTTAATTTAAAGTAGGGCTTAAGACGTCGCAGAGGCCCTACGTAACTCATTGTAGAACGGACGTTCGTAATGGACGGAGTCGTAGACTATTTAACGATGCTTTATCAGTTCCTGAGGTCATGTTAGGTCGCAAGAGTCACGATCCACGTACTTCGCTGTATCCATTACGTTTCAATCGGCAATTGGTGTCATATACAGGGTGCTCCAAATTAAATACACAAAAAATTCAAGTAACTTACTTCGTAATCGAGGTGATGGACTGGTTTTGACAAGTATACAAACATTATAAGTATAAAATTGTCCACAATCGATAGATTGATTGCCTAGACAGACGTCCTGTTAGGTACCGTCCGTCGCTTGCTGGCAGTCAACCACAACTACTACCACCACACACACTACAGGGTCAGTATTGCGGACAAGGCCAATACGAGGCTATATAATAAAACCTGATGCTTGTACTCTCATTGTGTCTTTTATTTGTATTTTTAAGCGTTCTGTGTGTCTCCCCTGAGGATGGTGTGATCTCACACCGAAACATGTGGCGAGGTTTATAAAGTCTGTTGTATTATACCTGATTATTGCGTACGAGTTGGTGATAGTATGTGTGACTGTTAGGAGTATAAGTTTTAATTCGCTGTAATTTGCCTCAGTGTGACGTAGATATTCTCGAGTTAATAAACTACCAGACCTGTATGTCGTCCGTCATTATGATCAATAGCATCGGAAACCCCCACAGTTTAAAAATGCACGAGTTTTATGTCGAGAAAATTTTCGGTAGTGGGAAAATCGCGTAACCTGCAGGGTACATTTGAGACAGGCTTCGTTGTGTAGTGTAAGTGCTGTAGTAGATACTGCGCGGGTTGCCTCGTATATGGGCGTTGTTTTACAGGCTCCTCGTGCTCCGTAGCTATTAACCTTTTAAAGCCTAGCGGTAACTTTACATACGACCAGGTTTAACATTAAAAAATTCTACATGGTGCCCACATTGTGTTTATGTGTTTTGTACGGATCTCAGAACAAACAGCAACTTTTGCCTTATAAAACATTAAGAGATTGGTTTTTATAACCGAAGTGGAGAGTGTTTACAGCGCCGTACGCACTGAGTCCTTATATAAAACAGATACGCTTCGTCTTTAAAGCGTTAAATTAACATTTTAAAGCCTAGCGATAACTGTGCGTACCGCCAGGTTTAACATTAAAAAATTCTACGTGGTGCCCACATTGCGTTTATGTGTTTTGTACAGATCTCAGAACAAACAGCAACTTTTGCCTTATAAAACATTAAGAGACTGGTTTTTATAACCGAAGTGGAGAGTGTTTACAGCGCGGTACGCACTGAGTCCTTATATAAAACAGATACGCTCCGTCTTTAAAGGGTTAAATTAAATTAACGCTGGCTGAACGGATATGGCAGAGGAACAGAGCTGTTTTGTCCTTGCTGCCGCCTTCCATGGTAATGAAGCAAGTTCAGTGCACGCTGTGTCCGCCTTCCCGACTGGTCGGTGACAGCCATGTAACATTGACCTGGATTTTGGTCATCAGGTCACGACAGTGGGAAGATGGTCTACCTGAAGGGAGGGGATTACCGTTGCGTCATGCATCGGACTAGCTCCATTCCGTTAAACCATTCTTTCATAGAAGGAACTAGAAATAAGGCCACAAGCTTATGGAAGCAGGCAGTGTAGTCCAGGGGCGTATACATTGTCCAAAGCCTAACCCCCGATTGTGCGTCGACTGCTTATTGGCCATGATGTATAATGGATGTATTTTAGATCCAATACGGCTACACAGTTATCATACCGCCGGGGTGCAAAAATTTTCCAAAAATCTAGGAACCACATCCAAATTGTAGGCACTAGAAGGGAGACATGAAAGCAAATTCCATACTGATGAACCACAGTTCTGATGTGGCCTGTGAACCTGTTGTCAGGCGCTTGCTGCTCGCTACGTGTGAACTCACACACATTTGTGGATGTTGCAAAAAAAAAAAACAATAATGACGCTGAAAATATTAGGCGCCACCGTACAAAATGCAGGCGCCTGGGCGACCAGACGCCATAGATCTGTGTAGCCTTGTCATTACTGCATAACCATTTTTTTCCTTACATTTTGCTAGATTTGCACCATATCAAGATTTATTTGAAGTAAAGTGTAAACATTTTAATGACACTTATAATTTTGGTCTATGTAACATTTGTTTACGTGCTGTGGGTCCATGAGGAAGTCTATGTTCAGTTTGATCTTCATGTAAAATGTGGGTTTAGGGGACCGACACGAACCGACATGCAATGTGCCCCACTGCGTTCATTGTAGACCTCCAGGAAGGCAAGTCTTCAGTGACCGGCAGATACGCCACACGTGCAGTCGGGCGAGCCCTACTTTCTCACTGAGATCGTTTTATATTTTTGTGACAGCATTTCGAGTGGAATTGTACTCGTATGTGCCTACCTTGTGTCGTCGATTGTATTTATTCTTGAAAACAGCGCCCCCCCCCCCCTTCCCCCGGTCACATTCTCCCGAGCTCAGAATTTGGCGGCAAGATTTGTACTCAACAGTTACGATTTCAGTTGTCATAGGTACAATATTTCGTTTTGGATGGCCAGTGCCTGCACTGACAGATTATTCACAGCCGCAGTGAAGACTGCCCATTCCTATAAACCGTGTGACTGACCGGTCCGTATGATCTGTACAAGTTGGAAACATTGCTGAAGGCAGTTGTCTTGATTCCTCGTTACCGACATGTGCCCTTGTTTCACTTTAACAAATGATTGCAGTGTTCATACTTTGTGGGGGAGTGGTTGCTGTCCGGTGTGGATTTCTTACAATTGGTTCATGATTTTTCTTTCAGGTACGGTTTATTGAGCAGGAGAGCTACTGTGGCAGGATGAAACACAAGTGGAGTTAATATTCTGCCATACAGTGTCACAAGACGTATTATTACAGTATTTTTTTGCGTTAATGTTGACATTTATTTGGAAATAAAATCACGAAAATACCTCAGGAAGAAAAACGTGGAAGTATTTTAATTCTACCAAAGAATTTGATGCTAGTTAATGTTTGAACTTTTCTTCCATTCTTTTTATACAATTTGAAGCACGCACAACTTTATTACACCATATATTTGATACTGATCACAACATGCTCACTTCCCGTCAAAAGGAGTAGGTTAGTTAGTAGGAAACACCACATCAGACAACAAATACTTTGTGCGCTGTTAAAGTGAGTGAAGAAACAAAGGAGGAGTTTATGAAAAAGTAGTTTATGGGAGTGAATGCTGGTGCATGATATGTGTTTTTGATGAAGAATAATCTTTCATTACAAGTTTCCAGTTGTGTTGAGTGCAACAGAATAAGAAACATCAGTGTTTCATTGCATTGTGTCCAGAGTGGATTTCAGCGTTTTTATTGGCAAAAGTGTGTCTGTCCAAAATAATAATAGGAAAAGTGAGGTAGTAAATGTTCGTGTGATACTGAATGCTTGCGCGGCAGGGTTTTGACTTGTTTTGTGCAACGTAGCAAGCTTTCTGCTATTCATATCCATAAGTTCATTCCACTAC
Source organism: Coptotermes formosanus (assembly GCA_013340265.1). Lineage (NCBI taxonomy): Eukaryota > Metazoa > Arthropoda > Insecta > Blattodea > Rhinotermitidae > Coptotermes > Coptotermes formosanus. Next base: position 239,723 of record BLKM01000442.1, read on the forward strand.
AAGGACGTGTGTAATTGTGAACCATGAGTACTCTACTGGGATCAAGTGATTATGTTCCTGTGGGGCAGTTTTACCATGATCGATCTGTGTTTGTGACTGGTGGTACAGGATTCATGGGCAAAGTCCTGGTGGAAAAATTGCTACGGTCGTGCCCTGGGATTAAGAATATCTATCTTCTGATGAGGCCAAAACGAGGCCAGGATGTTAATACCAGACTCTGCGAGTTGCTCAACGCTCCTGTAAGTTTTGTGTATTCAATGCAATGGTGAGCAGCTGTTTTATGCATGCAGTTCACTTTAAGGAAACTTAATAAAGCCTCTTATGCTTTTCAGTCAACAAACATTATTGATACTGTGAGGGCAAGATACTTGTATAATAAATATCTTGAAACGAACACTTTAATTTTATGGCTGGAAGAAAGTCAGTCTAGCAGCTGTCACATTGATTCTCATAGCAGCTTCTCAGTATCTGGATGTGTGTGTGTGTGTGTGCGTGTGTGTGTGTTAGTTACATATTTTATCAGGCTTCCTTTCTTTTTATTTTGTTCATATAATCAGCCTGTGAGCTGTGTGTGCACTGCAGTTTCATCACTACTGGCTTATTGAATTAGCATATTACTCTATCAATATCTTATATTTTACCTCAAGCGAAGGTCCTGTAATTTGTACATGTCAACCCTTACACAATTGGGAACACCTGATGTTACTTTTCATCTTTAAAATGCCTGCAATTAGGAATGCTGGTGGGTTACAAAGGTTAGCATTTGTTATTGTATTTGTTGCATGTTTTGTAGGTAGATGTCACAGTGCTTTGATACTGACAGGTAGAGGAGTTTTATCACCATGTAGAAATGTTACTGCAGTGCTGTTATTTTTGTGGTTTCATACTGTATAAATTAATATGTGACATTTCTGCAGCTGTTGAGTTTTGGTCATGTCCATGCTCCCATAGCAGTGTTTAACCAACACTGACATATGATTGACATATAATTATCTCTTAAATTGTGTGCATTTGAACATCTTGATCTCGTGTTCTCCGCAGTTTATTGCTTTGGTGTTATTTTGTTGATAGTTATTTGATCAGTTACGGAAAGAACGGCCACTGGAGCTGAATAAGATTGTTCCAATCCAAGGTGATATCACAGAACCTGAACTAGGCATCAGTCAAACAGATCAGAATCTGCTTATTCGCACCGTGTCTGTTGTGTTCCATTCCGCGGCCACCGTGAAGTTTGATGAAGCCTTAAAACTTTCTGTTACCATTAATATGCTTGGTACAAAGCGGTTGGTAGAGCTGTGTCATCGCATGCTAGGACTTGAGGTACGTTCATCATTTCACATCCAGTGCATTTCATTTATTTGGTAGTTAAGTAACATATGTCAGTCTATGGCTAACTAGAGCTATTGGTTTCCCTGAAATATCGTAACTGTAATGTGGACATAAAGTGTCACTATTAAGCACTTTTTGTACAATATTTATGTCTCACACAGCAGTTAAAAGTTGAATCAATGATTATTGCAGAAAGTTCTTAAATGAAGGTCGCTCAAAAAATAAACGTGGGTGACCAATTTGTAAGCCATGAAACATGTATGAAGACAATTTTGGCAGTACTTACACAAGCTGTAATCAGTCTGCATGGTTTCTCTTGTATCATCTGCTTCTTCAGAAGCTTTGGATACTGCTGTACGATCCCAGATAGTTAAAAAGATCTTCAACATATGGTGTGTAATATGTTATGGATTTATTGTGAAGACTGTGCATTATTACATATCTTTTCTTTAGATTCTATAAATGAAAAATCTGAAGTTTTTCAGATAAATGGTAGCTCGTGGTCACTCCCTTGCACTCCAGAAATAAGTTTAAAGCTGGTGCAGAATTTGGAAGAATGGTCCTCGCCTTCATAATGAAATTATACTTGTGGAGAAACATGACATCTTTGAGTGGCACATTTTTTTAATAATATTGCTTTCTAAATTCTTTGTACTTAGAGTGTTCTTCTGTAATATTGTTACTGGAAACTGTGATATGAGGCTGCATTAAAATTACATATTCTGAAAACTGTGTAGCCAGAGGTGAGTTTTTGAGGTCCATAAGGAAGTAGCATTAGACAGAGTTTGTACTGTGGCATTTTCTGTTCTTTTTCAGGCACATGCACGTAGTCACAAAAAGCACCTGTTAGCTTCATCATGTCTGTCCATCTGTCTTTCCGCATGAGTCAGTGCTGTGCCACTGCATTTGATCTGTATAAGAATTTGAGATAGCGATTATTTTGACCATGAAACAGAAACATACTTTATTACATGACTCCATTTGAGTGACAGTTTGATATCATCTTATGTAAACAGAATGCATTTAGATTAATACTAATCTATCTTATATAAACAGAATGCATTTAGATTAATACTAATCTATCTTATATAAACAGAATGCATTTAAATTAATGCTGATCTATCCTATATGAACAGAATGCATTTAAACATTATGGATTCAGTTTCTGAGTAAGGTCGTGCATCTGTGTGATAGTTTTTATGACCTATACTTTGTGTGCTCTGAATTTGCCCCGTGATATATAATGAGACAAGTTATATTTTTACACTGATCCCAAAACTTTGTCAGAACACATGCAGGCCCACAAGATTTTTTCAGAGCTTCACTGTGTATATTTTACCATTTTCTCATTTGTTTGTTACCGATAGCCAGAATGTGATTTTATATTAACATTTAAGTCCAAAATTTACTGTGTTGATAAACTGTCACATACCAACTAATGCATCATTAAATTTATTGTTAACCTTTATAAATAGTCCCTGACATATGTCCTGATGACACCATAAATAGTCCCCGACGTATGTCCTGATGACACCATAAATAGTCCCCAACATATGTCCTGATGACACCATAAATTTAATGGTGCATTGGTTGGTACATGTCAGAGTATGATTAAAAAATGCACAGGTTTAACAATATAAAGTGTATTGTGTTGAGTCAACTTTAAATTTTTGTACCACAGACGGTACTTTAAGCCTGTAGTCTGTGACATATCTACTTCTCTGACACGTTAGTTAATGTAGCAATGGGAATTGCTGAATTGCTTAAGCTTGCTGTTCTGAAACCCTTCAACACATTTAATAAGCTCACTGTATCCACTTACACCCTCAGACTGTATGAGATCTGAGGTTCTCACAGCAGTGTTCGTGAAGATTCAGGTCTTCAGGGAAATTACTCTATGTCATTGAGTAAATAGTTCTTGATGTTTCAAAGGGTCATAGTGCTTTCAGAATGTCAGGAGCAATACAGGTTAACACTTGAGTCTTAACTGTCAGACTAATTAAATCACATTGATGTAGCAACCCAGATAGTGCCAGTACCTCCTCAGTAGTACAGCAAGTTGCTGCCACTTATAGTATAATATTAAAAAACAACTAGGATTAGGACACAATTGCTCAACTTCTATGAATTAAAAAAAAAGTGAAATTGCATGCCTGATTATCTTGGGTCTTCACGACCCATCACAAGGTTCTTTTGATCCAACTCTGGGTTGTGATCTGGATTTTAGAATGCCTGCCTTCAGGGCTTGGTGTTATATGTGGTACAGGATTAATGAAATGAAAAGGTTGTGTTAGAGACTCAAGAGGAGGTCCTGTGTTATGTGCGGAACAGGATTAGTGAAATGAAAGGGTTATTTGTCACTCAGTAGTGGTTCTTGGGCCTTTTGTGACACCCACCAATCAGGCCTTTTGTTACTACACACTGGGGTGAGTGTGTTTCTTCATTTATGTCACTATTCTACTCTTACAAGATGTGGTGTGAATTGCACAGTGTTCTGTTTCATGCTTTTCTTACCTGTGTGTTCTTTTGTGTGAGGTTCTGTGATTGCTTTTTTAAATACATGTAGAATCTATGCTCAGAAGTGTTTTAGAAGCACTGTGTTAGTAATGTGCACAAGAGAGCACAGGCAAGCATTATTTTCACTAATTGTACCATGTGCATATTGTTGGGCTCAGGCTCTGGTACATGTTTCCACTGCATACTGCAACTGTGACCGAGAAGAGGTGAATGAGGTGATTTATCCACCTCCTTATGACCCAGAGAAAATCATCCAATGTATGGGGTGGATGGACGATGACCTCATTCAAGCACTTACACCAAAGTAAGATATTCACATACACCTGATAGTTATGTATTTGCACTCTAGGGTTGCCAGTTGCAGGCCTGTTCTACATACTAAAGGGGGAAAAAACATTGAATTGTGTACTGAATACTGTAGATGGCTGCAGAAGTATTTTAACAATAGGATGAGCAGTGTCATTCCCTGTTGCTGCTTGATTGCCCGCAGCGGTGCAGACTACACATGCAGAAGAGAACGTAGTATAGCATAGCATAATAATTCTGGCACGTATGTCCCTTTTGTTTAGCAGTCTTGAAACACACAAAGTTTAAATTTAAGTAAATTGACAGTCATAACAGCACATCCATTCATATTTTAATTAGGTATGTATCTGTGTACATGTAGACTTATCAGTTCAGGCTGTAGGAAGCTTTATTTGATTACTTTGAGCAGTAAGAGACTTGAATTATGTGCAGATGCACGTGTACATCTTCATGTAATGCTTTAGTGTTTTTGCCAGATTTAACCAGAATTGGTGTGTGTTGACAGATTTTTAGTAAGACTCCACATTAGCAACTTTCATGAAAATCAATGTGACATTTCTTGAGTTTTTTTATGTGTGCAGACAGGCAGAGTAGTTTTAGTAGGCCGTCTGCAGAGATCCTTTTTGTACTTCGTATTTAGCCGTATTCTGCAAGGGTTTTCGATGTAATTTAATATCAGTAAACAAATCAGATATGTTATTATGTTGTGTATCTGTTAAAACATATCAGGCTTGGCAACCCTTTTGCATCTTGTTAGTAGGTGACCATATTTGTTATTGTTGTGTAAACTGTATAATTATGTAACACACAGTCACTATTTTAAATGTGCCATTCCAGCCCAGTGACAGTTTGTTTGTTTGTTTGTTTATTTGTTTGTGTATTTCATGTAAAAATATGTATATAAGCAGCAAGTGTGAGCCCTGGTATGTAATAAATATATAGATATGTTTGAAGAACACTGTATTGTTATGGTGTGTTTATAGGTTGATTGGCAGCCGTCCCAACACTTATACATTTACAAAAGTTCTTGCTGAAAGTATGTTACTGAGAGAAAGTGGGAACTTGCCTGTTGCAATAGTTAGACCATCTATAGGTGAGTCACAAATAGCAAAGTATTGAGTTTATTGTTTTTAATTATATATGCCTGCTGTGCAAGATCTGATCAGGAAGTGTACAGAACCAATCTTATGTGGATCTTGTATGGATTGAAAATTCATTTCCTTCAAAATGGACTCTTCTGCACATGCACATGTGTTACATTATTCCTGTCAAGCTGGGAGCACCTTTCAAGCTTACTCGTGAGAATCACTAACAGCTTGTCCATTATGTTGTGTTCCTTTGTTTCTACACCGTAAAATATTTCACATTCAAGTTTTTTTTCTTTTTCTAAGTTTAGGGATAAAAATGTCACAAGGAATCATATCTTACAATTATGAAGATGAATGCTTGTGGCATATTGTGTCCTCTAAAAATTGCCATACTAGGTCGGCCAAGTAGACAGTTGCATTGTTGTGGTTAATTTGCCACTTGCCACACTCACACTTTGACATTTAGTGCACTACGTTACAGAGACTTCTCAGCATTTGTAAATAGAAATGTTGGTTAGTAGTCTTTGTAAACCATCCTGATGGGGTGCAACACCTTTGTAACTGAAAAAACAATCAGCATGTGTATGTTATATATTTAAGTATTTTGTGACCTCTTCTGTTGTTTTTTACTTTTTCCATATCCATAGGTTTTGTAACCAAGATAGGCTCCGTGGAATGTGAATGAGTGAATGAATGAATGAATGAATGAATGAATGAATGAATGAATCATTTTGGTTTTTCCACACACTTTGGTGTCCTTTGTCCATTTATTGCGAGGTAAGCTGTCTTCACTCTAATAACCACTGCTCAGTTTTGGTATCACAACTGCAGTCGCCTGTTCCAGTACCTGATACAATATTTTTAACTAACCCCATGAAGCAAGGTTCTTGAAAAGCTATTAATTCTGTGGCTAGTTAAGTTGTTCCCACATTTCATGGAACCTGAAGGCAGTTCAATCCACTCTGCCACTTCCTGTCCTGCTCCTTTCATGACTATATTAGTATAATCTTATCAATGGCTAGGTTATGTGCAAGTGTTTATTGACAATGAGATCAGTATGCTGTCTTGAAACATAAGACATCAATCACCCAGTGACACAGCACCATGTTCCAGAAGAGTGCAGACATCAACAATGGCCAGGTGTTCCAAACAGTCCCTTTCCTTCAGATTTCGTACCCAAACTCTGTTTCTTATCTCCTGTGGGTGTTACATACCTTTTGTAGCACATCATCCTCGGTTTGATCCCCTCATATGATATTTGATGGAATATAACTTCTATAGTTAAAACAGAGTTGTGAAATATTGTAAAAATAACTCAAACTAACTGAGGTTTTTTGTTTTTTCAGTGTTGTCTTCTTTTAGAGAACCTGTGGCAGGATGGGTGGACAATTTGAATGGACCTACTGGAATAATAGCTGCTGCAGGGAAAGGGTTCTTCCGCACAATGCTTTGCCATGAGAGTAAAATAGCCGACTTGGTTCCTGTTGACATTGTCATCAATCTCACTATTTGTGCAGCTTGGAGAACAGCCACAGCCAGGTACTGGCAACAGAACACTAGACCTCTTGTGTTATCATAGCATGGTATGGTATGGTCACTGTTTTTGAGAATATTCTGGACTTCTAAGTACAGCGGTAAAAGGGCCAAATCAAAGTTTGTGTTGACATCCAGGGATGATAAGCTCAAATGTCAAACACTGAGGTGACACAACCAGGGGGTTGCCCACTGTTATGTGTACCAATTTGAAACTGCATAATTTGAAGTTTGATATTTCAATCTTGAGCACTTCATATTAACAAGTTTTTCTGTAATATCCATCGATTTTATCCGTTGTTTTCCATTCTGTAAAGGTGAACTTACCACAGCACCTCACGTGCTTCTTTTAGTAGTGTTGAACTTCTAGATTCTAATACCAGGGAGTTTAGTAAAGTGACTTTTACTTGTAGATTATGTGACATATGCAGGTGAAAGTGAAATCGCTGTATTGTTTTGTTCACAGGCCAGATGGTATTGCAGTGTACAACTGTTGTACAGGACAGGAGAAACCCATTACATGGAAAGAATTTGTAGAGCTGTGTTTTGTTTACATGCGGAAACACCCTCTGGGTGATGCTGTCTGGTATCCAGATGGTAAATGTCAGTCAAACTGGGTACTAAACTCACTCAGCACTTTCACCCTGCATGTAATTCCAGCTCATGTACTCGACTTCTTCAGTAGGATCACTGGAAAGAAGCCAATGTAAGTATACTACATCTTCATGAGCAGATGAAATGGCAGATGACCGATGAATAAAACTGGCCTATGAAGGGTTTGAACCTAATATAATTAAGAGTGTTAATCTTCAGCAGTCAGTTTAGTAAGTTCCTGTGCTGTGGGATAATATGTACTACTGCAACATGGTATAATACTTGAAACACTATTTTCCTAGGTCTAGATGTAAGGATAATACCTTAAAATAGAGCTTAAATGATAGGATGGGTGGGTGTTGACAGGTTGTATGTGGCTCAGCACAGGACAGAGGGTAGGCTCTTGTGAACACAGTAATAAACCATCAGGTTCCATAAAATATCACAAGTTTCTGGACTATCTTGACTAGCTTGGAAACTGGAGAATGTTGCGTGTTTGTCTGTATAGATTGGAGATAGTAGTTTGCAGAAAGTACCCTGCTTCATGTAGTTGATTTGTTGGTTGTTTGATGTGTGTGTGGGAGGGAGGGTGGGTGCACACGCGTGCATGTATGTGAGAGAGAGACAGCATGAACAGAAGGCAGAGAAACGGGCCACTGCCCTCCCTCTGGTGCTGACGGTAAGATATATGGACCTGTTTTTTTTTCGGTCGTCATGGCATGGCAGTTAGGTACACAGAGAACTTTATAATTGAACCGATTATTTGGAAGAGGGATCATGTACAGTGACTGACAGGCAAAAACATTCCTGCTTCCATGTAGCTGATTTAGTTTTACATTAATTTAAAATTCTTGTGCTGCCTTCATGTTTCAATATCTACTCAACCTGGCTGGTGGAGGGCTGGCTTTTTTTAATTTGGATTATTATTAGCATCAGGCATCTGCTGACATAACGTGATCCTGACTTATTTGAGTTTCATTTTAATATTATTTCAAATGGATTTTTTAAATTGAATTTTCAGTTAAAAGTTGAAAATAATTGAGTTCTTTGTCAGGCATAAAAGAATAAAAATTCCTGAGTGCTTAAATGAATGGTAATAAATTTAAATTTTATAAAATGAAAATTATGGTCAATGAAACCAAAGGAGTAACCAGAATTACAGTATTTAACCAGTTGGCAATGCAACTGACACAGAACCTGGGGATACTTGTTCAATCTCAGGTTAGTTTTGCTAAATACCTTTGTAACAGATGCCCATAATGAAGTAAAATATATGTGCATGCATAATTTATTTGATCACATACATTTATGTGTATCAAAATGAGTTAACTGTAATAACATTAAATAGAATTGTTTTAAAATATGTGACTCTGCATGTATTAATTCTTGACAGCATGGTGCGAGTGCAGAACAAGTTAGATAAAGCTGTTAAATGTTTGGAGTACTTCTCCACACAGCAGTGGCGATTCACTGACGAAAATGTTCGACACCTGAATGGACTTCTGAGCCCAGAGGATAGGCGGGTGTTTCATTTTGATGTCAGAGAAATCCATTGGCCCACGTATATTGAAAACTATGTTCTTGGTATAAGACATTTCATCTTTAAAGAGCATCCAAGCTCTCTACCAAAAGCAAGGAGACAGCTTCAGAAGTAAGTAGCAATATTGCACGAGAAGGAACACTGTAACATTTCATGCCACGTTTCAAATGAGTCTTTTCCTAAATTTTTATATCATTGAAGATACTCCTGTTTTGTTGGATTACTACACAGGTCATAAATCTCATGTGTAAAATATGTTTTTGGATGGGACTTTCTTGTTATATTTTCAGTTGGAAGTGTCTTAAGAGTAATAACATTGGTTGATTGTTTCTTATGTTATTTATTTAACAACACTGTTCCAACTGCAGTGACTATATAAATGTCAAACACCTTTCTTCTCTGCTTCTGTGATTACCTTCCGTAACAAACATTTGGGTTCCTTAATATCATCAATTCACAAATTATACAATGTTCAGAGTAAGTTTAACATGTCCTAAACATTTACAGCTGCAGTCTGGTATAATGCATACACACTTGCTCATTTTTCCTGCTGTATGAATGAATGCTGAATGAATAAAATGTAGTATCAGAGAATCTTCGATGTATGTTGCTTTTATAGGTTGTTATGGGCGCATCGCTTTACGCAGTTACTTGTTCTCCTTCTGGTCTGGCGAGCATTAATGTTGCATTCAAAAGCAGCAAGAAGAATATGGTTCACCATGCTGGACTTAGTTCTGCGTCTAGCACGCATGATACCATATGTCTGAGTGTCTTTTTCTCCGTGAAGTACTTCACATGAACCAGTGAAGACTGGAGCAACAAGACATGGCAAAGATATCGTCATGTGCACATACTGGTAAGAAGATGCTGTCAGAGTTTGTGGTAGGTAGCAAGAAATTAATGAGTGAGTCCCTGTAGAATCATTTAAGAGAATAAATAAGTAGAAATGATGTATGTTTCTGGGAGGCATGAGCAGTTTTAGAACAAATATTTGCATAAATGAAAACTTATGCCATATTAGAAGCCCTGAGAGTGTGCATAATGATGTGGAGAGTGCTTGCAGAAACTTGTTAGGTCTCAGTGTGACCCTAATTCTGAATATAACCAGAGATAGTTTTTTCCAAAACATATATTTAAAAGATAACTTTTCTCTAAACTGTATATGTTTTCATGGTTCATGAATGATTATGCAGGAAACTGAAAAACTTTCCAAAATTTGTATAATTTCAAGACCATTGGTACTAATATAATGGATGTGTGAACATACCTGTGTTCCATTTGTTAATGCATTACACTTTGTTTAATTGTGCTCTTGCAGATATGTTCACAGATTTCTTATCAGTACAGTGGTGGTTGTGAAAAGAGTTCCCATTTGCCATTTGTTAGGGTCTGTGATACAAGGATGCATTGCACTATGAAGCATTGTTTTGTAGTAAATTCCATGCAGTGCAGCTTGTGATGATAAGAGGAAACTGTAATTTGTGTGGATAATACACTGCATGCTCTTCTGTTGCTTTTTTCACAAGAATTTGTTCTGTCAGCATCTGATGCGGAATGTAAGCATTAGAGCTGCTAAAAATTCTTTACATTTGTAGTAATAAAATTGGTCATCAGAATATACTTACATTAATATCACAAATCATCTGCTATTTATAATTATGGAATTTTATTCTGAAATAAGCCAGAACGATCACTTCTCTTTTTTATGAAAAACTGTTAAGTCAAATGTACACTGCCTGATTTTACATGCTACTGTATGTGGTCTTTTAGTTGTTGGGGGTTGAAAGGTGTGGAGGTAAAACAAATATTATAAAGTGTATATTGTGAATCTGACAATTAGTTTTCTTCTAAAATAGGACTCCACATCACATTAGATATGCACTCATTCTTACTGCATAAGCTATGTCATGACTAGAAAGGGGGCATGAGACAGGAACTTTAATTTGTCTGAGGGGATTGCTTCAAGAAATTTAAAATGTGGACACCATAAAACAAAACTGTGTTATACTGCAGTGGTATTAGCAGGTTCAAGAAATATTCAAAGTGCATTAAACCCCATGTGTAAGACATAAAATGATGTCCTTACATTAATGTATTGTGAGGGATTTTCTGATAGTAGGGTTCAAATTGCCAGTGTGACACTGCATGTAATACTGTGAACATATTTTATTAACACACATACACAGACATGCATACTACTCCTCAACATAATCACTGTCTCTAGGTGTTTGTCACAGTGGGAAATTAGTGCATCAAAGCCCTTTGCAAAGAAATCACGTACATGGAGTCGGTCACTGTTGCAGTGAGACTTACAAGACACCAAACTTGCTCCCCAGATGTGAGACAGTCAGTGCTGCTGCAACACAAGGGACAGACTGAGGGAAACTTTATGAAGAAAGAAGCCAAGATGGCTGAGCCTTGACACTTTGATCATTTATGACAGTGTGACACTCCACGCAGCACAGATGACCAAACAATGGTTCAAGCAGTATGGATGGGAAGTTTTGGAGAATTCATCACACTGCCCAGGCCTGGTACCTATGGACGTCAAGTTTTTAGACCTCTCAAAAAAGTCTTTTGCTGTGGGATTATTCAGTTGGCTCTGCACACTTGAAAGTTGATGCAGATTTCTTTGTGAAGCCTTGATTTCATGCTTCTGCCACAATGTTGATGACATCTGCGCTCTTCTGGGATATTATGGGGCATGGTATGGTAATTGTTTACTGACATTTTGGGACAATGTATCAGTCCCATCTTCAAAGGTCAAGAGTCCAGGAAGAAGGGCTTTGATGACCCGATTTCCCCCTGGGGCAAATGCCTCAATAGAGGTGGGGGTTAGGCGTGGAAGTGGTGTACATCTCTGTGTACGTGTATAAATAAAATTTGTTCGTAGTGCTACCTGCAGTGTCACATTGGCAGTTTGTACCATACTTTGAGAACATGCCTTGTATATTTACGTCATCATCAAGTTACACCGATGATTCTAGCAATATGTATTGAGTTACTAATTAAAAACCTGTTATATTTTCATAAAGAAAAGTTGTGGATTATGTTAAGTGCCGTTTATTGCAAAGAAACCATGTGCAGGTACGCATGATTACATGATATGATCCTTAAGAGTAGCATAAATTAAACCATAGGACATGAGAGAATACACCTGTAATTTTTGTAAATGTAAAAGTTTTTTAACTTGTTTCTCAGACCTCTGTTTTTCATGAGTTCACATGCAAGTGTCACATATTTGTTTGCCAGGAGTATTGTAATTGCAGAAATTTGACACTGTCTTATTTAATTGCAAGCAGTGTTTTTGGCACTTCATACACTGTAATTCTCTTTACTTCAGTTGATGCCTGAATTTAGAACTCGATAGTTATGCAACATGCTGGATGCCGATATAGAAGAATCAGTCGATGGTTATAAATCATATTCATATTATGTGTGTCAGTGGTTACAGTGTTCAGTGCTGAAATCTGATGTCTGTGCAAAAAGAAATGCCTTCGATATTTTGCTGTCTCAGAATGGAGGTATAGGGACTCACCCATGGAATATTGCCAGTTCATGAATTGCTGCTTTATAATTATTACAAATGTTGAGTCCTTTGAAGTCAGTGTGAAAAACTTGAAAGTTGCATGTATTTGAGCATCTGATGCCTTGCTACAAAGTAAGATGTATTATGTTTGTCATAAGTTATTTCTTGTCAACAGCTTTGTTACTGGAAATTTGCTTTGATGTCATACAGATATGTATTCTTAAAAAGGCAGACATCAGAGTGAGCTGACCATTTGATCATGGCCAAGAAAAGTCATTTACTGTGAATAAATTTAGGAGTTGGACACAAAGCAGTTGTTAGAGTAATGGAGAAAAAGTTTATTAAATATAAATTTTAAATGTCTAAGTTCTGAACATTCATTTCTTCTGAGATGTGACACTGGGTTGCTGAACTAGTAGTAGTAGTGGTGGTGGTAGTAGTAGTAGTAGTAGTAGTAGTAGTAGCAGCAGCAGCAGCAGCAGCAGCAGCAGCAGATGACGACCAAGAAGTACTTGATCCTGATGCTGGAGCTCCCCCAGTTCAAAATTTCAGGACCTACTCTCCCAGTGACACACTGTCACGTCCCAGAAGACTTGAATCTTCAGCTGTGCCACTTTGAGAAACTGAAATGTGGCTTTGGAAATGCTGCAGTGGAACTGAACTGTCTTGCTTCATCTAACAAAAATATCAAAATGTTTTTGAAACATTATATTTAAAACATTTCCACTGAGGCATCATCTTGTGTCCTCATTTCTTTTGGGTTTATTTTTGTTTTTTGTTAAAGTATTTTGACACATTTTTTAAACCTTTTATCAGGTTATTATTAAGCTAGGTTCTACATGCCAGTTCTTCCCTTATTCATGCCTTTGCTAAATGTACAAAAGAGTGGCTTCTGGTAAATACAAGAAGGAAAGATTTGTTAATATGCCATGTGTAAAGTGTTACTAGAGGTAAATATTTACTAGCAGTTTGTTGTCACTTCGTCAGTGCTGAAATCTGTGGAATAAGAGACGGTGTTATGTCCATATTATAATCTGTGCACAGACTGAACATCACATTCCAGTTTGTTTCCTCACACTGTCATTGCAGCTGACTGCATGAGTGTGTGTAACAGAGCATTTCCAAGGTGCTGGAATTGTCCACCTAAAGCTTTGTCACTACACGGTTCTTGTAGCACGTTGCTGCTAAGCCAGACAGTACCATGAAATCTGTGTGCATATTGAATACAGGGGAAAGAGTGACATGCATATGAAAAAGCTGTGCATAGGTTTGCTTTTTTGTCAATGTTCTTGTCTTGTTCTTCAGGTCACAGCTTGAATGAGGTGATTATGTAAGTACAGTGATCCCTTGTCCAACATGGGGGTTAGGGAGAGTGATCAAGGCATGTTGGGCAACGCACTCTTGTGCAAATTTGTTATGGAGAAACTAGGGTTACATGAATGGGGACCTGTTCCCCACCCCATGGCCGCAATTGCTTAAAATGCATACATTTTTGGACATTAAATATTTATACAATGTTGGGTAGCTGATGCTGCCAGCTTCTGTGACAGCTGTGTAACCACTTCCATTTATCTATGAAACTTTCCTGGATCTACTCCCCCCCCGGCAATAGATATTTGATGAATTTCAACCACATATAGTCAAAACTGCGTTGGGTAAATCCACATTGGTTGAGGGATTACTGTAATGTTAAGGTAGAGACAGTTATTGAGGAACTGTGCAGTGCCCATTTGTCATGCTTCAGGACAGACCCACTTCAGATGTACATGAATGAATACTGATTGAATACTGCTATGGAAACATTTCCATGGCTTGTAAGCTTTAAGATAATTTTTCATTCCACTTAATTAGAAGTGGAGTAGACATTTCATTATATGGTTATGTAAATTGTATGATGTAGTGGAAGAACAGTACTGTATTATGCAGCTGTGTTTTTAATACGCTTATGTGTCTAAATTATTTATGCTTTGTTGCAAATATGTTTTTCATTCATATGTATTCCTTGTTTAACTTTGTATATTAGTTAAGTGACAAAATATCAACGTGGCTAAGAGTCATGTTGATGTTTGTTTGTATATTTATTTTGAAGAATCCCGAATGATTGTCATGTGCAACTGTGGGATGAATGTGCAATCTTCATTTGATGTCAGTGACTGCCTCTCCATCATGGTGCAAGAGCTGTGCAAAGAAGTAGCCCTACGTCAGTGTTTAAACTCAACAGGGCGAAAACAAATAGGTCCTTTATATTTGATCACATTGTATTTAGGGACAGTGGAATGATGCTGCTTAAATCCGCAGTTTTGATCCTACTGAAGGATAAAATATGTCTTGCTCATTATCCATGTAACTTGTTGTTCTGTTTGAATGAGTTGGTACTGGTTAGAAGTTCAAGTTTATTTTATATGTTTCAAACTGAAGTCTTGTGTGATGTTATATCAAAACTGACGCTGCAATCTGTAGAAGATTCAGAGCATATAAATACAGTAAAATCTCAGTTTAAAGTTTCTTTCGAGAATGGTGGATTTGAATAGTAAATTGTGAAAGCCTTAGAGGAAGGCTGTTAATGATAAAAAGAAACAGTAAAGCAATCCCTGGACAGGCCCCAAGGGTTCCAGGAGGTTGAGGTTCCTAGATTTCAAACCAGTCAGCACATGAAAATGGTAAGGTTGTCAGCCCTACGCACCGGCCGCCTTTACCCCCCAGGAGATGTTCCTGGTAGTCTTCTGTTAGAGGCAGAGTCAAGGGTATTAATGATGGTCTATTTTAATTTTAAGATGCGTATGAAAGTGCAACACATTCACCAATTTCTTTAGTATCATATGTTGTCAACAGAGTAGAGGTAAAGCTGCCCTTGTGCTTAATTGAACACCGTGCCATAATGTAGAGGGGACGGAAGGTGTAGCTGCACATATTCTTAACCTGAGCACTGGATGGGGGTGAATAGTCAGCTTCTTGGCCCCAGCTACTTTATGCCTGGGGACAGAACCTTGATACCAGTTGGAAAGGGAGTCTGGTGAATGTCATTGCAGCGTGCTGTGGACATGAGAAAAATACATGCAGATGCTGGGAATGGAATCTCAAGTCCCCTCTCATCCAGCCTGTAGCCAAGTTGCTATATTTACTGAATTGTCCCAGCTGCAGAAAGCAGTGAAACTGAATAATAACCTTGAAGTGTCCTGCAGGTTAGAAGTGTCATTGAATGTCGATTTGAACATAACATCATTACGTAGATTTATAGACACTTCATGCTTTTTGCTTGCCTGGTTTATATCCCATATAAAAGTGGTTGCTACCCAGTTTGATAAACAGTAACCTCTTTAAGTAGTTTCTTTCTAAAGTGGTGTAGTAGCAATTGAGGCATGAATAATTTTATGGCAGTTAAAAACATAAAATTATTAGCCCTACCGTAACAGTTTTAATTCTTGTTTTTCCTTGCTTGTCAACAGCTAAGATTTGTGCTGGGCAGTCCTGTGTCAGCATATTGTGTTTGCACTGAAATTAGAGAAGTGAGTTTGTTTTAATGAATTATTCTTTTTGTGATCTGTTATTGAGCCACACTGTCTTATTCAGGTCATTTACAGAAGAGTATACTGTATAACCACGCAGGTAAGGCAAATATAAAATGCAGATGCGAGTTTTCAGGTTTTTGCTGTGGTGCAGCTGGGGATTGTGTTCATCTGACATATGGTGCTGCATCACTGGGTAATTCGTCCCACCATTTTGAGACAACATAGTGGCCTCATATGCAAGGGTCAAAATGTCCAAGATGTTTGCAGTGTTCTATGTGTAAGGCAATACAAAGGTGTGTATTTCAAATAGTGTTATACAGTTTAAATTTATGTTTAAGTTTATTGGTTGAGTCAGTATAATACATGTGGTGCTGTGCCTGCTAATGCCAGGTTTTTTGCAGTGCGCAGCCCATTTGAACTTAATTAGCAGGGATATCACTAACCTGCTTACAAGGCTATTAGTATTTACACATTTCCTAATACCTCCTCTTCAACTTCTGATACTTTTGTGTGGTGCTGCCATTTACATCTGACTTTGTACAGAAATGTACCTAACTGTTATTGTTAAACACAGAATACTAAATTAATTATCCCTGAATTGGTGAATTGATTTATGATGTTTACATCTGTATTTTCGTAGCATGGTAAGTGGTTGGCTGTGGACCAGATGTGTTGGGTTCAGACTGCAACATTCCTTGCCATGTCTGGACTGGCTCTGGTTAGCAGGGTGTCTTTCCAGAGGAGTACTGCAGATGGAGTTTGATGTTGACCATTCATTATCTACTGCTGAGATCTATACTACAAGGACATTGACCTGCACCTTACTTTGTACACACATGCAATGTAACTTTAATTCAATAAAAGTATGAAAGATATTTTAGATGTTTTTCAGCCATAACCTTATTCTCTTCTACCAGCAGTGAGGCATGAGGTGTATATCTGTGTAAGCACTTTCAGCCAGAAGTGTCAAATATATCACCATCGGTGGTGATAGCATTGCCAAAGATGGCTTTGTTAGAGTCTGAAAGTGTAGAGAAATGTAAAAATGTAGGCTTAACTATTCAAATTTAAAAAGAAAGAAGGTTTTTGTTTAACCTGAAGGTATAAGCAGCATTTACACCCATTACAGCGAGGCCTTCTCTTTGGCCTGTACCCTACAGAAGGAATTTCTTTTTCATTCTCTTGCAGTGGTCACAGAGGGTACAAGATCCTGCAGAGCAGCATCTCCCAAACGTTGGAAATAAGGGTTCCAGAAGAAAATCCCCATTGCAGTATAAAATTCACTTACATAATTTTTATTTTTATTTTACCATGTTTCATTCATTCAGGTCTTTCCAGTTAGTTGCAGTAATAAAATAAATGCAATGATCATATATTAAAAATTTGTTCTTATAGAAGTGCATATCTGATTTTAAGGTTCATTTCTTATATATGTCAAATGTGGTTTGTATTTCAAAATATGCGCAATTCAATATTATGTTGATCTGCCATACTTGCTTAACGTTGTTGTTGTTGTTGTTGTTGTTGTTGTTGTTACATTATCTCCTTTATGCAGGGTATTCACATTTATGTACCTGAAACAAGCCATGTTTCTAGGGTATACGGAGTCGCAGCTATTCCACACTTGCTATTCATGGTGCATATAACGCTGTCTTCAACATTAAACTCTTTTGTGCTTCTACATTAGTACTTTCCAAAGTATGTGTGCTGTGTCCAATATAGCTGTTTTCTGTAGTTCCTTGACTTCATGGCTTCCTGGTATGCTGCTCAAGTATTTTCTGAAGGATTTTGAAATGGTTCCAGTTGCCCCTACTATTACTGGTGTCACCTTTGTTTTTACATTCCACATGCGCTGTATTTCTGTTATAAGGTCTTTATATTTTAGAATCTTCTTGGCTTCTTTCTTTATCACATTTCTGTCTCCTGGGAATGCTACATCAATTAGGATACATATTTATTCTTTATTATCGTCGATTATGATGTCTGGTTTATTGTTGGGGGGTGGTTCTGTCGGTTTGCACTTCTTGATTCCATAATATGGTTACCTTGCCCACTTGACTTGTTTCTACTGACTTTGGTACATGTTCATACCAGAGTTCACTGTCTAATTTTACCCCTGTTTACTTGTATATGTTGAAGTGTAGGTGAGTGCACACCCTTTCATGTTGTTTGATGTATTGTTCTTTTGCCAATATTGGGCATTCTGATATAATGTGGTCTACTGTCGCCTCAAACTGATGACATAATCTGCATTTGCTATTTTTTCCTGTTTGCAGTATTTTTGTTGCATAATATTTTGTTTGTAGTGCTTGGTCTTATGCTGCTAGTATTTCACTTTCAGTTTCTGCTTTCAGGTCTGCCTTCGACAGCCAGAGGAATGTGTCTTGCTCGCTGATGAGCTGTTCATCAATGTGTCTAATTTACTGGCCATGCATTACTTTCTTTCCCACTTTTTTATTTAAGGACTCTTCCAAAATTTCCTTTGTGTTTTGTGTTCCATCTTTTTTTGTATCATTGTTCTCGTTTGATTGAATTATTATTATTATTATTATTATTATTATTGTTATTGCATTATCTCCTTTATGCAGGGTATTCACACTTATATACCTGAAACAAACCATGTTTCTAGGGCATGCAGTGTCGCAGCTATTCCGCGCTTACTATTCATGGTTCATATAGCGCTGTCTTCAATATTAAACTGTTTTGTGCTTCTGTTGTCATTGTTGTTGTTGTTGTTGTTATTTGTGGTCTAGTTTTTAGCTTCATAGGGGTTTTTCATTTTTCAAGTGTGGAAGGTTCTGTTGAGAAATTATATTGGGAAATGCTGTAATATGCAAACTTTACAGATTCCATTGCTGACCAGCAGAGAGATGAATCAAATATGTATAAGATTCCAAACTTTAATTTACATGAAGTTCTGTGCCCTGTTAACAAGTACCATAACTTACAGGTAGTGAATTTCTTTTGTGGTGCTGATTGTAGTATTACAAAATATAGTGATATACACTCAATATTTCTGTCACAAGATAGTATTTTCCATATTTTTTAGGCCTCCATACCTTGTGTGGGAAACTGGGTTAACATGTCTGTATAGTGAATAGGGTACAGGCTGGACATCCATGGAAATTATGGATTCCTGGGAGGGGCAAGAGATCTGTCTGTCCTCCAAAGCTTCCAGACTGCCTGTGGGCCCCATCCGTCCTGTGCAGTGGATACCAGGGGCTTTTTCCCTGAGTGCTGGTGGGCTGTAAAGTGGCCAGAGCATGAAGCTGAGCACTCCCGACAATCTCTTGCTGAGGTTAATAATGAGTAGAGTTACAACGTTCCTGCCCTGTATGCCTTTGTTGTGTGGACAGGAACATTGTTACTGTTGTACACGTTTTATTGAAATTATTTTAAGCTCAGATTCTTATGCTTTTTACTGCTGAATATATTTCACAATATGTCTTTTTTAGTTTTTGTAACAATATACAACACATTCATGTTGACGTCTCACCATCAGCGTGGCTGTGGTCATAGCTAGGTTAGTCATACTGAAAACGAGCATAAAATAAGAAATTTACAACAGCATTATAAGGAGTGTGAGTTATTATGTCAGGCTTCTTGCAGTATTGCCTTTTGTCCGAGAAAATCTATGAATTTCATAATGATATTTTTTTCTTAATGTGATGCTAAGGGATCAAACATGTTTGTGTTGTAACTGACATTGAGAAACTTTAGGCTAAGAACCCAGTGTTCTGAAGTCAATGTGAATACTGTGGTGCAGCCATTTCCTGTGGGCCCTGCACAAACACAGATTACATTTTTCTCGACAAAATTAATAAGTGTCCATTTTTTTGTGTATCTTAATCCTTGCCAGTTGTACAGCTTCATTCAGTTATGTAACTTGATTTCCTTTCATAACAATAAGTTTTGAATGACTAAATGGAACATGTGCCATTCTGATGTTATTTTACCATTTCAACTGATCATTTGCAGTAATCATTTGCAAGGAATTCTTAAAATAAGCACCAAAGTAAAAATGGAAAATGTGTGTGTATCTGCATGCGTGCGTGTGTGATAGTCTTATTTGAATATAATTTTGGTGTCTGCTGTCATGCTAGCCATTCTGTGCTTCTCTTGAAGGTCACAATAAGTAAGGTTGCTGTTTCAACCAAAAATACTGTTGACTTATCCATTTGTCTACTTCAAATTAAATGTCTATAGAGGTGCTGCCAATCCTGGTTTTGAATTTGTTTGGTTTTTAAGGTACGTCAAAGAAAGAAATGTAGGCTGTCATCTGTGTACAAGCAGAAGTAACTATCAGTAATTACAGTTTTGCAGTTAATAGAATTAATTTACGTGTAATTGTAAAAATATATTAACAGAAGGTTTCTTTAATTAAAATCTGGTGTGATGAATATTAGTGAAGCATTTTAGGTGCTGTTTTCAGTTATTTTGACATTTATTACTGAATTCAGTGCTCTAAAATTTTTACTGCTGACAGTCTCATTTTTCATTGATGGTTACTGGTGGAGTGGTGTAATAGTGAACATGTTTCATTGCAATTTTGTCATTTTTTGTCTTTCAGCAAGGTTGCTTGTAGGTATGCCAAATTGCATCATTTTAGTGTGGCATACATTGAAATTTGATCTTTGCAATTGGCTGCATATATATTATACAGAGTCTTTCTTTTGTCATCTCTTCAAGCATGAGAGCTGTGGTGCTGAGGACAGTGATAAGAGAAACACACTGTGTAAAAACATAGTCAAGATGATAGTGTTTGGCTCGATTGTTGTTATTTTCCTTCAAAATAAATTATTTTAATTAGGTAACTTACTGATTAGGTAATGTGATGTATATACATTTTTGTGAGTATGTGCTGTCATTGTTTTCCATTCTGTTTTTTGATTTTTGCAGGAACTTCAGGAATACCTGTAGTGTTGTATTGGTAAATAGTATGTGTGTGAAGATTTTTAATAGAAATTAAAATGATGCCTTTTTGCACTTAAAAAACAAGAGAATATGGGATTGACTTCATGCAAATTCAACCAGGCATGACTTAGTAATGTTGCAAGTAGAACAGGGGGAAACAAGAAACTGGACTGACATAAATTCAAACAATGAATTCTTGATTGTCATTATATGTCACTTTACTGTCATCCGTTTTGGTGTCAGTTGAGCATCTTGTAGCACTTTAAGGAAGAGAATGTAAGATATTTTGAATACTTGATATTTCCAATGATTCCCCCCCCCCTTTTTTTTGTCACCACTAAAATTAAGGCCTCTTTACTGTAACATGCAATTTTGACATCTCAACATACATTTTTTCTCATTGCCATTGTTTCTGACCACACTAATCTTAGTAACCCTGTGTTTGTTTGCCATTCTGTAGCAACTGTTGAAACTAGTGTCAGATCAGGAAGTATGTGGGAAGAATTAGTTGTCTGTCATATGGAACTTCTCCATCATCATCAACCTCAGGATAAATAATTCCCATTCAGGATTGTAACTCTGAATGTCAGTCATCCATATTATGGTTAAGCCAGTGTGGTTGGTCTCTGTAATCATACTGTTGTCCTTATTTATACTTGCTGTAATTACCAGTGAGCAAGACATGAAGTAAATTAACATGAACTGTTATCCATGGTGCACTTGCAGTTGCATTTGGCGAGTTCACTTGTATGTTTGACACAGTACTGAGTGGAAAGCCGGGATAATATTGTCAGTATAGCAATGCAACAGGCTGGATGGTCCAGGATTCCAATCCTAGGGGCAAAGAATTTTTATCATCTCTCAGACATCCAGACCAGATCCAAGGTCTACCCAGCCTCCTATTCCACGATCCTTTCCTCAGGATAAAGTTGCCAGGGTGTGACATTGACTGCTCATCGCCATTAAAACATTTAGGTTAAGAATGAGTGGAGCTACACCTCTACTCCCCCTGTGTGCCTCAGTGGCATGGACAGGGACAACTTTAGCTTTTTTTTTTAACCAGAGTACTGACTACAGAAGTACCTTCACAGTCTTTTTTCCAGTCTCTTGAGCAGTCTTCCTCTGTCAGCTTTTTCAACAGCTTGTAATCAGCTCCAAGATTCGACATAAATTTCCAGTAGTAAATACATCATCCCTGAATGAGCTTTCACTCCTGTAACATTCTCAGGACAACAGGCATTTATTGTGACCTTTGTTCTTCTGCAGGATGAAGTCTGGCACTT
Organism: Coptotermes formosanus; assembly: GCA_013340265.1. Taxonomy (NCBI): domain Eukaryota; kingdom Metazoa; phylum Arthropoda; class Insecta; order Blattodea; family Rhinotermitidae; genus Coptotermes; species Coptotermes formosanus. The sequence continues at coordinate 261,865 of BLKM01000442.1, forward strand.
CTCATGCTATATCCCAAGTTCTTTGACTTCTGAAGAATAAACACTTGACTTTTATGTGATATTGTTTCAAACTTACATGGATTTTTTACAATTTTTCCTCACCTTGTGTTTGGTTCACTGCCACTATCAGAATGTTGTCTATGTAACGTGGAACTCCCTCAATCCTTTTCAGCATACATCTGTTTGTGAATGCAATATGATTGGTACACCTGCCGTATTACAGCCAGGGCCATTTCAGAATTTTTCTGCTGCCCTGGGCAGTGCTACAAATTCTGTCCCACCACAAAGGTACTGCAGTCAGTTTCTTATTTCCCCATTGTTGAGACTTTTCATTATTGAAAGTACCTACTACAGTTATTCTCCTTGCATGTGGCAAAGATAATTCAGTATGGTCATTATTACCAACTTTTTTTTTAATTATTGAATGAATTAGTCAAGTAAGTTTTGTATAGCTTTGAAGAAGTAAATATTGCCATTTTAAATGAGCATGTTGTTATCATTTCATTTAATATAATAATTACAGTGGCTAGGTGTGCTTTGAGGTTAGGTCCGTTGTATTATAACGTGCTTATTAATACAGCTTGCCTGTGGGTCCAGTTTTGAGATATCAACTGTGGGTATGCTAATATTTATGTTGATTTTAGATTCTTGCTACCAGTGGAATATTTAATCCTCCACATGCTGTATGCATGTACTGTTTTTACTCTTGAAAGAAAATTTTTTGCATTTCTTCGCATTCTTTTCTGATATGTCTCAAAACAAAAAATTAATAGTACAGCATGTTGTATATATGTGGAACTCTTACATCCATAAGAGGTTGAAGATAAAAGTCTTATGGGATAGCATTGCTAACTGTTTAGTCATTGACATAGTTTCATATCCCAGAAGACTTGGATCTACATTGATGCCATTGTGAGAACCCCATACCTTGGATAGTAGAAGTGCTATTGTCAACCAGAATTCTCTGTGACTTTCTTGAGACTGCAGTGCTGAAAAAAATATTGTTAATTTTACCACAAGAAAATAAATTGGACCATTTTATTTACCTCGTCGTCGTCTCATTTCCAAAACATAAAAATAGTGTTAATGTGGTACAAAATTAATGTCTCTGTATGTGTTTAATACCGTCTGATGTAAGTGTTGATATTTTGTGGTGATCAGCACTGAAGTAGTGTCACATTTATGCTATAAATTTTATTTCGCTGGGATACCATGTTGGATGCAAAACTTCATCCACTTGAGTGTCATTACTGACTGCAGGTACTGGTGTAAAAGTCACAGGTTGGCAGTCAGAATAATTTACTTATTTGACAGGAGGTGTAATATGCCAATACAGAAACTTTGTGATGGATTTGAGGCTTGAATTCAGAATGTTTGAATCAATTTTATGTCACTATTTTAAGAATACAAAACCACGTAGTTCCCCCAGGCATTAAATAAAAGTTTCTAGATTGGTGTGCTTGGACCTTTAAGGTGGAAACAATGCTAGAACCACACAGTGATGGACCCTGAAAATTTTCTGTGACTGGGAAAGTGTACAAGTCTTCCTGAGATAGAAAAGAGAAATTTCTGGATTGAGGTTCTCACGGTGGTGTTGCTAAAGATTCACGTCTTCTGATTGTGATACTGTGGACAAGTTGGATAACTAGTTCCTGGTGTTTTGAAGTGTCTTTCAAAACATGAGGAACGACTTGCCCAACTAGCCAGCGTCATGTGTCAAAAGATGTGAATCTTCACATGAGGTATGCATACATTTAATTAATTTGGTATGTTTGGCAGTTGTAACCATGTTTACAAACTCTGTGTGAAAATAAAAAAATAAAGGAACCAGTAACAGCCTTTGAGGTTGTATATGCAGAAGTAGAGCTACTTGTTTGGTCTTGGAGAGGTACAGTTCTTGGTGTCATGTTATAATTAGCTTCTGTAGCCCTATTACACACTTCGCCACTGATGTTGTTATGGGCAGATCACAATGTTGTTCACAATCACTTGTTTTGGGCATTCTGAATGTCTGTATATAAAGGAGTGCGTAGACAGTTGTCCAAGTATGTACAGACAGATTGTAAAAGGGACTGCATGTTAAAGTTCTTGCCAAAATCCTACCCCAGATCCAACACATCCAGGCAGTTCCTACAATGTGGAAACTTCTTTGTACCCCTTTGGACACATCAATTCAGTACTAAATCCTAAACTGATGGCAGGTCAAGGCAGCATGAAGTGGTCATGGAGACCTTCCGCTGTCATAACATTTTCTGTAAATCTCATGTCCTTTTGAAAGGTAAGCAGACGTCTTCTAACAAGGCCATGCCTCACGGTCATTTAATACATTTCAGAAGCATTCATCTGTTGATGCTTTAACTGTGCCATAGCTGATAATCAATTGCAGACTACTTCATAAATGTGTGAGACATAAGTACCATTTGTGCCCAATTCGGTGGGTTTTGTTATTCAGTTTTACTGATTGAAGCATGTTAGACATTTGAGCTGCCAGTATACTTTCAAAGATTTTGTTGCAGTAGATGATAATGTGCTGCCATTTAGGACACAAATGAAATAAATGAAGTAAGTTTCCCTGTGCCAACAACAGATGATGATGGACTTTTATTTTTTAGGTGATCCATTATGACTTGTGTTTTATGTGTTTTTCTGTAGCATTACAGAAGCAGTATATCGAAGCTTCCATAATAACAGACATTTGTGAGTTCTGTAATCGGAATATTATGAAGTAGTTGCTGGAATCAAAATACAAAAGTGGTTCCAAAAAAGGAACCTTATTTTTACATTCTGCTTATAAGATGTTTCTCCCTTTGCAAGCAGTTGTTTTTCCATCATTGGTTGGAAAACTTATGCCAGAAAAAACTATGTGCCTTACTTTGGAGATATACTATCACAACAAAGGTTTATGTATAACATGAACCAATGAAGTACTTAACGACGCTACTCCGATAGGAATGCTTCTGTCTGAATCATATGGCTAGCAACAACTGTAAATTGATACTAATGCAATTCAGTTATCCATTTCTGTGAGAAATTTTTACTAATACAGGTTCTGTGTATGTGAAATTTGTCGGATATAACTTTAAAGCTTTACACAATTTCCATCTTTCCAGTTATTGATACATAACGTTCCACACAAAACTTTTAGACAGGCCTGTGTTTGTGGTCTATATCCATACAAAATTTCATGTTCCGTTGGTTTATAAACAGTTATCATTGTACTGAAAGGTAAATCTAGATTTCACATGGCTTCAGTATTGCTGTTTTACATTCTAAGTAACAAAGAATGTTAAACAACACTGCTTACTTTTTTTATAGATTTATTACCACACAGTACAAGGTCCTCAATTTATCTAACAACTAGCATCTTGCACTTCCCACCACTATATGCCACCCGTGTGGACAGTCTGTGCAGTGGGCTGCATTAATATGCTGACTGAGCCGAGATGAAGTGGCAACCAACATATGTGTGATAAAATACTGACCATATATTTCATGACTGTACATTAAGATCTATTAGTTTTGGTCCTTATTCAGATGTTCGTGCAACTATTATATTGGTATTATGGCATGGAATGAGAAAGTACACAGGTGAGATGACCTCTAATGGCAAGATGTTTATTGCAAGTTTTATCAAAATTTATCAGTTTGTTGAGAAGTTATTAGTGGAGACAGATGGACACAGATGTGATAATGCCAGGAGATTACCTTTCCTACTATAAAAGGAAATTAATCTTAAGCATATCATGGAAAGGATAAAAAATGTCAGTAACTGGATGATACTGACAGTACATAACTTTGTCCATATGTTTAAAGCCTTTCCTTTTCACATATCCTTTATTAATACATCATACTTATTTTTCTCCTGTCTGTTGTCCTCTGCATGTATCTTTCACTGTCTTCATCTGCCCACGCCATTGGGCCATAATGGACTGTGAAGAACATTTCATCTGATATTACTGGACACTTAGAGATAATTTAGAACCTCACATCTGCTCAAATGGTTTGTGAGTTGACATTATTCTCTGTGGGTTAGACGAGGTAGAATTCGGGCTATTCGAAATATCAGGCTGAAGAGCATAAACCATAGCTGACGTGCCATCTGAGACCGGAGCATAATGAGCCTCCACACAAGCATCATTGTCAGAAACTGGCTGAAGCGGTGTACCCAGTACATTCTGTTGCAGAATTAAAAGTAGCACATAACAATACACATTTTCAAAGTCATACTTATTTCAAATACAGACTTAAAAATTGAAAATGAAATGTCAAAACAAAAATTAAAGATTTCAGAATTATAAGGTACACTGAAAAGTGTGATCTGGGCTGTGGTCATTCTAAATCTTTGTAGACTTATTTTGAATCAGTTTTAACTTTAAATTAGGCGTGTTTGGTTCTCTTGTGTTCAGAGAGGTGGACTTCATTGGAGGTTCATTGATAGATTCAGTCTGACATTTTTGAACTTAAATCCCAGTCTTATGTTGAACAGAGTCTGACATTTTAAATTCAAACAAAATGATCCGTTATATAGATCTGAGAAGCGAACCTTCTAATAAAACTTTTTTCTTACTTGCGTAAGTGACTGCGAGCTGCAGGAAATGTGCTGGGATCTTCCTTGAGGATGAATTTGCGTGTTCCAAGTATATATTGCTCCAGATATATCTTCCACTCAATCTCTGTAACATCAAAGTTGAAGGTCTTGCGGTCGAGAGGATGCAGGTGTGTCAGTAGTCGTATCACATTATCATTTGTAAACTGCCACTCATGTGTTGTGAAGAACTCCAGGCATGAAACTGCTCGTTGTAGTTTCTTCTGTACTCGTACCATACTGTAACAAAGAAGAGGTGAAGAGTATAGCCTTGCTGCACCACAGTTATGTTAGATGTTGTGCTCGTATATTATCTGAGGTGTACAGTACCATTTTACAGCCCACTTTCTCAAAAACGAGATGACTGGTACAGTGCCGTTTTACAGTCCCGTTTCTTAAAAACAATTTTGAAGCTCTTACTTTTCTGTGCCTCGTAATAGTGTTTGAAAAAATAAATGGATATATTTTCATGAAACTGCATGCAAACATAATTTCCTGTGATATGGTACCATGTCTGTAATTTCTAAATTCTCTTCTATCCGTAATACTAACATGACTGCTGTGAGTTATTTTGAAGAGGGAGTGAAAATAGTAGGATTTAACATAAAATGTTAAAATTCTGTGTGATAATAAATCGTTCAACACCCTTGTCACACATGGCAAGATAAAACATACTTACATGGGTTTCTTACCAGATACACGTGCGATGGTGTCGAAGATGTAAGCTGGGATCATGTGCAAAGCCATGACACATATATTGTTCACTACGCGACTGCTCTTGAAACTTCCGCCAGGGTACCACAGGACGTCATTGAATGGATTCTGGAGGATATGTTTCTGTCCAATGTCTTCTATAACACTCCATCTGATAGGATTCAAGTTGCCAGATGTGCAGTTGTACACTAGGATGTTGTTTGGCCTAGACCAGTAACACAGTGTTATTAAATCAACAATATGTACTTGATACACTTATGTAGCTGGCTACTGTTTTTTCTACTTTATTGGTACCAAATCAAATTTTAACTTGTTGACAAATGTGGGAAGCGGACTTTACAAAGTGAAGTATAGGAAGATTTTTACAGTTTACGTGGAGGAAAATCTGTATGGAAAGAAAGCACCCCTAAGAAGAGGAAAAGTTTTAGTTTGTGTTTATATACACATAAAAGTGGAGGCTAGAGGTGTCATGATAAAAAATACTGTGTTCAGGCATTTCTGGCATGCCGCATGGAAATTTTCTTAGAAGAGTGCTGTGCAAGACAAGGGAAAGAATATGTTTCAAAATTGACTTGTAGAAACAGGCACCCGTGTGGTGACCGGGGAATGAGAATAGCTCCACCGCAGCCCATGCGTGTCGTAAAAGGCGACTAAAATGAGCACCCGGTGCCTGGGGGTATAGCTGGGCCACCCTGCCTCCGGGGGATATAAATACAGAGGCCTGGTCCTCCAGGTTGGGGGTTGGGCATGGGGTTGAGAACCCCATCCCATAAAATACATTCAGTTGTGAATCCAAATGATGACCTGGGATATGGAAATAGACAGACCAGACTACAATGACCTGTCAAAGAAAAACAACTAAAGGAATTTAAACTGTGCAAATAAGGTTTAATCACAAGAAGCTGAACAATGTGGAAGTCAATGAACAGGTTAGAGTCTTGATTATTTGTGGGTTTGGGAAGCTTGCATGAAAATAGGCTTCAGAGAGTTTTAAATAGAACATCAAAGCTTCTACCAAAAAGTGGTGTAGATTCTTATAATTCAAAACATTATAAACCATAGTGTGAGGAAGAGTGTTAGAAAACATGAAATGAAATGTAGAAGTTTGAAGTGCAAGTATTTGACATCATGCCAGGTGGACATAATCTAAATAATGTGCAATGTGAAACTAGCAGATGCTTTAGGAACAAAGCAAGATGATACTAGAAAGGACAAATTAATGAGCTTGAACACTATTACAGCCCTATGTAGAGACAGAGGTAAGTTTAAGATGGGTTGCCAAGCAAAAATTAATGTGGTAGATCTATTTACAAATTTCTACAGTGTTTGGGTAGCTAAGTGGAATAATTAATTCCGCCAACTACTGGATGCACTTGGTGTTCATGACAGTAGCCAGACTTAAATGGATACAGCTGAACCATTAACACCTGAATCAATTTCCTTTGTTTCAATAATCTTTTATGTGGGCCTGTTGCTCTTCTGTTCCATGATAATACAATGCAAGGTTTTGATTTTTGCTTTTTGCAGTATGATTAAATGAAAATGAGACATGTGGAGAATGACATCTTGTACATGAAGTCTCTAGAAAAAAGAGTGATTATCACCTGGCTGTAGCTGTGTGCCATGCCACAGATATGAGCAAGTTTATGGCAATGTCTACAGGAATCAAATCAGCAACCAGGTCACGGTAACACAGGATAGTCCTGAGGATACCCTTCCCTGCACCAGCCAGCAGTCCGGTAGGACCATTGAGGTTGTCCACCCAACCGGGAATGGGTTCCTTCCAGGCGGCAGTCACTGTTGACAGGGCATTAAATTACCAAGTAAGTAATAAAAAGGAAAACAGACTGGAGCATATATGAGAAAAACGAAGACTCATATTGAGAATTCAGGTCTTCTGGGGTGTGATGCTCTGTCATTAACTACTGATCCGGTGACACAGCATCACATCGCAGGAGACACTGCTGCAAGAACCCCAAATGTTGCAACAATGAATTTATTTAAATTTGTTGTGTTTTGTTCTGTATATATTGAATGTAGAACTGGCTGTATTAAACCTTTGTAAGCAATATTTTTTAAAACATTTGTCATTGTTTTCATTGTTCATTGAATATAATCACTTGTCCTAACTTGTATTGATTTCTCATTTTTAAACTGTGACTTCTTTTGTGCGTGCGTGTGTGTGTGTGAGAGTGTGAGTGTGAGGACAGAGCTTCTCATTGTATTTTAGTATTTTTGATGCCTGTCGCATATGGTATAGTTTTTGACGTAGGTCTAGTTAAACCTGGAATATTTTGTAACATAACTATATTAATATTTATTGCCAGCACAAAGTGACACCAGGTATTTTTGTACATAAAGTATTCATAAGCATAACAAACGTTTTAAAGAGTTAGAATGTGTGTGTGTTTCAAAAAAAGCATGTCTTGTATATGCAGCTGTTATTTCAAATTTTTGTGCACTCTTCGAAAGAGGATGAATTGAATGCACAAGAGGGAGTTCGCGCTTTATCTTGAACATAATGCGTCTGCATTTACATTAAATTAGGGGTCTACATTTGTTCTATTTCTTTTCAGTATAATCTCACTATACATACATGAAACACAAAATGAACTTTTTTCATTTACCTGAAAGGTCGCTTTTCATACAAAAATTTAACAAGCATTAAAAATTGTTGTTGCGATATACGGTTTTTATTTGAATTGTTTTTGGTATGATGAATATTAAATTACGTACTGGCCACAAAAATTTAATGAATATTTTGGTTATATGTGATTGTGATGCACAGTTTTTACGTGAATTGTTGTTGGTATGGATGTTTACAAAGAAAAACCATTTCTTAATATACAAGTATACGCAGTACTCATCCTTGTGAAAATACATTTGGTGTATAATAACAGAACCAGATTTTTTTTTTAAGATTCATTTCTTCTGGGGTACGATCTTGCTGCCTTTGTCTTGTGTGTCTATGCTGTCCAAGAAGGGTAAGGTCATGCAGTTTTTGCCAGAAGACTCTTCATGGACTGCATAGACCTGAATATTAAAACAGCAAGCTCCTTCAGAATGCTCTAACTATCTACCAGTCAACACAGCATCATACCCCAGAAGAACTGAATCTTCATGAACAATGCTGTGAGAATCTCAGATCTGAAAATGTTATTCTAAGATCCTATACTTGTGACTAAACGATAACACTCACCAATAGATGGTCTGACAATGGCGACTGGAAGGTTTCCACTTTGCTCCACCAACACGTGTTCAGCCAGGGCCTTGGTGAAAGTATATGTGTTGGGGCGGTTACCAATTATTCTGTGAACACATTTTGGAGGCATGCACTTTGCAGAATGAAAACATTACTGAACTGCTAGCTGATATCAGATTTTGGAGACATGTACTTGGCAGAATGAAAACATGACTGAACTGCTAGCTGATATCAGATTTTGGAGGCGTGCACTTGGCAGAATGAAAACATGACTGAACTGCTAGCTGATATCAAATTCAAAATACACTAATTTGAGTTTATGTTTTCAGGTTTTCATGGTGGTTGTTGATCAGTTAATGGTTTTGGTTTTAGGTTTCTGCACTGTGTATTAAAGGAGTGTTCTGACATTTTGAAGGAACATGCTGACTCTGTCTTCAGGGTGACTCATTCAAGTTCATGTAGATGCTGTCCTCCAGATTTCCCATATAAATGACACTTTCCTTTCTTACCAAGCACTTCAACATCCAGGTAAACCAGAATCAGTCAACCTGACGATGGAGGCAGTACGTTCCTCCGAACCGTCGGGACACTCCTCTACTACACGGCACAGAAACCCAAACAAAGACCATCAACTTCGCTGCGTTGTTGTGCCATGTAAGATAGTGTGTTGCTGCTGCTCGTTATCCTGCACGGTGTAACTGCCTGCAGCACTGCCATCTGGGCAACTTATAGCAGATATAAGCTGCTGCACGCTCTTTCAGAGCTAGAGTTCCTTCCTGACGTGTATGCAGCAGTACCCAGTCTGCATGTCAAAACAGCTATTGGCTATTTTGGCTAAGGAAGTCTGTGGTTTCCCAGTCTTTCCAGTTGAATTTCTGGTTAGTACCTAGAAATCGGTTATGACTGTCTTCTCCCAAATCCTTAAATAATGACGTTCGTGATCACTTTCCCCACGTCGTGCAACGAAGTGTAACCCGCGTAGTGCAAACAGTTAGTTTAAAACTTCTTCCCTGAATATGGGATCCAGTCAGTCGACGTTTCGTATTAGCGTAACGCTTCTATCTTCGCGGTTAAGGAGTCCAAGATTGGACTGCTTCAACGTGATTATCAGTAACTATCAGTCTAGACGGTGTAGCATGCCAAGTGACTTGAATCTACAATGTATCTCTTGTTTAGTGTAGACTGAGGTTGTGCGTTTTCGATGGCGTTTTTTTTACCAACTGTCCATTGATATTTCAACGAGCTGTATGTTAGTGCAGTTTATAAAAGCAATGGTGAGAAATCCAGCAGTCCATTCTGTGTTCCCCTCGCTGTTTATTGTCATTCCAGCATCTTAGTCGACGTATGTACTGCGGGTAAAATTATCACGTGTCACAATCAAAACTAAGAGGTGTCGACGACGTCCTACGATCCATATCACCCTGTCACCATTTCTGCGTACAAAACGCATCTCTGGACTGTAACACGGAAACCTTAAACAATAATGCGCATTGTGCCTGCCCTAACATATTTCCCGTTTGGCTGAGGTTGGCACTTTATCTTCTGGGGGGAAGAACTTTCTTTGGGTTGACGTCAGGGGTTTGCTCCCAGAGTCGTTCGGTCGCGTAGGCTGAGGGCCTTTGTGGCGTGGGCGGGAGCGAATCACATTAGCTGACATATGTGTGCACGAAGTACAAATGCACTAACCGCACACTTCGAAGGGTGGTACCTCTTAAACAGGTCCACCAACCACGTCTCTTTATATGCAAGAAGGCAGGCAATGTACGTGTCCGCGTAACAATGAGGCGCTTTCGCGTAACCATTATTGCCGTGGAAAATAATAAATATTACATATTCTGATGTGTGTCTGTAGCCTTAGTTATCCTTCACACAATGCGCATGCGCCGTATTACATTGTAATTTGTGGCCTCTCTTGCTCTACCGTATTTTTCTACACATTTCATAAACGATACGATTTTCGGGGAAAAGCTACGGAGCATAAAATGTGTGTTTTGATTTTATCTACACTTCGGCAGGTCGCGGGTTCGATTCCCGATGGTGTCAGTGGAATTTTTCATTGGCATAATCCTGTCTGTCGCACTATGGCACTGGGGTCGACTCAGCCTCTAACGGAAATGAGTACCAGGAATATTTCCTGGGGGGGTAAACGCGGCCGGTGCGTAGGGCTGACAACCTTACCACCTTCATGTGCCGATTGTCTACAAATCTGGGAGCCTCAACCTCCTGGAACCCTCACGGCCTGTCCAGGCCTCTAATGGGACTGCTTTACCTTTTTTTTTATCTGTCTGAAACATTTCTCATTCTAAGAAGAATTCAGTGAGATATTATTATAAATGTACACAGGTCTTCATGTAAAGTACCCGTTATTCTTGTCAGATTTTAATGAGATCTGAATTTTCTGGACAGATTTTCCAAAAATACCCAAATATAAGATTTCATGAAAATCCGTCCAGTTGGAGCCGGGTTGTTCCATGCGGACGGACGGACAGGCATCACGAAGCTAATAATCGCTTTTTGCAATTTTGCGAACGGGCCTAAAACCTTTTCCACCAACTATAGCAAACGTCCCCAGCTTGTTACCATTAAGTCAGCTTTTATCACAAGCGGCCTTCTACTGTAATGGTTAACACAGAGACAACTTGCTTGGGTGTGACGGCGTCCAGCAGATCTTCTTCAAGCCATTCAACACACTGCAGTATCTTCTCCGGGTCTGCTGGTGGCGGGTACACCAGTTCGTTCACTTCCTGCCTGTTGCAGTTACAGTATGCTGTCGATACGTGGACAAGAGCCTGGAAAAAAAATGGTTATTTATTGGCTCTGACAAATTGGTGAAGTGATTGGGCGAGACACTCAGTAACTGCGTACATAATCAAGCATGTCCCAGGCCACACCGACCCTGTACAAGACGCCACATTAATTACCTGTTACTAAGAGAAAGATAATTTTGTGGGAAGTCTGTTAACTTACCACAGATGTAGTGATTTTCAATGAACTGTCTTCAGATACTTCTTCCAGAACTTTTTCCGTCGTCACACCAAAAATGGGTTATTGTTCAATTTGTTTGGAATTGTTACCAATTTTTATTTTATGTTTGTGTGGTAATTTTATGGGTGCATATTCGGGTACTGTTGTAATTGGTTATGGTGTTACTGTTACAGTTTGTGACATGTTAGGTTTGGTATTTTTTGTGGTTGGTTTGATGTGGTTGATGTGTCAGGGCCAACATGTGGATAGGTTTGGTATCTCTTATGGTTGGTTTCATGTGGTTGATGTGTCAGGGCCGTCATGTGGGTAGGTTTGGTATATCTTGTGGTTGGTTTCATGTGGTTGATGTGTCAGGGCCAACATGTGGGTAGGTTTGGTATCTCTTATGGTTGGTTTCATGTGGTTGATGTGTCAGGGCCGTCATGTGGATGTCTGGATTTTTAACAGTAGGACCTGAGGAAGGAAGAAGCTTCTTCCGAAACGTCGTGTTTTTGTGTTTTTATTTTTGGTGTGACGATGGAAAAAATTCTGGAAGAAGTATATGGATACAGTGACATACAGCCATTGTCGAAAGCAGTGATGTTGCATTTTCAGTTAAGTTTACAGTTTATGTTAAAAGCCATTAAAGTATAAAATGGCAACGTGAAAATTAACAATGCGCCTAAATATCACGCCTTAAGTCGTGTAGAAAATGTGGAGTTAAATTCCAGTCATTCTAAAACCTTGGCATCTGATGGTCACTTTCACGCACTGGCCTCGTTAGGCCTCCTGCCACGCTCCCGGGAAGTATATTTGGTGTCTGTAGGATGTGGGACTGCGTGGGTCCACTGGCCGTCTGCACGTGGTGACGAAAGAATCGAACCCCAGTCGTGAGATTGTAGCGCATCTTAAGTAACAAAATATGTGTCCTGGAACTACTAGTTCTGAATGCGTCTGTCTAAACTGGTATGACAAAACTCAGTTTCTTGTACCGGAATCATCTGAGATACCGGTACAAGAAGCTGAGTCGGAACTGACCTCTAGTTTCAGCATCTTGTGGCACAGCTCTACGACTCGCTTCGTCCCCAAGACGTTCATGCTGGTGGACAGTTTCAGTGCCTCGTCAAACTTGACTGTGGCTGCGGAATGAAATACGACAGAGACACTATCGGCCAGGATCTTTTGGTCGGCCTGGCTGATGCCCAGCTCTGGGAGGGTCATGTCTCCATGAATGGGCACCAGTTTGTTCAGAGCTTCCGGGCGCTCCTTCCGCAGCCAGTCAAAAATCTACAAAATAATAAAATTGGCGTTTCACTTCCGCTACATGTTGCTGTAATACAGGGCACTGCAAATTTAGGTTTTTCCTGGACGGGATCTTCATGCGTCCCTGTTGTAGGCCTATAAGTACTGGTTCTGGATGTAATGGCACAACTTTTTAAAATAAATGTAGTACACTAGATAAAGGTTCTGGCAGGGACGCATCCAAGGGGGGGGGGGGCTGCCGGCGTGCAGCGGTAGCACCCCCAAACGCCCCAAAACCGAAATTTAAAAAACGGATTTTGTAGATATCAAACGTTTTACGTGGTTTCCCCTTCAGCCGAAATCAGCCACTGAAATCAGATGATGACTAGTACGTTAGAATTTTGAAAAATAAATCAGCAAATTTTTAAAAAATGCAAGAAGATAGGGCACTGATTGAGTCATGGAACTTGTAGTTATATTCGTATGTATATAAATGCAGTTGCAGACAGTGTTACGTTGTATTTACGATATGATTTTATAACATAATTTTTAAAATCAAACATAAATTGCATATAGCATCAGGGTCAGCCCTTCCCCATCTCCCCCAAGGAAAAGTTCTGGGTGCGCACCTGGGTTCTAGTGTTTGTGACATGGAAAGAAGGAAACGGGGAAAGAAAACAGGGAATTAATTAAAAACGATGGAAGTTATACAAGAAAGAAAGGAATAATGGAAGGCAATAAAGACGAAGAAAGAAGGGACGGCCAGTAATTCGACGGCCGACAGCAGCAAGTAGGCCGTGCTGTTACCTCCGCCATTGCATCCACAACAACACAGCGGTTCGCCCATTGGACTGTGGATCAGACACTGGAGATCACGATCTCAGCAAGAAGCTGATCACATACTTTCATCTAATTCTAGATCGCAATAGCCGTGCTTGGTGCTTAGACACAGAGGCAGCTCTGCAGTTAACACACGGACAGTGGGATAAGCAACTCACCGTCGTATTCAGCAGTTCGTCGAGACGCATGCGGATGTCGTTGCCGCGCTTCGGCCGCATCAGCAGGTAGACAGTGGCGATGTCCGGGCATGATCGGAGCAGCTTCTCCACCAGCACCTTGCCCATGAACCCGGTGGCCCCAGTCACCAGCACGCTACGACCCCTGAACCACTCCGTTATCGGACCGCTCTTGCTGCCCCTGGCTGCCATGCTTCTGCAACACGACCGGCAAATTTAAACTCAAATCTGCTTAAGGGTCCCATCCGTTCAGGGTTTGATGGGACAGTCCCAGTTCCCCCCCCCCTTTTTAAGGACCTCTGTTCTGGCGTCCTGCAAAATTCCTTTCGGAGGGCCAAATGTCCCGGGTTTGTCCAAGTCATAAAAATAAGGCATTTCTCACGAACATTTTGAGTTCACCACAGTCACAGCCCAACGAAGTAGTCGCTATTTAACAAATGAAACAGTCGACTCAGTACATGACTAACTGTTAACTAACAGGTGGCAGTGCTATCTAAAACGTAGGTCTGCTGCCGCTCGATTGCTGGAATAGCGGGTTCGAATTCCACTGAGGTCATGGATGTTCTTCTTTAGTGTTTGTTGTTGTGTTGTGTAGGTAGCGGGCCCTGCGACGAGCTGATCGCTCGTTCAGAGGAATTCTACTGTGTGTGAGTGTGAGTGTGTGCGTGAGTGTGTGTGTATGTGAGTGTGTGTGTGTGTGAGAGTGAGTGTGTGTGTATGTGTGTGTGTGAGTGTGTATATGTGAGTGTGTATATGTG
>BLKM01000442.1:276704-298420 GCA_013340265.1 Coptotermes formosanus
TAGCCGAGTAAGTGTGTGCACACAGATATGACATAGGGCGTCTTTCAGGATTGATTCAGCGTGGAGACATTGTGCAGAGAGAGAGAGACAAAGAGGCGCCTTTCAGCGTTGCCAAATGTAGGTCACCAAATATTACACATCAGCGGTGCTGGCATTATTAGCAGCTCACCATATATTCCACATTAGCAGGATAAAGGTTAAGGAAGAAGCCAGTAAAGCGCTACGTTTGGACCATAGCTCTGTATGGTGCTCAAACTTGGACACTTCGGAAAGTAGACCAGAAATACCTGGGAAGTTTGAGATATGGTGCTGGAGAAGGATGGAGATCACTTGAACGGATTGTGTAAGAAGGGAAGAAGCGTTACAGGGAGTCAATGAGGAGAGGAATATCCTACATAAAATAAAAAGAAGAAGGGCTACCTGGATTGGTCACATCTTGCGTAGGAACTGCCTTTTGAAAAACGTGATTGAAGGAAATTTAGAGGAAAGGATTGAAATGACGGGAAGACGAAAGAGAAGACGTAAGCAGCTACTGGATGACCTTAACGAAAAGAAAGGATACTGGAAACTGAAAGAGGAAGCACTAGATCGCACTCTGTGGAGAACTCGCTTTGGTAGAAGCTATGGAATTGTAGTAGAAGAGAGAATACGATATGATGAATGTATATAAAATATTTGCCTTTTCCAGTCATCCTCACATCTGTTTTCATTGTTACATAATCTTCGTACTTGATAGAAAGCTGTTAAATAAAATACGAAACGAACCGTATTTCAACGTTCGGACTTCCAATTAGAATGCCTGATGCAGCAAAGCCAAATGAGGTGAAGAAATCACGTGACCAGGACATGAACTACAGCAACTGCTGCAACTCTGCCCCCCCCCCCACCCCCCGCCAGAAACGTGAGCTCATTTCCGCTACATCAGATTTTCTGCAGTGTTAACCGCTTGTCCTTCTTCTTTTTTCTTTTTTTTTTTTTTCGCACCAAGCAAGCCAGTAAGCATGTTATTGTAGTGTTAAATCTTGCTAGTACGTTTCTGGTTAAATTCGTATTCCTAAAGTACGAACATGATTAATGTTCGCTAGCGATTTACATAGGCCTATTACATATGCTATATTTATTTGTTTTCTGAAGGCTGCTACATATGGCGACAAATCTTATTATAGGCCAATACCAAATCTCACACGTGACACAGCCTAACTTGACAAAACCAGTAATAGAATGCAATCAAATTAATACTGAAATTACTCTAAATATTTAGACTGGAGGAGTCTATAGGTCTACACATAGGAGTAACTTGGCTAATAATATTGCGGGGGGGGGGGGGCAAAATCAACCATGGTTATTACATAATTTAATTTAAGAAGAAGTCAAGTTAGAAAGAGGGAAGATTGGTTTCAACCAGTCCGTAATAAACGTACACCCCTTCCCCCTCCCCCCCCCCCTGCCGCTCACAACTCAATTTTTTAAATGTGTGTATATCAAAAATCGAGGTTCGGTCGTCGAAAGAAAGACTAACTAAAGATATGAATTAAGATAAATGCGGCAGAAAGCGGCCATGTTGTACACAAATTAACTATCCTGCAATTCTGGTGGTTGTTATTGTTATTTCATGATGCCTTGTCAGTTACTTAGGTTATGCTGTCGAAAGGCGTCCTGAGTAAGATCCGGTGGATCAGTTTCAATGTCGAACAGCAAGAAATGATGGAGGAAGTGGCTGTGGCCTATTGCAGGGCACATATATAGGCAAAATCGTGAATTTGAGTCAAGGCTGTCTTTCTGTGCCAGTATTCGAAACTAGATGCTTCAGGAATGCAAGTCAGCAGCCAGTGTTTCGATCGGAGGAAGTGCGGTGAACCACGGGAATACCAAACAAATATATGGTCTTTCCAGTCTGATCATAAACTCACTGCACGTCCCTGATCGGCATGATTTCCTTCTCAAGTCCGTCCCATACCGTTTTATAAAATTATATATAACGAGTTTGTGCGTGTGTGCGTGAGACCTGAGTTGCCTGATACGTATTTTAGCCGATACTCCAGGTAGTATGTACACGCTTTACGTTTTATTTCCTGTTTATTTGGCCGCTCAGAATTCCTATGTTGTTCTGGGCCACCAAGTGGGATAAAGGTTAGGATTTAAAACCGCGGGGAGGGGGTGTGCGTTTAGGCCGAAATAATTAGAAAAATTTCTATGGTCTCTTACTGCGGTCTGTGTACTGTGATGTGTGCTCCTGTGGTATGTGTTACTATGATCTGTGTTACTGTGATATGTATTACTGTAATACACGTTACTGCGATCTGTGTTACTGTGATGTGTACTACTGTAATATGTGTTACTGTGATTTGTGTTACTGTGATATGTATTACTGTAATACATGTTACCGCGATCTGTGCTACTGTGATATGTGTTACTGTAATACATGTTACTGCGATCTGTGTTACTGTGATGTGTGCTACTGTAATATGTGTTACTGTGATTTGTGTGTTACTGTGATCTGTGTTACTGTGATATGTGTTACTGTAATACATGTTACTGCGATCTGTGTTACTGTGATATGTACTACTGTAATATGTGTTACTGTGATCTGTGTGTTACTGTGATATGTGTTACTGTAATACATGTTACTGCGATCTGTGTTACTGTGATGTGTACTACCGTAATGTGTGTTACTGTGGTGTGTGTTACTGCGATCTCAGTACGCATTAACTCGGTCCAGTTTTTCCTGCAGCTGATGGACAATAGTGCCAGTTAGGCACAGTATCTCACTTCGTACTGAAAATGGGATTTAATCTAAATTTACAACCCCCAGCAACAACATTTCAGAATTTCAGAATTGCTGTTAGCCAACTTAATGCTTTAGACCAGCCCTTGCAGCATCACCTTGATCCTTTCAAGCAAGCCCGAACGTCACGTATCTTTAAACACGTCGCCACCTTCAGCCTCTCTACGTACTGACGGAGGCAGGGGGTTTCGTCGTCTCCAAATGTCTAAGAAGGGTTCTGGGGGCCTCAAAATGCCTTTTCGTAAATGCAGCTCATTCTTCTGGGGTTAAAAATGCCGGGTCATGAAGCTGATTACACACCTTCTTCTGGTACCGATGTTAAGAATGAGTGGATCTATACTCCTGTTTCCCTCCATGTGTTTTCATAGATGTCATAGGGACAGACGTTTAGCACAGTGTCAGTCCACGGCACTGCTTATGTTAGTTCGGTACGAGATAGATTTATGATAGCGAACAGCACTTAGAGTTTTGTATGCCACTAAAATTGCAGTGAACATTGAACATCGCCAGCTCGGTGTGCGGCTGTTGAATCGCAATTAGATTAACCTTTTAAAGCCTAGCGGTAACTTTACGTACCGCCAGGTTTAACATTAAAAAATTCTACGTGGTGCCCACATTGCGTTTATGTGTTTTGTACGGATCTCAGAACAAACAGCAACTTTTGCCTTATAAAACATTAAGGGATTGGTTTTTATAACCGAAGTGGAGAGTGTTTACAGCGCGGTACGGACTGAGTCCTTATATGAAACAGATACGCTTCTTCTTTAAAGGGTTAAATGTCATGTGCACTGAAATACTGTTGCAGCACCAAAAGGCGAAGGCTTCTGGCGCACTCAACTGCATCGTAACGAGGACTGGTGGAGAGTCAGAACTGAATGTTCTGTTCTTTCCGAGCGTTTTGTTTAACGACGCTGTCTGTGACAGATGACTAAACGAGTACAGAACATTGGTGGAATGAGAAACTGTGAGCTATTACAGAAAGACGGGTGCCAAACAATCACACTTGCAATTGCCTTCCAGAAATCATTGTTCGGTGCTGGATTTTCGTCATTTTCATCGTTCATTCTACCGAATTGTCTCTGAATTTATCACCCTTGCCATTACCGATAATAATTTTTAGGCGCGTTCGCAAAATAGCGAAAAGCGACTGTTAGCTTCGTCGTATCTGTCTGTCTGTCTGTCTGTCTGTCTGTCTGTCCGTCCGCATGGAACAACTCGGCCCCCACTGGACGGATTTTCATGGAATTTGATATTTGAGGCTTTTTTTTTTTGAAAATCTATTGAGCAAGTTCAATTTTCATTAAAATCTGACAAGCATAACGGGTGCTTTCCATGAAGACGTGTGTCCATTTATGATAATATCTCGCTGGATTCTTCTTAGAGTGAGAATTGTTTCAGATAGAAGTTGTAGAGAAAGTCAAAACACACATTTGATATTCAATAACCTTTTCCCGAAAATCGTGAAGTTAATGAAATAGTGTGGAAAAATGTGGTAGAATCAGACAGTCCACACATGCTGCGTAGAAAAGATGCAATTTGCATGCCGGATAACCCAGGCAAGAATATTTATTACTCAATATTCAATATTTATTGCATGGTACGGTCAATATGTGTAAGGTTCATTCTGTTTATGTGGTTCATTAACACTGTTTTCCTGTTCGAGTACAGTCATGCTAATAATACAAACAATTAGTAATTATTAGCAAAATTTATGTAAATAGAGCAGTGCATATAGAAATACTCTAATATAGCTTAAATACACATCCTGCTATATTTGCATTATTTTAAAATACGGAAGTGCAAGGCTGTTTATCGTGGAACGCAGCGCATGGTTGTCGAAAGTTTATTTGCGTTTCGTTTCTTATTGTGCAAGTGAGCACTTAATTTGGTGCTACATTACAAAATACTGTATGCGTCTTTAAATTGTGTCGAAACTACGATGGCTGTCTATAACTGAACTGTGTAGTTATTATTTCTTGATTTAAACTCCCAACCCATAAGCGTAACTTGGGGGGAGGGGGGGAAGGTGGGGGGAAAATGCCCCCCTCCCAATATTTTTTCAACCTAGGAATAGTTTTTTGGTTACTGAAATGAAGAATGGTAAATAAAAAACAGACAGAAAAAAGAAAATGAAAAACTTGCGTTTGATGGAGCCAATTTCCCCCTTTTTCAAATTTGACTCCCTTGTAAAATAAAGTTCGTGATACCCATGGTCAATTTTGCCCCCGCCCCCCAGTGTTATTAGCCAAGTTACGCTTATGTCCCAATCGTCTTGCAGCGAGCGACATTTGAAATTCAAGTACGCACATTCGTGCAGAAGTGTGCATTTCTTCGCCCATATTTAGTCATCCTATCGCCCTTTGCGTCTGTTACTATTGCTATCACGGTTCCTTTTTTTTTTCTTCTTCTTATTTCACTGCTTTCGTTACAAATTGCACTTCTTCTTGGTAAGAAACATAATTGTAACATTTTAATTTCTCAAGTTCATGATTTTGCTTGCCCGTTCTAAATTTTTGACTGATAATCACAGTCGTTGAATGAATAATTTGATTTGTTTCCTTTGACTGCACGAATAAAATAATTCTCAAAGACTTAATACAATTTTGCTGATCGTTGTGGCAGTACTGACAATGTACACGTTTTCAAGTTTTCACGTCGGACTTTACTTAAATAATGGACTGCTGGGTTAGTGCTACGTATAGGATAATGTGTTTGTTTCGATGTTTCGCACAAATATGCTGCTTCCATCTTCAGGGTCATTGTATTAGGTTCAGGTTTTTACCGAACTTCCTGGGAGGAGGAACTCTATTACACTGTATAGAAAAGTCGCAAGGCATTACGGCCAATCAGAGCCACGGAAAGAGAAGGAGAGATAGATGCAACCTTCCTGCGTTGCTACATGTTTCTTCCTCCCCGTTACTTTGAATGCCACCTGAACCTAATTCAGACACCGTGCACGTGAATGCAGCGCATTCCACATAAGCTCCGGGATAAACTCATTGAACCCGGAATACTCATGGTGATAATGTACTTGGCACGATCGACAGCGGCAGGGGTTTTATACTCTCCGAAACGTCCAGACCGGCTTTGGGGCCCAGTGGCGTAGCTACGATTTTGGTGCCCCGGGGGAGTAATGACAACAGCAGCTCTTAACAGAAATTATGAACTTTTAAAAAATAATATTTGTTTTTTGGACTTCCGCTGCTGCCCGGAGCAGTCGCAACACTCGCGCCCCCCCCCCCCCCCTAGTTACTGGGTACCGGGATTTGTACCCCAGAGATAAAGTGGCTGTTGTATGAAGTTGACCGCTCTTCTCCAACTAACGCCAAGGTTAAGAATCAGTGGCGCTACATCTTTCCTCCTTCTATACGTCTTCACGGTGTGGTCAGAGGTAAATTTACCATCTTACGTGTTTAGTTACTTTTTATCTTTAGTTGAGACGACCAGATATTTGTCCTCGGCATTATTTTAGGAATTTATTCAGTCTCGGTTATTTCCACATACGTACGTAGAAAGAGAGACGGACTTAATCTTACCCCCACCCCCCCACAAAGCAACAGGTTAACATCAGTACTGCTTAACTAAACAGTGCATGATAGACTGCAATACGTGTACTGCGGGTTGTATCATGCACGGTGCATGAAACCCACATGGCAAATAATTTTAGGGGCAGTGAATTCAGGGGGTCATTAACAGAAACAGATGCTTATGTAAGGCAGTGAGTTTGCGTGTGTGACGTCATCATAGTCACAGTTCACCTTTAAACTGCTTGTTAGCGTAACGGATAAAACATGTTTAGTTAACATAAGAATATCAGCGTGTCCTTAGGAGTGATGGGGTATTTACTTTGCTGTGTTTGTTTCCTTGGTTAACTGGCAATAGCTGTTGCTAATACACGTTACAATACACAGTGACATTTTATGTCTAAAGACGCTTTAAGCTGTCAGTGACCGATTATTGAACTATGAGTAAGGAGCATTGGTAGCATAGATAGCAGTGCAGGGGAAAACCGAATTACCTACAGAAGAAATCCATTCCCAGTGCCACTTTTACTACCACAAATCGTACACTGCCTCTTTTTACAGTGAAAATTTTAATGTACTTGTTACTTTTTTTCTGTGCTGATAAATTCTTTCGACTCCATCCCGTCACGTAGCGTCCATGTCCTGTCCAGTGACCTTTGGTACCCCCACGGTTTTCAGCTAATTTACACATCGGGAGGGATGATTCTTAAAATGGGTTACAAAGTACTCTGGTCCTCTGGCACTGCACATCCTGAGGATTCAGTAAATCTGCCTTATTCCGTTAGTACGTCTGTATTTGTCATGCCAATGCTTCGAGCCAGTCAACAGTTTCAACTGCACAGATACTGCGCACGTAATAATGGATGAACGAAGACGAAGCGAAATGTACAGGCAAAATGAAATTTCACTTGTCTCGTCGTCATCCCACGTTGTAACTTGATGGCTGATTGGCTGTCAAAGCTTCGATCATTTCGCTACGAGGTATTTTAGTTGCGAAAAAAAAATGCTACTGGGACTCTTTTGACCTTTAGAAATCCTGCAGTCTTCTTGCATGTTTCTGAAGGTGATATTTACTGTGGATAGCGGGAAAAATCTTTTAAAACACATTCTTTGTAAATCGGCATTCCTCTTTAGTTTTTATTTCCATTTAATTCAGAAATAAATTAATTTTTTCACTTTTTTTCTCACATCAATGTGTGTTTCACACTTTTTGCAGGCAGGGACACTAAAGATAGAAATCTGTTATTGAAAAGTGTAATGGAGAGATAGGATCGTCATATTTGTACAAAAATGTTAAACATTTCAGAAACGAGTCATAAGGAATGTGTGTGTGTGTTTTTTTAGTTTCAAAATCGCAAAAAACTATGAAGATATATTATTTCCGTTTTTTTTTCGTTTATGCTACGCTCTAACGTTGGAAATAAATAAGTGCATTATGTTCAAGTGACATATATTGTAAGAATAAATAACTGCCACTTTTTATTCAATTATACATGCAACACGTTGGAGAACATTTTGAATAAAATGTATAAACTTTAAGAGATCCATGTTTTGTACCATTTACAGCCTTTCTATTTAGAGACCCTTTTTGAAAAC
Organism: Coptotermes formosanus; assembly: GCA_013340265.1. NCBI lineage: Eukaryota > Metazoa > Arthropoda > Insecta > Blattodea > Rhinotermitidae > Coptotermes > Coptotermes formosanus. The sequence continues at coordinate 284,610 of BLKM01000442.1, forward strand.
CTACGTATTTGCATGGTGCCTCATTAAGACAAAAGCACAAACACAGTGCACAGCCAGACGAGCGGTCTGACATACGAAAACGCACGAATTGTGCATGGCATTTGCTGTCAGTGTGACATGTGCAGAGGCACCACACGAGAGAACAGTCTTTTGTTTCGATGCGTTTTTATAATTGTGTGAATGTTGGTACAATCACCTATATTGAAACAAATCTTTGTAGAGCGTTACTTAGACGGGACGTTACTAGAATTAGGGCGGTGAAAAGTAAGTAGACAAACCAGGATGTAAACTTCCTAGCACATCGAAAATTACGTTATGTGTGCGTCTCCTACTTATGTCAGAATTACTTTTTGGTGTTCTTTGCAAAACAAAGAGGAGACCTGGTGTGTAAATTGTGTTTGCTCGTTTTTCAAATCTGTGACCTGTTATCAGTGCCTAAGCTGCTGGGTACTTTCAAATTTCGTATGAAGGTCTGTCACTACAAGTTATCGCGCAAATATGATTATCAGTAGTAGTTGCTGACAGTAATCTTCACTTTACTTAAGGCCATAGAGGAGCGTTTTCTTATGCACGTAAGGCAAACAGTTAGACGACATAAAGACTTCAGATAAATTTAATAAACTGCAAACACTGCCGGTAAAAATTTTATATGGTACGTCCTTGATTTGGAAGATAAGATACCAACATATAACAAAAGAAATCGTGTTATACCAAGGCATTTTGGAAAACAAATGACTAAAGAAACAAAATTAAGAATCCATAATATCACAGCTAAAGCAGCATTAAAGTTCTGTAGTGAAGCCTGGGTGCTGAAGAAACGAGATGAACAAAGACTGGAAGCAGCACAAATGAAATTTTTAAGACATTTGATAGGAATTGCTGAGTTGGACAGGGAGAGAAATCAAACCGTGAGGGAGAAACTTGGAGTGCAGAACATTGTTCTGGAAATAAAACAGTACCAACAGAGTGGCTACAGCACGTAGACAGAATGGACACAGACAGGATACCCAAACAGGCACTGAAATATAGGCCAAAAGGGAAGAGAAGCATAGGACACCCAAGGAAAAGACGGAAGGACCAGCTTCATCTCGAGGGATAAAGAACAGGCACTACGCCTAACACTTCACAGCTCATGATGATGATGATGATGATGATGATGATGATGATGATGGCGTCCTTGAATACATCGTGTTCAGTCTTATGCTATGACATAGATGAGTTCCCATTTCTAAATTTGATACCTAGTACTGATACGAGTGTTCTGTTACTGGACTACGTAAACTGACAGCTTGCAGACGAGTTCTTTATCGGGATATTGAAGATATGCTTTATTTTGGGCCCCAGATATAGACAGGATTAGTGCCTGCCATTGTACAGCACCACAGCTGTGTGTTCGCCGCCAGCAGTGCGTGTAATCCATTACCCGCCCAGAGCAACGCGCTGCCAGATGCATGGACACGGTCAGCTGGTGACTTGTACAGCGCCATCCCTCTGTTCGCGTTGTGTCTCTGTGTCAATGGTTGAAGACTAAGACTATTTTGAAGCCATCAGGACTGTGTTTGGGGGAGGGCGGCGCGGGGTTGGAATACAGAAATAAAGATACGCCATTCACGAACATGTGTGAGGTTTTGAAAAAGTAGCCTGGGGCTGTCAGTGTAATCAGACAAATTTTGAGTTGCTGTAGCGTGGACGTGTGAATGTAATGCGCTTATAGATATGTATATGTATATATATATATATGTATATTAGTCCATAAAAACGTCATCCCGCCAGGGGCATATGTGTTGTCAGCTAGAAGTCTCTGCGACTGGCCGATCATTTGTCCAGAGGAGTCTTACCGAGTGTGTGTGTGTCTGATTTAGTTTGGTCAGGTGCAAAAATAACCCTCTACGCCTTCATTGAATATGTACAAAAAGGTCAGATAAAGAAAGAAAGAAAGAAAGAAAGAAAGAAAGAAAGAAAGAAATAGCCGAGAAATATATCGCCAGCGTGCAGCACAACATTGTAATATAAACAAAACGCAAAATGAAATTTCGTATATTTGGGAAGAATACCAAAGAAACGAGCCACGGTAGCTCAACCGGTATGGTAACCAGGCTACAGGCTGGCCACGCACGTTGTCCTCAGCCACTTCCTGGCCCTGAAGATGAAGGCACTGAAGTCCAGAGGACCTGAAACGTGAGCAAGCTCGCTGCAAAAACCCCAAACCTCGGGATATGAATGTACAGCTCCTGGACATCTATTTAAGAAAATCTACCGCATATCTGCCCATAGATGTGTTGTTTAGGTGGTTCACTGCGGTCCTTTTATGTGAGCCTTGCGATACAAACGCACACAGATATGGTTCTGCCATTAGCGCGCGCACACACACACACGACAGATTACAAGTGACAGCTACAACAATAGGCTATTGCCGGCGTGCTGTTGAATAGCAACGAACTGTGGCCATGACCTAATTCCAAGGCATCTTGATATCGTCGCAGTGTTGTTAAATGAAACTTTGAGGTGCAACACGCAGTGACATATAGAAACGACAACCTTTGAAGCTTGAATGTTACTGCACGTACCGCCCAGTTAGTGCATTAGCACATGATCTTGCCATATTTCCTCATTTATTGTTGTTATTATTTTTGCAAAAGAGCGTTTATCAACCGTTGTGTCTCAGCATATTACGTATTTACACGCGCACACACACGCACAAGTAACAATTGACACAACAACAGTTGAATTGAGCGGTGTCATTTTATGCATCAACTTTTCTCTTAAATTTTAGCTGACGTGAAGTACTTGATTCACTTATATGCTGCATGTACACAGCCATTTTGCGAATAGCTATTTTGGTCCTCATGTCCACTCCGACTGTACTTAGGCCCGCCGTTTATAATATTATTCGTTTTTAAAATTTTTGAAAACAGTTAAATCAGCTGGTCTCAAAATTTTGATGCTTGTACTGAAATTTCGTTTTCGGTTTTTGCTAGACTAACACTCATAATAAGAGTATATATTTTTAAATAAAATGTCATACTATGTAAAACATAAAATAATAAGGTCTCTATAAATTAGAAAGACTATGAGGTTTCCATAGAGATGTCAATTCAAAAACTTAAGTAAATTAGCCGTTTCCACATTTTGTATAATGGTGCCCCCTGAGAGTAACAAAGATCTCATCGCATCCCCACTCCTTTTTTAATTTTGTGCGTGTAGGTGCGTATAAGGAAGGCCTTTGCCAGTTATGTATACTCGAAATCTGTTCCCATATTTAATTCCATATTATCGTTCTTATACTCAAAACTTGCAGCCAGCCCACCGGTTGACAGGCACTGTGCTGAATGTTGTGTGAACTCAACTGCATGGTACTTAGTTGAACAAATAAATACTGCTTACTTAGGAGGTTACGGTTTCGAATTTCTGTCATTATACCGGATACCCTGACAAGTTTTCCGTTGTGTTCCCCCGTCTGCCCAGACAAATCATTCTACATATTTCGAAAGTCGTATGGGGAGTGGGGGCATTGCTCCACGCATTCTTAATTTCCGCACGTGATGAAGTGAGTGATAATTTTCACTCTCCGTCTGCTTTACTTCCTGGAAAAGATCGAATCATTACCCACTGGGTGCGACCGACAGCCAGTTTAGCCTCGGTGGAGAACAGGAACGTCTCAGTACGTATTGAATGGAACCCTGAGTCCTCAGTGTTCCAGTCCCTATCCTAGTCACTATACTGAGCTATCCACGCCTCTGTAGCTAGATAATTGTTGTTAATTTATCCAAAAATGAAGCCGTCTCTCACTCACACACACACACACAAACACACACACACTCACACACACACTCTCACACACTCACACACGCACTCACACACACTCACACACGCACACACTCACACACACACTCACACCCACACACACTCACACCCACACACTCACACACGCACTCACACACACTCACACATTCACACACAATCACACACACACACACACACACACACACACACAACAGCAACACTTGTTTTGGCGTGCTCTGAGAAAACGAAACGTATTCTCTTGTTTCGGCGACTGGAAAAGGGTCAGGCAACTTTGTCTTAAGAAGTGTGCGGGCTCCTTTCTGACTTGCTGTGATATAACTGCGCACGCAATCTGGTAATGTACGCGGGATGCTCTGTACATGACGAGTGCCAAGCACGTACAAAACGTTATGCAAAATCCGGACACGTAACACTGTGTTATTCCATCGCGTACTTTTGATTTCACTACCATTATCAGTCACACGCCGGAGTAGACGCCGTGTACTTACGGATCGTGCTGATGTTTAAGTCTTACATTGACACTTTACTGGATTTCCTTCAGCATCTCCTTGTAGGAATCCCAGACTCACTTAAAATGTAAAACCGCCCCTGTCCGCTCCCCGGAGGCGTACAGCTGTAGTCTTAATCTCGGCACTAGGTGGAGATGAGTGGCTAACATCACGTCCCGGCCGCTTTACCCCCGGGAAAGAACACCGGTACCCATTGAGTAGGAGGCTGGGTGGACCCCACAGCCGGTCTAGACGGTTTGTAGAAGAGACAAATCTCTTGCCCCTAGCGGGATTCGGATTTCGGACCGTCCAGCCGTAGCCAAGCCACCATACCAACTCAGATATTCCGGCTTGTGGCTATTTTTAAACTAGAACTAATCTCCCTGGAGAGACTTGCCAGGACATGGACATGGCAAACTTTTCATAGGAAGACCATGTAAGAGAAGAGCTGATGACGTGCTCAAATTAAGCAGGCGTCAACTAAGAACGGCAGTTGCCGGCCTAACGGTACACGCTCCTGTGAGGAGGCACCTGCAAGCTATGGGCCTGTTTGATGGGGATCCAACTTGCAGATTTTGCGGGATGGAGTCTGAAACAGTGCAGCATATTATGTGCTGCTGTGAAGCATTGGCACGTCAGCGCTATAATGTTTTTGGGAAGCTGCTTGCCGAACCAAAAGATATAAGCACAGCTTCAGTAAGGGACCTTTGTCTCTATATAAGGGGCACAGGGTTATTGAACCTGTGCTGAATGGAGTGTTTAGGGCTGCACAATAAGCCTAAGGCTGAGGTGCATCTGGGGCATAAGCTGACGGGCCCTAAAGAAGAAGAAGAAGAAGAAGAAGAAGAAGAAGAAGAAGAAGAAGAAGAAGAAGAAGAAGAAGAAGAAGAACTAAACTCTGTCCAAATGTTTGTGTTCAAATTTTAGGCGAGTCTGGTTAGTACCAAACAGCAATAACTTAAAACGAGACCCGTAAGTAATGACACAACCAAGATCTGCGTAACAAGTAACCTCAACTAATATCGGTAGAGTGACTGGGCATTTATGGACACGCTCGCGAGAAATGGAATTTGCAAACGCTTTCAGATCTGAAGGCAAATACGTCCTTGTGGACGTCATGAAGGCGGAGTGTGGAGTGGAGTTATGGATCCACTTATTTTTTTACATCACCAGTAGATTGGAGTGAGCCGTCAGATTGACGCCCCAATCACTTTACATGTGGTAAAAATTCTGTGAATGGGAAAGAGTGATAAGACCAGAGGAGCGGGCACTGAATGGAAAATCGTACAGCTGATAAATTCTCTTCCACTGTGATAATTGTGGTGTCTGTTATACCCTCTCCAGTTTGTTACTGCTCCCTCTTTCTTTCTGTTATTCTTCAAACGATTAATAAAAGAGAAAAAGGGGTAATCTCCTATAGAATCTTGTTCATGCCAAGAATAAAAAATCTCTGCATTACAATAGAATCCGGTTATAACGACATCGGTTTAAGCCCTGTCTCGTGTATAGCGTCAGATATTCTATGGTACCAATTAATTCCTTGCTGTTAAGCATAACATTATACTGCTCGGTTGGAAAAACACTCGTTTATAACGACACAAAATATTCAGTACCCTTAATGACGTTATAACCGAGTTCGAAAGTAAAAGGTAACGCTGTCCTTCCACAGGCCTGGACAGGTTCTGAGGGATTCAGGAGGTTGAGGCACCCAGTGTTTCTAGACAACCGGCACACGAAAGTGGCAAGGTTGTTAGCCTTACGTACCGGCCGCCCTCACCCCGCAAGAGATACGGCTGGTACTCATTTCTTTTAGAGGCTGAGCCACAGTGCAGCCCAAAGGAATGAGGGATCGAGCCCGCTACCTTCCGGTTTGTAGCGCAGTGCCTCAACCACATGGGCCACCGCGTGCCCGGAGTTCGACAGTATTTAAACATTTAAACATAGAATCCTACACGGACACACATACAGTCACAATGATACCAGGATGACCAGCTTTGCTTAGAAACAAAGGTATTGTACTCTGTCCCCTATGCCTAAGGATGGATAGGGCGCAGAAGTAGAGGCGTCCTGGCGTATACGCGTACGGGGAAATAGAGGGAAACAACAGACATCGTGACCCTCTGGATTAGCTAGAGAAGAGTGCTTGAATTACCCGTGGTTAAGCTGCCTCAGTTTCTCATTGGGCAGGAGGGCGTATGAACGCCAAGGCTCCTTTGGACATGAAGACAAAAACACATTTTTTTTTGTCCCTGTCGGGAATCATACCCAGGGCTTGATCTCCCTAGTCAGTCAATTTAATAGTTTTAAATTCCTTAATTTTAAAATGCATAATTTAATTTATTGTTTTGAAGATCGTCGCGTAGGAACAGTAAAAAATTTGGAACTTTTTAATTCTACCGTAATGAACAAAGACTTCAGAAGTGCAATGCTTCACGTTCGGATTCGTTTTGTTCTGACTGCCAATGTGGCTGAAGTCGTAGGGCCAGTCTGGTGACAATCATGGCGATTTTAAATTAGCAGCTAAGGTAGTAATTTTGGAAGACAGGATTCACTGAGAAGTTCGATTGCACGTCGCGAGACGCATCAGTTGCCTGTGTGACAGGATGTTAATGGCATCACAAGTACACGGGTTCAATAAGTTCAGATTCGGCAACGTGTCGTATCCCACCTACCTGAGGGCAAACTGGATGAGTGACAAATAAAATGTAATTTAATATGTTAATAGTATTTGTGTAAACCGGCTAGAATATTCGCTGCTAAGTGATTTATAAGTATGGTGGACCCTATGTATGATGCTACATGTAGAGCGATTATTTCCCTATACGTCATTAACCCTTTAAAGACGACGCGTATCGGTTTTTATAAGGACTCAGCGCGTACCGCGCTGTAAACACTCTCCACTTCGGTTATAAAAACCAGTCTCTTAATGTTTTATAAGGCAAAAGTTGCTGTTTGTTCTGAGATCCGTACAAAACACATAAACGCAATGTGGGCACCACGTAGAATTTTTTAATGTTAAACCTGTTCGTATGTAAAGTTACCGCTTGGCTTTAAAAGGTTAACGGACTGGTTTTTATAACCGGAAGGACAATTGTTTGCTACGCGGTACGAACTGAGTACGTAAGACGGTTAGAGGATCGTCCTTAAACGGTTAAAAACCTCACACCTCCTTCGTGAGGATAAAATTACATTGCACTTTACGTTTTTTTCATGTTGACAAATAACGCAATATTTATGTACGGTCAGTGTAAATACAAGGTGAAAAGCAATACAGAATATTATTGTAAGGTACGTTTCATTGTGTTCTTGACCAAGGTGAGAAGCTTATAAGGATGTGTGTGTGTGTGTGTGTTTGTATGTTTGTAGGTACGTCTGTATGCATGTGTGTATACATGTATGTATGTACGTATGATGTATGTATGTTATATACGTATGTACGTGTATATGTTATGTACGTAGCATGGTATGTGCTCTGAAATACGTTGTGTATAGAATTAGGTATCTGTGTCAAAGGGAAATATGTTTATGTACTTCGGGATTGAAGTATAAAGAGCTTTACTGTGTTTTAATAACATTTACCTGTGTACTGTAACGCCTTTGCCACAGATTCGACGGAAATGGATCGCGTTGTACTTTTATAGCCACCAAACAAAGCGATAGTTCCGATGACCCAAATTGTGCAAACTGAATCCTCGATCTGCAAGTCGCTGTGTTCAGCACTCCTCATGCAATGCCTAGCATCTCCAGAAGAAAGCGCAGGGCAGCAGCGACGCCGTCAGCACTCCACTCCGGCCGGAGACTGCGATGCACGTGGATTGAATGTCGCCCTGTGTTATGACAGACAGCCGGCCTGATGCAAAGTGCTTGCTTGCCCTACCTTGTCCAGTTGTTTTCTGCTGACAACCCGTGGACAGAGGTAGAGAAGGGGGGGAGGACAATTTGTTTGTGTCTTACGTGTGTGGTACACCTTGCGACATGGAGGCTGGGTGTTTCACAAAACAAGTGGAAAGGAAGAAGAGAGAATGTTAAAAATTTGGAAAAATAAATTTCAATTTGTATCTACATGAGCTTCAGGTTGGCGGTTGTTGGTCAGTTGGTGGTCTTATATTGGGTTTATACACCATGTGATAGTAGTGTGTTCCGACGTTTCGGAAGAACGTAAAGCCTCCATCTTCAGGGTGAAGTAATCTGAATCACTTAAGCATCCAAGTGATCCATATTAGGTCACCCTGAAGATGTAGGCAGTACATTCTTCCGAAACGTCGGAAACACACCCACCACACGGCGTATAAACCCAACATGAGACCACCAACTGTGTGCGTACAAGTCGCAAAGTCTTTCTTGGAAGGCTGATGTGAATGAGGACCGCTGCCCTTCTCACAGTTGCTCGTCATTAGACCATATCCTCAGCCGGCTGAATGCAATCCATTCCACCACGTTCTTTTTATTTAGTATTCGTTCTAATATTATCATATCTTTTATGTCTATGTCTCTTAACCTTTTAAAGCCTAGCGGTAACTTTACGTACCACCAGGTTTAACATTAAAAAATTCTACGTGGTGCCCACATTGCGTTTATGTGTTTTGTACGGATCTCAGAACAAACAGCAACTTTTGTCTTATAAAACATTAAGAGACTGGTTTTTATAACCGAAGTGGAGAGTGTTTACAGCGCGGTACGCACTGAGTCCTTATATAAAACAGACACGCTTCGTCTTTAAAGGGTTAAATGATTTCTTGTTAAGCGAAGGTGCAAGAAAATTGGACCGCCTGATATTGTTTGTGTTTGGATAACGAAAATAAGACGAGGAAGAAAAGATCAGTCTGTGGCCCTTCTGGATCCACTCAGCCTGTTACGCACTGGCTATTGATGGTCCTTTGGAAACAAATGGTTATAGCATAACGCTGACTACCCACTAATGTCAGTGTCAAGGTTACAGTTATCTGCCTGTCAGAGACGCACAGGTGAAACTGAATTTACAAACCGCCGTCCTCAAAGATCTGGAATTACATAAACAAATTTTACGACAGAATTAACTTACGGGAGAAGAAACGTCTGTTGACGAGGGATTGGGCGTTGAAGTACAGAACATAAGGGAAACAGAGGAGCCATTGAACGACTGTGTAATTTGCTAACATTAGCTTCTGTGGCGTCGATGGTGCGTGAATGAACGCGGAGGCAGCATTGACGGAATGACAGTGAAACCGGAGTACTGCGAGAAACGCCTGTCCCAGTGCCGCTTTGTCTAGCACAAATCTTACATGGACTAACCTGGGATCGAACAGAGTCTCCGGCGTGACAGGCCGGCGGCTAATTGTCTGAGCCATCACACACGTTGAATTGTTAAAAAAAACACAAAATATTCTGTAAAACGCAGTCAAGGGACATACAAAACGTTCAGTGATCGCTTTCTACACGTTTAATTCTTTCTGAAGTTATTTGATGACACTTTATCAACTGCGCATGTTACATACTATGTAACGTCAGGATATAGAAAGGTAGAGAAAAATGTGCAAGACGCCGCACTGATATTTGTAGGGAAGAACTTAAGCAAACCGCAGTAAACAGGAAGGCATAATTCCGAAATTAGTTTCGAACTCAGCAACGGGGAAAGAAGAAGGAGTGCCAGCCACTTAAATGCATCGTCTCGTTCCGAATGACCGACAATAAACTACCACATTTTATAGCGTTGTTATTTATAAGGAACGTGAAAATAACGGCGTGGCTGTAGTGAAAGTTCGGTTCATCTGAAAGATAAACTTTTCGGTAAAGCAGTAATTATTTTAAATTCAGGCTTAAGTGCGATAAAACTAGACGTAAATAAAAACAAAAGCGGCACACAGCCCGTGCACGTTGAAGTGAAAGTAGTGACATGACGTAATGACGGAGGATGGACGTCGGAAAAGACTGGTTGTAAATATTAATAGCCTCTGGCTGCCTGTGAGACAGGGAGGGCGTATCACTGAGCTTGGGGGGGGGGGGGTGAGTGTGGGCTTCTCTAAGGAGACAAAACCGAAAAGCCTACCATCGTGAAATATTTCCCCTCCTTTCGACTTGCCATATCTTGGCCTTCTTCATCGAATTCTCCGTACATCTCGACGTGTGGACTTTACATAGAAAATTAAGATAGGCAGTGTACGTATAACTTAACATTTTGGGGCGTTCGCATAATACTTGTACCTCCTCGGCTATCCTAACATACTCATACCGCTTCACTCGAAGACAGAGCTTTTATAGAGACTTAATGTCGCCGGCAACAATGTAAACGTACTTGGGTCTTCATGTAAAGTGGCCGATCATTTTTTCTGATTTTAACCAAATTTGGAATTTCTCGGACAGATTCTTTTGAGTCTCCAACAAAAAATTTCACGGAAATCTCTCCACTGGGCGCGGACATACATGACCAAGGTAATGGGCACGTTCCGCGGATGTGTGAACGCACCTAACAAGTTGTCCCTCTGCTCACTACGAAGGCTTATGTGGGGAGTAAGGGTATGGATCCACTCATTCTTAACCTCGAAACTAGATGGAGCTGGGTGGGCACTGGATGGAATTTACGTTATTATTATCATTATCATCATTTTTTAATCTTGACCTTATTCTTCCAAGGGCTGTGTCTGCTAGCACCAAGTTTTCTGCAGTGCACGCCCTTCGTCTAATACTACGTATTCAAACTCGACATCGCTTGCAGTGCGTTACATGTTACGGACTGCGGATGAAGTGTCGGTTTCTTTGACAATTTGAGAACAAAGTAACACAACTACGTAATGCGCAGTTAGTACGTCGCTCAGCTAATGGTGACAATTATTTATTAGCATTATTTATTATTCGTTAGCTGGGAAAGCGTTATAATTGAACAGCATTCTATCTTTCATCATTCCCAAATTAATCACTCGATTGAAATATTTGTCCCCTGTTTCCGTGTGTACGGAGCCGGGACGGCGTTGCCGGTGTAGCCAGTCGGTATCGCCTGGACCACACCGGTCCACAGCGGCCGTGGGGCACACCCAGCGTCTGCTACGCTGCACACAAAGTCTCTTTCCCTTTGACACCGTGCCACATCCGTTAGCGCCCAGGCTGGAAATGAGTAGTTATGCCTTTACTCCTCCTCTGCAGGTGCGCACCCAGAGTTTTTCCTTGGGGGGCGGGGGCGGGGGGCTGACCCTGAGGCTATATATAATTTATGTGTGATTTTAAAAATTGTGTTATAAAAATCACGTTCTCAGTACAACACAACACTCTTTACAACTGAATTTATACACAGACAATTAAAGCTAATGTTCCGTGACTCAACCACAATGTGCCATCTTCTTGGTTTTTTTAAACTTTATTAATTCATTTTTCAAAATTCTAAAGTACTAGTCGTCAGCCGACTTCAGTAGCTGATTTTGGCTGAAGGCGCAGTCACGTTAAACGTTTCATATCATCATATCGACGTAATCTGTGTTTTTTAAATTTCGGTTTTGGGGGTTTGGGGGGGGGGGGGGGGCCGGCGGCCCCCCCCCCCCCCCCCCCCCCTTGGGTGAGCTCTTGCTCCTCTTTACCTGCGTGGCATGTTAGAGGGAGACTTTTACCTGGTACCTGTCTCTGCATTAGGGAGACACATAACTTGTGCTTCGTCGGTTGAGGATGACGCATCCTTAAAGCTATTCATAAAAACAGCAATAACATGCAAGGACGAAGTGAGTCATGAATTTGCTTACAAATGTAATAAACCCCGTTAAGGAAGGACCGAGCCACCGCGGTTGGTAATGTCAGTTGTACTGTAACTTACATTGTTATTGTTTCCTGAAATTAAATTTTTATTTTACGTGTTGTTTTCTGTGCAGTAGAATTTATGTAGCGTCTAAAAGCATGAGAATTTTCGTCTAGGCTGAATCAGGCGAAGACTTGATGGAATGGTCCAGCAGGAGTTTTGTTTTGTCCCTCAGGGGATGTCTCGTCCTGAGATTTTCCAACTAACATTTTTAGGAGCGTTCGCAAAATTGCGAAAATCAGCTATTAGCATCGTCATGTCTGTCAGTCCGTCCGTCCGCATGGAGCAACTCGGCTCCGACTGGAGGAATTTTTCTGGAATTTTGTATTTGGGGTTTTTCGAAAATCTGTCCAGAAAGTTCAAGTTTCATTAAAATCTAACAAGAATAACGGGTACTTTACATGAAGACCTATGCTCGTTTATGATAATATCTCGCTGGATTCTTCTTAGAATGAGAAGTGTTTCAGACAGAAGTGTAGATAAAATCAAAACACACATTTTATATTGAATAACTTTTTTCCGAAAATCGTACCGTTTATGAGGTAAGGTGGAAAAATATAGTACAGCCGGACAGGCCACAGATGACAATACACTACGGCGCATGCGCTTTGCATGCTGGGTAACTAAGGCTACAGACGCACACTCAGAATATGTAATACTTATTGCCTTTCCATGGCAACAATGGTTACGCGAACGCGCATCGGTGTTACCTTACACGTACATCACCTGACTTGTTACACCTTTAGCCCTTTAAAGTCTAGCGGTAACTTTACGTACCACCAGGTTTAACATAAAAAAATTCTACGTGGTGCCCACATTGCATTTATAAGTTTTGTGTGGATCTCAAAAGAAATAGCAACTTCTGCCTTATACAGCATTAAGAAACCGGTTTTTATAACCGACATGGAGAGTGTTTACAGCGCGGTACGCACTGAGTCCTTATATAAAACATACGCTTCGTCTTTAAAGGGTTAATCCACATGCTCTGTACCCTTCCTGGATTTAATCACTCTGAAAAGACAAATTTTGAAGCAGCCTGTAAGAGGAAGTAGCATAATTTCACATCTTGTGTGTTCTTTCCAGTGTCGCGTGTCGAAATACCTTCCTCAGATTTTTGTTCTTACATGCTTTCAATCCGCCCTTTCTTCCACACGAGTGAGTTGGACCAGTTTCCCACCCGTACTAAACAGGAGGGAAATTACAGTTTTATAGGCCCGTGACTGTCCTAAAACTTAAATTATTTATGATAGTTTTACATATGGCTTTGACCTCCTTGCGTGGCCTAGCTCACTAATTATGAGCTACGTTTCGCCCCTGAAAACCGTTAATGTATTGTGGAAGCAGAAATAGCGGTAAACCCAATGACAATTACACAGGGCCATTAATTTATCTGGCCCATATCTTTGGTCAATAAACAAACCGCTTCGCGTGACGGTGGGCAGTGCAGATTCATCCCTGTTTAAATTTGCCCTGCGAACGGATCCGCACCTTTTATATCAATCTATTGCAGTTACTGCTGTTACCACTCACCGTATTTAAAGAAGGTGCTGTATATCGCTTCCTTCCGCTAACAGGCATGCACCATATCTAACAAACATGCTTATTGCAAGTCGGAGTTCTGCTTGTGATGGAAAATATTTTAATCTCATTTTTGTTGGATCCTCTTTAGTGAAGGATCATTGCTGTTCAATTTATCCTTTAACACGACCTACAAGCAAAAATGTAAATGGGTGCAGATTTGGCGAAAGCGGGGGGGGGGGGGG
>BLKM01000442.1:298491-494546 GCA_013340265.1 Coptotermes formosanus
ATATATATATATATATATATATATATATATATTGGTTTTAAAAATTATGTCACAGAAATCATGTCCGAAGTATAACTGAAACATAGGACTGTCTGCAACTGCATTTCTATACACATAAATATAACTACATGTTCCGGCACTCACAGTGTCCAATCTTCTTGACTTTTTTTTAATTTTATTAATTTATTTTTCAAAATTCCAATGCACTAGTCATCAGCTGATTTCAGTGGCTGATTTTCGCTGAAGGGTAAATCACTCAAAACTTTTGATGTAGTTGTGTCCACAAAGTCTATGTTTTTTAAATTTCGGTTTTGCGGGGATTTGGTGGGGCTGTAGCCCAGCGGTGCCGCCCCCCCCCCCCCCCCCCGCCTTCTGCATCCTTGTGTCGTCAAACACACGACGTAAACAAGACACAGAATTTAATTAAAATTCGACGAATTTTTATACGTTTTATCTGTTTAACGTCATTTTATCCTCATATCATTTCTCTACCTTCGTATACGATTATTTTATACTGTATAAAAGTTTTACACATGTAAAGGTGAAGGCTTTCCCCTGTGTTCACGTAGAGCCCATTTTGTTCTTGGATAGGAAAGAGCCTGAAGATGGCTTCATAAAAGCCGAAACCTGGTTGCTCTGAAATAAATATCAAATTTACAGGAAGCTGGTGGTGACTGATTGTTTCGTTGAGAAAGAACCCTAAAAATTACACCCTCATGGCACTGTGCAAAACAGCAAACAGCGCACGTTATGTAACATGCACGTATATCCTTTTGGAGGCACTTCCCTCTTATCTTATTACCTCCAATCCTACTCAAAATCATCAGTTTTGTATTTTAGGGCTAATCAATGTACAGCCCCTCCACATAGGAGGTCAAGTCGATTCGGCAGTAATCTATCAAATTGTTTCCATTTCTGCTTGATACAATTACTGCAATCCGGTTTTTTTTTTGTGTTTTTCTATATTTGTACGGTAACGTACCAGCAAGCTCAATAAAACAGTACGCGAAGTAATGAATGGCATTAGAGTAGTTTTCCTGTGCATTGCAATTCGGCTGCCACAGTTGCAACTTTAAGTGGCTGTCTACCAGATCCATCTGGACTTCGACTTCCAATGAACAAGCCATAGAATTCTTCTGTAAACGGTTACCTCAGGCAAATGGAGCTGTCTTGCCTTGTAAACTGCAGGGGGGGAAGGGGGGGCTGTATTTGTGCCAGCCGTTCGGACTGTATTGCGTAATGAACTCGAATAGCGTGAGGACAATGGCGATGCTAATAGATTCTGTAACTTCTGAGATCGGCAGCACACATTGTGTTTTACTCTCATGACTTTAAGTTACATTCCTGAAAGTTTTACAGTAATCCAAAATTGCCCTCAAACTCTCCATAGTAACACTTCAATATCCTGTAATTAAATAGATAAGAGCTCTGTAAAAAGGTAAAACAGTCCCATTAGAGGCCTGGGCAGGCCCTGAGAGGTGTGGAAATATGAGGCTGCCAGACTTCGATACAATCGGCACGTGAGAGTGGTAAAGTTGTCAGCCCTACGCACCGGCTGCCTTTACCCCCAAGAAATATTCCTTGTACTCATTTCTGTTACAGGTTGAGTCGACCTCATGGCCGTAATACGGCGGGAAGGATTATGTTAATGAGAAATCCCAATGACGTTATCTGAAATTGAACCCGCGACCTTCCCGCTTGCAGCGCAGTGCCTCAACAACCGCGCCACTGCGTGCTGCACGCAGTGCCTCAACAACCGCACCACTGCGTGCTGCACGCAATTCCTCAACAACCGCGCCACTGCGTGCTGCACGCAGTGCCTCAACAACCGCGCCACTGCGTGCTGCACGCAGTGCCTCAACAACCGCGCCACGGCGTGCTGCACGCAGTGCCTCAACAACTGCGCCACTGCGTGCTGCACGCAGTGCCTCAACAACTGCGCCACTGCGTGCTGCACGCACACAGTTCTTTGTCGCCTTCGGATGTATGAAAAATGACATTTGATCTCGTTATTAATATCAAAACATGGCCGCGGCCGTGATTTTGTCCAACTCTGTCCTTGACCACTACCCCCTAATTTTTGCCTAACTTTCACACGTTAAAGAGAAACGAACGAGCTAGTTTGCACAGCAATTAAGAGAATTACCGTAATGTCGGCTTGTTTCAGGTCTGTCTTTGGTCTCCTTCTTCTCTCTGAGACAACCCGTCCAATTGCCTCCAACCGCCTCCTCAAGAATCTTTAGTTCCTCACAGTTCCATTATTATCTTTCCATCTCATTCGACGCTCTGAATTTTAAACAGCGTTGTGAAATGAACCAAGATCTAAAGGCAGCTGAGAGTTATGCCGCTGTTTTACCGAAAATGTATACATAATCCTGAAATTAGCAGGCGGCCTTCGTTAGCGCAGTTGCAGGTATCATATGTCGCAAAGTGTCACATCTTTCTTCAGTTCCAGAACAAAAACGGAAGTTTGCTCAGTGTCATATCTCAAGCGACCGCAGCCGTGGTTATCACCATATGATAAATTAACTTATCGCCGTATTGCGCACCAATCGCGTCTATTGTCGTGACTGTGTTGGTAAAGGCGAGCGATTAATTGCTAACGTAGACAAATCGCTGGCTGGCATTATGTAACACATTACAGTCACGTGTGCATAGTCTTTTGCAATGTGTTTTGTATTCAAAGAAGCATCGAGTCCCTAGACCGTGTGTTACCGTTGAATTGCTGTACATTATTTGCACGAGCTGTGTAAAATAAATTAATAATGGATGAATACGTTTCACAGTCTAAAACTATACAAATGATTTTGACAAAATTTGACATTGATGGCGTGCACGGAGTCTTTAAGTCGCTGTGATTCGCGTGGATCTACTAGCCACGTGTTCTTGAAATCAAATGGCTTGAGTCCATAAGGTCATCTTCCAGGACTGCTGCCGCTGTATGCAGGCTAGGTAGTGCAAAATGACATTACGTAACGATTTATTGAGATCTATGCAACTAAGTGAATTGATTCAGTCTTATATCATGTAGGATCAATGTGTGTTTGTATACAGTATTGGTCATGCTGTGTGTTTCATACATTAGTAATTCATGAAATCTTAGTGGGTTTGGTAAGTAATGTACTAATGTAGGCTGAAACTGCGGCGTTGGAATATATTTCCGCTTTTAAGGTTCTGGGGGTTCTGCCCTAAAATATCAATGCCATATTCGTGTCGTATCAGGCTTGCAACTGCGTCGGAAATGTGCGAACATTTAAAACCAAAAGGCTTAACCTTTTAAAGCCTAGCGGTAACTTTACGTACCACCAGGTTTAACACTAAAAAATTCTACGTGGTGCCCACGTTGCGTTTATGTGTTTTGTACGGATCTCAGAACAAACAGCAACTTTTGCCTTATAAAACATTAAGAGAGTGGTTTTTATAACCGAAGTGGAGAGTGTTTACAGCGCGGTACGCACTGAGTCCTTATATAAAACAGATATGCTTCGTCTTTAAAGGGTTAAATGTGCACTGCTGGGAATGATGCAGTTGTAAGGCTGAAACAAACGTGGCGCAGTGTTGTCATTGACACGAGGTGTCGCATAAACCGATGTTGTTATAACCGGGTTCGAATGTATTTTTTTCGAGGTGTTTCCATTATAGCACCAGTGTCGTCTACTTTTTCCTCACCACTTGTCTTCTGCTTGTTCTCTTCTTGTCTAAGGTAGACCCTATTGCTCAAAATTTTGTCACGTTTTTGAAAGTTGTTATGGTGTTTGGTACGTAAGCATCAGGGAAATTTTCACCTAAATTTACCACACTTTTGTAACATGGGTATCTAGCATATGCTTCCTACAGAAAATACATAAATTTGCTAAGGCATTTTGCATCTTTTAAAATACTGAAGTTCTTTGTTGTACGACGGTAGTCCAAAAACCCTTTATTCGATTTCTCTTTGTTCATTCGTGCACATTCCTGGAAGCACTTTACATATCATTCATTCCACACTGTACATCTCCACACCCACATCTTCTTAAAGGCTTGCCCATTACTTACGTGTGCTCGAAGGAATCTGAGATGCTTCTCTTTCGACAATATGTTAATGGACTCCCAAGAGCTCTCGAATGGTCGTCCGCAAGGTCAGCGCCTAATATAACAACAATCACACCATCAAGTGTCCCACGTCATCTTAACCTAACGCATCTAATAACTTTCCGTGCATGAACACCACGGTCGAATACAAATGACATTAAAGCGAGGCTCAGCATTTATTTATAACGTTATGTAACAAGAAAGGAAAATATTAATAGTTTGTATGTATTTCTTTAGGGTTTATTAACCCTTTGAGGGCTGGGAAAAGTGAAAGCACTTTTCTATCCCATTCTTCCCGATTTCTGAATTTCTGGTTTTCTTCTTGGAAGGTTTCATGGCATTGCCCTTGGTCCTTGTTGTAAGATCAACATGCAGATGAAGATGAGTATGGAGCGCTGGTGAAATGATGCCGACAAGGCAAAGCCGAAATGCTCGGAGAAGAATCTGCGTCAGTGTCACTTTGTCCACCAAAAATTTCATGTAGACTGAGCTGGGATCGAATCCGGGCCTCCGTCATGTGTGGTCGGCGGCTAACAACCTGAGCCATGACACGGCCGAATTTGGGTGCTAAATTTAACTTGATTTATACATAAAGATGCAGTCCGTACGGAGCAGTAAACATTCCGTTTCGGTTATAAAAAGCAATCAGTTAACGCTGTACAGGGAAGTAATCGCTGTTTGTTCTGAGGTTCATACAAAACACATAAATACACTGTGTGGGCAGAACGTATATTTAAAGATTCAGTCCGTACCGCTCAGTAAACACTCCGTCTCGGTTATAAAAACCAGTCAGTTAATGCTGTATAGGGAAGTAATCGCTGTTTGTTCTGAAGTACATACAAAATACACAAATAGAGTGTGTGTGCAGAACGTCGTATTTTGTAAAGTTAAACATCTTGGTAAGTGTGTTACCTACTGTAAATAACTCAGATTAAACAAATTCGAATGGTTGGGTGATTAATAAGTAACGACATGTAAAGGACGTAGTAGGCAGCGGTGGTAAACTGATGTGAGAAACCCTATTGCTTCAGAGCTGGACTGGAAGGGCCGGGTTAAACCCAAATCAGGATCGCGTTCTGTGTCACGGGCGCCGATTTCGTGGTTCGGTTGGTGCTAGGGCAGGCAGTGGGTCTTGGAAACGCTGGAAGACGATTTCTGAGATTACGTGACGTCACTAACGTTTATGCTGCTGGGTATAGTTCAGTTAATCAGTTTGCCATTGCAGCTTCTATTGGACCAGAGTTTTTAATCCTCCAGTGATTGTAGTTATTTTGTGACTGTTCCCTCTGTTACGTGAGGATGAGGGCAGGCACCCTACAAAAGCGAAACGCGCTGCATAGAGCAGTATTATACAGAGTGTCCTAAAGTTCCAGTAAGGTAAAGCCACCCCATTAGAGGCCTGGACAGGCCCTGAGGGTTCCAGGAGGTTGAGGCTCCCAGATTTATAGACAGTCGGCACAAGAAGGGGGTGAGGTTGTCAGCCTTACGCACCGGCCGCCTTTACCAACCAGGAAATATTCCTGGTACTCATTTCTGTTAGAGGCTGAGTCGACCTCAGTGACATAATGCGACTGAAAGGATTATGTCAGTGAAAAACTCCAATGACACAAGCGGGAATCGAACCGGCGACCTTCCGGTTTGTAGCGCAGTGCCTCAACCAACTGCGCCACCGCGTGCCCCAAAAGTTCCACTACTCAGAGGTATAAATTCATAAACATTGAGTACTGGGGCTTTTAGGACACTCGGTATAATGTGACACTCCTTCGACAGGTCAAGAAATGTGGCGCCCCTTATCAAAAGCGAAGATTTATTGCCGTGTTCGTAATAGTCCACAGTAGTCCACAATATTCCTCAGACAGGTGATGGAACCCTTTCACACTCTCACATTATTTTTTCTTTGAAACTTATTTTCTTGTGGATTTCTTCACATATATAAAATTAACATCCATTTTAGTACAATTTATTAATACCATAATTCTGCTAAGAATAACAATTTCATTAACACGCAGCGTTGTTCAGTATAGTAAGGATTTTATTGTCATCTTTTGGTTTTCGCCTTCGAAATGTCCCCTTGCGCTTGCAATACATTTCTTCAGCTGTTAACATCACATTTCGTGCTTTTTTGTTAGGAAACACCTCTTTTACGATTCCCGTCTGTGGCTGTAATATTCAGATATAAACCTTCCGTTCAGCTATTCGTGTATCTCTTGCCCATCCCCTCAGGGACGCACTTAAGTGGGTACGGGAACTGGCAGTCCCGAGGTACCCGAGCTAGCCGGTGCCTGGAGGTACAGCTGGGCCACCATGCCTCAGGGGTAAATAAATACGGAAGCCTGGTCCGCCAGGTTGAGTGGCTGCGCGGTCTAAGTCGTGGGCATTCGGCCAAGCGCTTGCTGGGATTGCGGGTTCGAATGTGACTGGGGGCATGGATGTTTGCCTCTTGTGAGTGTTTGTGTATTGTCAGGTAGAGGTCCCTGCAGACTGATCACTCGTCCTACCGAATGTTGTGTGTCTGATTATGATCTAGAGATCTCCAAAAGGAAGCAGCCTAGGTCTGATTTTGGCTGTTGCGCCACAGGAAAGGAAGGGTCCTCCAGGTTGGGCGTTGGGCGGGAAGCTGACAACCTCGCCGCGTAGAAGAAAATTGTTGAAGATATCCTGAGATGAAATGTAGGACGGATCACTTGGAAATGACCTGGATATCATAAAGGGAATTTAAGACTGGCAATGTGATAACTACTCTCGACTTATGGACTGATGCTGTGAAGAATGCTGCACAGAAAGGCAGGTGTTAGAAATTAGGTGATGGAAGCTACGGGTAGAGATGTTTGGCGGAGCATCCTAGAAGAGGCTGACGCCAACTTAGGGCTGTGGTGCCACTGATTGTGATGATATCGTGCCGCTGCAGGGACACTATGCAGCTACACTTTTACTGATTATTCACGCCACGAATTTAAAAGTGCTGACGAGACGGCTTAGCCTTTTAAAGCCTAGCGGTAACTTTACGTACCACCAGGTTTAACATTCGAAATTTCTACATGATGCCCACATTGCCTTTATGTGTTTTGTACGGATCTCAGAGCAAACAGCAACTTTTGCCTTATAAAACATTAAGAGATTGGTTTTTATAACCGAAGTGGGGAGTGTTTACAGCGCGGTACGCACTGAGTCCTTATATAAAACAGACATGCTTCGTCTTTAAAGGGTTAATATATATTATCCGCAAAGTAGGAGTACAGCGGTGCAATGCTTGCTGCAACACAGTCACCCAGGCAAGTCACATCTTGTAATCATTCTAAACCTACTGCCAAAATTTCAAGCTTCTCTGTTTATTTTGTGATGGCTGCCACAGACAGACAGGCACACACAGGTGCGTGCGCTGTTATTATATACATTCGGATTAACGTTGCTTTTACAGTGTGAAAATCGTGAGCCCGTAAAAATTTTTTAATGAAGCGGTAACCGTACCGCGTAGGTTAATACTAATATCTGCATTATTGTCATCATTATCATAATCATCAGGGTAATGTTTTTAGAAAGAAAAGTGCCTGTACTGAAATGTAACAACAACAGGGCGGCCACTGTGTAAGCTTCTGTCCAAAACAAATGAACATCCCAAATATCTCTTAAAAAAAAATGTTAAACCTTAAGTGTGAATATCAGTAGCGTCGCTGCAGCGTTACTGCACGGTTCCTTAACCCTTTAAAGACGAAGCGTATCTGTTTTATATAAGGACTCAGTGCGTACCGCGCTGTAAACACTCTCCACTTCGGTTATAAAAACCAATCTCTTAATGTTTTATAAGGCAAAAGTTGCTGTTTGTTCTGAGATCCGTACAAAACACATAAACGCAATGTGGGCACCACGTAGAATTTTTTAATGTTAAACCTGGTGGTACGTAAAGTTACCGCTAGGCTTTAAAAGGTCAATCTGAAGTTCATTTTTTTATCTTCAGAAAGGAGTCATCATCGTCATCATCATTTATCATTTAACAATATGATGTGTTAATTTGCTTAAATATATAAAGGAAAGCTGTATATGTGACGTAGATTTAAACGTCAGGTTTTAAGTATGCGATGCATCACTGTGTTCATTAACCACAGTTATCTTTAGCATTATCATTGTTATCATCATTGTCATCACCAAAATTATCGACAGTTAGCGGCACTGTAAACTTGCACTTGATAACATAACACAAAACATACAGGGAGGCGGCTACAAATTTTCCTTATTGGTTGGGGTGAGTGAACAGTTTTATTTTCCGACCGCCCGTACCCCCCAGTGAAGAGTCCCACACACTCATGAAAGAGGACGCTTTTTCCATCCTGGAACCATTAGGAACGCGACAATTACGAATAAAATATGTCCTAAATCGAAAACTTGGCCGTGCGACCCTTGACCCGTCACTTTATCGAGATTTCCGGGCTTGTAGATCTCTTATCATGATTGTAGTTATGTTTAATATTGAACCCTTTAAACAAGAAGCGTATGTGTTTCATATAAGGACTCAGTGCGTACCGCGCTGTAAACACTCTCCACTTCGGTTATAAAAACCAGTCTCTTAATGTTTTATAAGGCAAAAGTTGCTGTTTGTTCTGAGATCCGTACAAAACACATAAACGCAATGTGGGCACCACGCAGAATTTTTTAATGTTAAACCTGTTGGTGTGTAAAGTTACCGCTAGGCTTTAATGGGTTAACACGCACATACTTTTGAAATATTTGCGTCTTGTCCAGGCAAAAGTAGACATATTATTTTTATTACATAAAAGTAACGGTGAAAGGTAAAGGTCACCCCCAGAAGAAGCCACGAAGGCCCAGAGGGGGAGTAGAGGTATAGCTCCACTCTTTTTTACCCTCGGCGCTAGATGGGGGTGGGTGATCAACGCCACGCCCTTCCCCCTTTACCCCCGCAAAAGAGACGCGGTACCCACTGTACAAGAAGCTGTGTGGGCCCCAGGGCCGCTCTGGACTGATGCGGCAAATCTCGCCTGTAACGGGGTTCGATCCCCGGACCGCCGGCCTGTAGCGATTCTCTATACTTAGGTTTGTTTGAGTGTTTAAAGTGTCAAAGTAGGCGTTATGTTTATGCAACGCCTACTTTAACAGTTTAAAGACTGAAATTAATATGAAATATTTTTACCAATTCTGAGCTTACCTCACACACAGTGTCTCCAGTACAAAGACAAACAGCGCGTTGTTAGTAACAGTGTTTGCCCGCGCGTTGTACGAAACTGTGTGGGAAAAACATAGTTTACTAATGTCACATCCGGTGGTACATATAGTAACCACTGGACTTTGAAGCGCTAAACATGTTCGTCCACTGCAAGTGGTTGTTATCCGTATTGTTGCTGCGTATTTTTGTTCATCTATTAACACAACTCGTCAACAACTTGGTACAGAACTGCTGCTGGCGCTATCTTCTGGCCAGCTTCTCCACTTACTCGTATATGACTCATTAGATGCAAGTCTCGGTAGCTCGTCTGGTAACTCTTGCTGCGGCTTTTTTCAGCAACTGAAATGCCTTGTCCACAGATACTCTCGAAATGCATTTCAAGTGTTCGAACTATTATTAGTTTGTTTTGATATTACAAAGAATATAACTGAAAGTGTGAACGTTGCCAAGTGAAGTCTTTCAGTTTATATGCTGGCAAATTTCGGGGGTGTTCTTTTGGTAGTTTTGTGAACTGAAAATGTGTTGCGGTACTAAG
The DNA here is from genome assembly GCA_013340265.1 of Coptotermes formosanus. NCBI lineage: Eukaryota > Metazoa > Arthropoda > Insecta > Blattodea > Rhinotermitidae > Coptotermes > Coptotermes formosanus. The sequence continues at coordinate 308,274 of BLKM01000442.1, forward strand.
GTATTTCGAAAACAGTGTTGAAGGTACTTCTGGAAAGTACTGTACATATGGGGAACTAATCTGATTTCTTATGTGGTCGGTTCAATACGGAGGGCTTGTCGCGTGTACTGTAGGCCAGTAAGTTGTTCGTTCTAGTATTAAAAAAAAAAACAAAGACTAAAATTGTCGCTGTCCAAGCCATGAAGCATTTAGCGGGAGCAGATGCACAGCTTCATTCATTCTTACTCTCAGCACTAGTTGGAGGTGAATGGGCAAATTACCGTCCCGTCCGCTTTATCCCACAGAAAGTACTGCGGTTATAATTGAACGTTAGGCTCTGTGGGATCCACAGCCGGTCAGAACGTTTTGGAGAGGAGAAATATCTATTTCCCCTACCAGAATTCGAACTCCTGGCAATAAATTGGGCAATAAATTCACAACATGCTTGAAACCTGAAAGTTAATTACCGTTTTCACAAGATCTTTCCTAAACCAGATTAATCCAGAAAACACCCTCCCAGTGTACTTCTTTAAGACCCATTCAAATGTTACCCTTCCATGCCATTCAAATGTTACCTTCCCATGCCATTCAAATGTTACCTTCCCATGCCATTCAAATGTTACCCTCCCATGCCATTCAAATGTTACCCTCCCATGCCATTCAAATGTTACCTTCCCATGCCATTCAAATATTACCCTCCCATGCCATTCAAATGCTACCCTCCCATGCCATTCAAATGTTACCCTCCCATGCCATTCAAATGTTACCCTCCCATGCCATTCAAATGTTACCCTCCCATGCCATTCAAATGTTACCCTCCCATGCATGATTAGGCCTTCCAAGCCACGTTAACAAACATCGGCAACATGTGCGACTCTCCTACAATAGCCTCTCTTTCTCTCGTTCTTTACATTATTTTCCTCCCTTTCTTCGCCGAAGGGGGCAAAAATTTCTTCCGAAACGTCGGTAATATTCACTATTTTCGAACAGCGCCTTAACTTAAGTATTCCACAACACATGCAGGGTGTCGTGTAAGCCACACATCTCACAGAATTATTTCATTTTCTTTCACCGTCGTCATCATCATCATCATCATCATCATCATCGGCTGCAACTCACAAAAGTATCTCGGCCTCCTCCTCTCTTTTTTGTAGGCTTCGCTATCACACTGATTTAGAAACACCATATTCGGCAGGACTTCTCTGGACGAGGGATTGGCCCGTGGCAGAGACCTCTACCTGACAACACAAAACACTCACAAGAAGCAGACATTCATACCCCGACCAGATTCGAACCCGCAATCCCAGCAAGCAAGCGTCCGTAGACACACGCCTTAGACGGCACGGCTACCGGGATCGGCTTTCATTATCTGTAGTGTCATTCACCCTTTAACCCTTTAAAGACGAAGCGTATCTGTTTTATATAAGGACTCAGTGCGTACCGCGCTGTAAACACTCTCCACTTCGGTTATAAAAACCAATCTCTTAATGTTTTATAAGGCAAAAGTTGCTGTTTGTTCTGAGATCCGTACAAAACACATAAACGCAATGTGGGCACCACGTAGAATTTTTTAATGTTAAACCTGGTGGTACGTAAAGTTACCGCTAGGGTTTAAAAGGTTAAATTAGATGGGCATCACTGATATGTTGTCATTTTGGAAACCCCTGCTGTAGTCAACGCACGGTGTTAGGACCGACTGACTTGCTCACTGTTACAATGAAAGCACACCGATGCGCCCACTGACCTTGCATACTGAGCGTTCGTATCTGAGGTGCGACGCTGACAATGGGCAGATATTGGCCTGTCGGTTAATCGGCAGTAGGTCTGTTCAACACGTACCAGGTCGGCTGTTTTGTTGTGGAAAATAACTGACAGATAAAGGTAAAGTTGTCGCTATGCTAAATGGAGCGTATGGGGTAGTGGAGGTATAGCTCCACTTATTCTGCACCTTGGCAAAACATTGAGATGAGTGGTCGAAAGTCATGAAATGAAACGTTGTTCGCTGGGTATTGTTACGGTGATAAAATCAAAGAGGATGTGATGAGCAGAAACTGTAGCACGTGCGGGGAAGTTGAGAAATACGACGTGCTTAACCTTTTAAAGCCTAGCGGTAACTTTACGTACCACCAGGTTTAACATTAAAAAATTCTACGTGGTGCCCACATTGCGTTTATGTGTTTTGTACGGATCTCAGAACAAACAGCAACTTTTGTCTTATAAAACATTAAGAGATTGGTTTTTGTAACCGAAGTGGAGAGTGTTTACAGCGCGGTACGCACTGAGTCCTTATATAAAACAGATACGCTTCGTCTTTAAAGGGTTAAAAAGTTTAGCTGAACGTAATTAGAGACCAGTTAAAGAACAGCGATGGTTGTTACTCAAACTGAGTCTGGAAGCGTGTAAAGCAAAAACAAATCTGTCCGTATGCATGCCATGAAGGTACGTGGTGGAGTTGAGGTACACGTTTACACCATTCTTATCCTGAACATAAGATAGGGTGAGTGCCCAGTTTCACGCCCCAGCCTCTTTAGCCCCCCCGGCGAAATAGCTAATGAATAAGAGGCCGAATGGGACCCAAAGACAGTCTGGACGCTTTGGGGACGAGAAAAATTGCTTGTACTCATAATAAGGCCGGAAGGTTTGTGTCAATGAAAAATTGCTTGTACTCATAATAAGGCCGGAAGGTTTGTGTCAATGAAAAATTCCGTTGACACAATCGGGAACAGAAGCCGCGATTTTCTAGCTTGTGGCGCAGTGCCGCAACCAACTGCGCCACCTTTTGCCCGCTTATCACGTGTCTTCCACCACATTAGTGTGACTCAAGGCGGAAGAACCATATTGTGCCTTATCGCGCCTACTGCCCACGAAAGAACCGCGCGATAAGGTACATCCGGTCTGCACCTGCTGATATTCCAACCTGTTTGGTTGGTGGGGGGGGGGCTACCTTCATTCATTAAGCCGTTATGTAATGGTGGTGAATAGGGGCATGTCACAACTGATAGCCACCGAACATATTGGCTGGCCGGTCACATGCATGAATGCATGTGACCGGCCAGCCACCGGGCACGTGAACCCGGCCACTCTGCGTAATGAAGTGCTGCCCTTGATGACTGAGTGCATAGCAACAACTGCACTCTGCAACTGTTCGGCCTGGCATCTTTAACCCATTACATTTGTTAGACATACACGTGACGCTTAAAATAAAAGAGTGTTGTGGAATTTGAACTGCGACATTTCACATTAATAAACCTCAGAGAGTACGTGCAAGACCTGCGCTGTTACAATAAACACCATCACGAAGTTGGGTCATTAAAAGGCGGCCTGTTGTCTGTCATTCAGTGGGCGTTTTGAAGCCAACTGCGTGAAGTTGTAAACGAATTTTTTCATTAACCCTTTAAAGACGAAGCGTATCTGTTTTATACAAGGACTCAGTGCGTACCGCGCTGTAAACACTCTCCGCTTCGGTTATAAAAACCAGTCTCTTAATGTTTTATAAGGCAAAAGTTGCTGTTTGTTCTGAGATCCGTACAAAACACATAAACGCAATGTGGGCACCATGTAGAATTTTTTAATGTTAAACCTGGTCGTATGTAAAGTTACCGCTAGGCTTTAAAAGGTTACTCGAACATGGTTCACCTCTTTTTTTTTTTCGTGATGCAACAGCCCCTAGTGGGCTAGGGCCTCCTCGTTGTCGAGGCTTCGCGATCACACTCAGACACACCACACGCAGTAGGACTCCTCTGGACGAGTGATCAGCCCGACGCAGAGACCTCTGACAACACAGAACACTCGTAAGAGACAGACATCCATGTCCCCGGCGGGATTCGAACCCGTAATCAGCAAGCGAGCTGCCGCAGACCCACGCCTTAGACCGCGCAGCCACTGGGATCGGCATATGCATGTGTAGACACCAGTATGCATATGTAGACACCAATATGCGTGTGTAGACACCAATATGCATGTGTAGACACCAATACGCATGTGTAGACACCAGCACGCATGTGTAGACACCAGTATGCGTGTGTAGACACCAATACAGTGCGTAGACACCAATATGCATGTGCAGACACCAATAATCAACCGTCTAAAATAAGACATGTTCATTCAAATCCACAATTACAGCTACATGTTTCGGCTATCTTGAACCATCCTCAGGCTTTGAACAACTACATAAAAAAGAATATTTGTCTCTATACGTAATATTATTAAAATTGATATCTTCGTTTTAATAATATTACGTATACAAGTGTATATTTTCTTGTTATGTAGTTTAACTTTCCATGTACCTTATAAAACAATAAATTTTGGTGAAGTACGATAGGGGGTCTTTGCCAAACGTAATTTTAAACTTAAAAGGATGCAACTGGAAATTATGTATACTGTATTACAGGGCACTCTATTTTCAATATTGTCTCTGCAGGCGTGGGTTTCCCTGCTGCAAGTACAATTTCACTTGCTCTAAATTTGTGTGCCAGTGGTGCAGCAGGACGTGTGTTGCAGTTACACGCTCCTATGCAGTAAAGGCGTGCTGATTGCCATACATACTGCTGGCCTTAAATGGGTCTGTCTGCCTTCTGAGATGGTAAGGTCTTGTTTGCTCAATTTGTTCCAACACTTCCCTTTCTGCAGTTCGACATTTCCCGGCCGGACCTTGCTTTGACCTTGTGTTCGTAAACGGATGTTTGCTGCTGAATATGCATGCCTTCTTTCGTATAAACATCGGTCTGTGGAGTGACTTGCATAAATCTGTAACTTACCGGCTGATCACATTAAAAAGAATGAGACAGGCGGGTCTTGTGGCACGTCTGGGGAAGAAGAGTAATACATACGGGATTTTGTTTGGGGGGGGGGGTGGCAATCTGAAAGAAAGGAACCACTAGGAAGATCTAGGCGTAGATGAGAATATAATATTAAAATAGATCTTCAAAAATAGGACAGGGAACATGGACTGGATTGGTCCGGCTCAGGCTAGAGAAACGGGGCGGGCCCTTGTGAACGGGATAACGAAACTTCATATTTCATAAAATGCGGGAATTTCTTGATTAGCTAAACAATTGTTGGCTTCTCAAGAAGGACTCTGCTCTGTGTAGTTAGTTAGTTAGTTAGCTACTTAGTTAACCACGTAATTAGTCTATTTTTGTGGGTGTAATTGCCACTAGTATGGTGCCCCAGTACAATATGCCATGTAATCTACTTCGTAACCGACATTTCTCAAGAAGGACTCTGCTCTGTGTAGTTAGTTAACCACGTAATTAGTCTATTTGTTGTGGTTGTAACTGCCGCTAATATGGTGCCCCAGTACAATATGTCATGCAATCTACTTCGTAGCCGACATTTTCGCCTAATACTGTTGGCGTGATTGAGGTGTGTATGCTGGCTAGCATGGAGACTTGGATTAAAGAGAAGGGGATCAAACGTTTGATCGGGAAACTTCAAAAGAATTTGCAGTTTTGAACACCTAGCTGGGGATGGAAATATAATATTAAAACTTATCTTAGAGCGATGCGTGCGGGATAATGCAGAATGGATTTACCTTGCTTAGGATAGGTTCTGGTGACGGGTTTGCTTTAATGCATTGTTGAGCCTACGGCTTCCGTAAACTTGAGAAAACTCTGAATCAGCTGAATAACTATAGAATCTCAAAAATTATCCTGTAGTGTAGGGTTATTTCCTAAGAAAATAATTTCTTTGTGTTTTATTTATATTTCTTCCCCAGAATAAGGGAAGACATTTCACAATCATATGTTGCAAAAAAAAATTGTGTGTTTCATGTATGTATATATATCTTCATATGCAACGTTTTGGAAAGCAGGCAGGATCATTGGCCCTTGCACTGAATAAACGCATCGTTACAGCCGTAAATGTAATGCGCCTGAATACTGGATACAGCATTCTAAATATTTTCCTTCTCAGTTCTTTCCATTTCGTACAGCCTTGGACACGAACGAATCCGATCGCTGTTCTTCCCAGACTATGAATTTTCCGTGTTCACAACACCCAAGTTCCCTTTATTTTCATAAATCGTGTTGGAGGTTTCCCCCCTGGTCCTTTCTGCTACGAAGCAGCACTCTTCATTAGTGAATGGTTATGTGCGGTAGAAGTGAGGGGTTCAATAAATGGAATCGACTTTCTCCCCTCCATATTCTGATCACGTGGTAGTGCCCTACTAAAGCTCCATTCATTCCACCACTGCCATAGAGAGGGTGGAGCACCGTGAGGTTAGGCAACTCATTTGGCGACCCAGTTGTGCAGGCTGCCTAAAATTGATCACAGGCGGACATGCATAACACATTTGCCTTCCAATCCACGAACCTTGCCTGCTGCAAAATGGTTAGAACTTTCAGGTATACTTCGAGATTCTTTGTTGTTTATTGGTTTATTGAAAGACGTTCTATCAACTGTAGGGGTGAAAGAGGCCTGTATGGGAAACAGTATAATGACGGTAATTTGGTAACCATATATCAGGAAATGGTAGTGACCCCGTTTACAATTGCTTTTGCGGTGCTTGCCTGGACAGAATGTAAAATTACAGAATAATTCCTGCGTGATTCAAAATTTGAAGTTAAGAAACGTAATAATTCTAAATTATGAATATTATTAACGACTCTGCATTCTCCTCTGTGTGTTATCTTCAGTTTAATTAAACAACAAAGCTGACATATGACGAAAATAACATATTCAAGGTACAGGAAATGTATTCAGTAATTTGGTTCCGACTAATCGAGAGAAATGCCCAGCCTATTTAAACGTACATTGGACATACGGTAATTTATGTATATATTCTGTTCCATAGATATAAACGGAGTGGAAATTTTCGGACTGTAACAGAAGCAGTAATAAGGCACATTTAGGTTCTGCCCACCCGACTCTCGCTTACCAACTGCAGTTCATTTATTTGCTTGTTAAAGGCATCAGAACAATACAATGCAAATCGAAACAATCAAAAGAGGACTGTGGATAAAGTCCATACAGTAAATATTTCCAAATTATAATATGGAGCAGCAAAATGTGTACATTTCACATAGGCCTAATGTTAGCAACCACTCTGATTAAACCAAGGGCGATAAGGAGGGCGGGAGCTGTAATATGCACGGTGGGAAGGTTTATTCCAACATACTCAAAGGAAGGAATAACTTTGAAGACCTAGAAGTAGATGCGAGGATAATATTAAACTGGACTTACAGAAATAAGATATGAGCATGCGTGATGGGTTGTTCGAGGTCATATCCAATGGCACCTGTATCTGAACACGGATGTAAGCCCTGGGTTTCCATACAAGGCGCGAAAATTTCTGACAATGTTCAGCAAGTATCAGCTTCTCAAGAAAAAAATTTATTTAACTGAGTTAGAATACGTAATTAGTTGGACAAGTGTCCTAACACTTTGTACTAGAATAACTGAAATGAAAATATTTTAATGTCAGGTTGCAGTCAGTAAACCTGACTTATATTTTATCGTTGCGTCGCAAGCAGAAGGCCCCCATAGTTCAGCCTTCTACCCAGTAATGCAGCATCAGTACTGTCATTTCAGTGGTTGTGTTGTTTCGTCGCACTCTCAAAACATCTGTTGTTACAGTTCTGCCCTGCATGTCTGCTGTCTAGACAGGACGGCATGTAAACAAGAGACTGCTAACAATTCTGATCCGTGGCAATAATTCGCTGGCAGGAATGTCAGGTGATGCTGCTGTGAAATGGTTCCGTTCAGGTCAGAGAGATGACAGTTCACTTTAATTAAATGATAGCTTACAGCCAACGGATGATAAATGAAAATTAATTAATTCAAACAAAAGGATTTATGTGCTTACTTCCAAGCCAGAAATTAGGTAAATACTTTTAACGACGAAACGTGACCTCTTTAATTAGAGGTTCAGTCCTACAACGCAGTAAACGCTGTTCAACTCCGTTATAAAAGCTGAAGCATTAATAGTGCACAGGGCAAAAGTCGCTGGGGGTTTTTTTTTGATAGGCCTACATACAAGACAGATAAATGCAAGCTATGGGCAGAACGTACAATTTTTTAACGTTAAACGTGGTGGTAAATATAATAACCATTGGCTTTAAAAGGTTCATTGACACATTCATGCACATACATTTGCATTAACACCTAAGAAAAATATTTAAAAAATCCAATAGAACTCACATTTCCGCTTATTATAAAAATACAAGATTGTGTCGAATTGTTGGCTTTCGTGTTAATTGTATATGCAATTATAAGATAACACAAGGAAACAAAGCGAAATGGTCAGTAATTGTCTCAAACAGGACTCAAATTCCACTCGTTTATCTTAGAATACTGTCAGCAGCCTAATAGGAGGGTGAACTCCCGTATGTTCATTTTGTGCAGAGCGTTTTCCTGGTAATACCGCAGTTCACTATATAGACTTACAAAACCATCCTATGTTGCGGGACTTTAAAGCGACGACGAGGGTCGCCCCTTTGCAATGATGGATCTAATTTCCTCCTTTGCAAGACTGGGGCCTCAAAACGAAACGATGTGACCAGAAATAAATATTACCTATCGACATGTTGAATGCTATGATTGCTGGTTTCGTGGATGTAACGACGTGTATTTTGGTGGACAGGCAGCGGTGTTTCGGAGAAGCCTGATACCGCCATCTTCAGGGTGGAAGGTAGAATCAGCAGGCTCAACCAAAACGCTCGTAACCATTTGATAAACTACACGGCATCACATCCCAGGGCACCGCAAACTTGACGTCGGTAAGTTTAACCCACGACTGTCCGGCAAGAGTCTTTCCCTTCAAATAAGCCCGTATAGCGGAACACTTTTTCATGTCGTTGCACACACCTCAGTCATGCTGAACAACCTGACATTAGCCCTTAAAGACGAAGCGTATCTGTTTTATATAAGGACTCAGTTCGTACCGCGCCGTAAACACTCTCCACTTCGGTTATAAAAACCAATCTCTTAATGTTTTATAAGACAAAAGTTGCTGTTTGTTCTGAGATCCGTACAAAACACATAAACGCAATGTGGGCACCACGCAGAATTTTTTAATGTTACACCTGGCGGTATGTAAAGTTACCGCTAGGCTTTAAAAGGTTAAGGCGTAGTGGAAGCACAGAGCTAAAGCTTGATCTGTGCAGTAAAGGACACTGGATGGTCAGCTTGACGCTCCTGTCGCTTTATCCCAGAGGAAACGGTTCCATCAGGCTACGTGACCCTTACAGGCGGACTGGCCTCAGCGAACAGTGGCATAGCTGCCGACCCAGTCGCTGAACCCTTAGCCCCAGCCTCCCCTTAACATGGACCCGGTATGAGTCAATCACAGGGACGGTTTGTTTAGCGTTGTATCACTGTTTGAGTTAGTGTGGGTACTTATGCGCATGTCTGTACCGTATTGGATGAGTCAGAGGAAATTTCCATTCTCCTGAATGGGGTCGTTTATCTCCCTGGAGAAAATCAGGACGGGTTTATTTCTGTATCTTGATGAAAACAGACAGGCTGATAGACAGTTTTATGTCCTCTCTAGAGAGTCAGTAAGTGATGACGTACGTGTATTTCTTCACCCAGACACTTACGTCGCAAGCAGTCACCGCTCCAAACTCCCGTATTTGCCCTTTTGGATGATTAATTCTCTGTCTTTGTTCCACACCGCCTCCTTTCCCGCCCCCCAGCGCAGCGCTTCCGAATTGCTTCATTCACAATCAGCTCATTCTAGCGGAACAAAGTGGCATGCATGTCCAGCCGTTGTCGCGTGCAAAGTCTGTATTTAGGTTACGTCAGCCGCTCTTGTTTAATCTTTGGTCCGTAACAATGTGCTGGTATTAAAAGATGGAATACGGGACGACATCGAGAACACAAAAACAAGCAAGGAAGCGGGAACACGGTTCATGCAGGTCGCACGCTGCTTCTGTATGGACGCGAAGCTTTGGATTGACCCCTCAAAGCCCAGTGGTTACTACATGTACCACCAGGTTTAACATTCAACAATTCTACGTTCTTCCCACAGAGTTCTTTCATGTGTTTTGTTATGTGTTATTTCCCTGTACAGCATTAACTGATTGTTTTTTATAACTGAGACGGAGAGTGTTTACTGCGCAGTAGGAACCGAATCTTTATATGTAATTCTAGTTAATTTTCGTATTAAAGGTGGTTGTCCCATGGCTCGGGCAGTTAGTGGCCGGCCTCTCACCGCGCAGGCCCGGACTGAAGGTAAAAAGCGAGATCTCGTATTGAAGTTTGTAGTAGTGTGCTCTTTGTACCTTTAATATACAAACGTTCTTTATACAAAAGCCTGATAACGATTCTTATTGGTATCGAAACATGTAGCTAAATAAATTGAAACGTAAATTATAGTGCTGTTTAGACCAATCTTAAATTTAATACGTTCCATATCCGTGCACTATATCATACAAAAACAAAAATCACCAACTAATGCACAAAAAGTATATTATCTTCATTCGTAGAAAACCTCCTACATGTTTCGACCCCGCTGGGTCATCTTCAGGGAGAACAGTATAGTTACACTAGGGTTGCACTTATACAGTTGAGTGAGAATGTGCCATCGACTTCGCGGTCCGTTGAGAGGGAACTCAGTGGCACATTCTCACAACTGCAGACCGCAGAGAGTTCACACTTCCCTCTCAACGGACCGCGAAGTCGATGGCACATTCTCACTCAACTATATAAGTGCAACCCTAGTGTAACTATACTGTTCTCCCTGAAGATGACCCAGCGGGGTCGAAACATATAGGAGGTTTTCTACGAATGAAGATAATATACTTTTTGTGCATTAGTTGGTGATTTTTGTTTTTGTTTGACCAATCTTAGTTTTGTTGAAGGAGTGGGTAGAGCAGTTAAACTGTTTTGTGTCCGCCGCACAGGCCACTGTTGTACGGAACACAAGTGACAAATCGGGCCTGTTCTTCTAGTCCCTTATCTTCATTACCCTTTTATTTTAGAGTTATTTCCATGTGATGCACATTTCTGTCACTTCAGACTTAATTTACTGCCTGTGTAGGCTTATATGATCAAGCTATTGGAAGCTGACTGGAACATGTTTATACTTTGTAACACAAGGGTCAGAGCGAAAATAGCAACTGACGTTTGGGTATAAATCCTGAAGAAGCAGGCATAAAACTTTATTGCACTTTTCCGGAATTCGCTTACAGACAGTGAGAAAGAGCAGAGGTAGGACAATGGCCTCAAGGGGGTCATAAAGCGGGGTTGCTTTGCACTGTGGGCAGACACTGCGATAAAAGTGCCATATAATCCTCTTAATCTATACAGAAAGCGAGTGCTGTATTTTAAAATATCGATGCAGTAATGTTCCTTTCGCACCAGTTCACATTTCGGAAGGTATCCATTATCTGGTGTTTGGTTGTCTTGCGGAAACCACCGCAGACTTTGTGCATGTGGCTACTTACCTTAGTTCGCGTATCGTGTGAAGAGTTTCATGACCTCTACCCGTCACCAGATATTATCCAGATGATGAAATCAAGAAGAAGGAAGTGGGTCGGGCATCTGGCACGTGTGGGAAGAGAAGTGCGTACATGGTGTTTGTGGGGAAAGAGGCCACTTGAAACATCTTGGCGTAGATGGGAGGATAATATTAAAATTGACCTTAAATTAGTTAGGAGGGCGTGGACTGGATTAATCTGACTTAAGATAGGGACGGGTGGCGAGCGCTTGTGAATGCGGTAATGAATTTTCGGTTCCCATAAAATGCGGGGAATTTCTTGACCAGCTGAGGAACTGCTGGGTTCTCAAGGAGGGCGCTTCTGCATGGAGTTCGTTGCGCCGTCAGCTAGTTATTCAGTCAGTTCTTTCGCACGTAAACGGCAAAAGGGATGTTTCGCCTTTCCTTAACCCTTTAAAGACTGAACGTATTTGTTTTATATAAGGACTCAGTGCGTACCGCGCTGTAAACACTCTCCACTTCGGTTATAAAAACCAGTCTCTTAATGTTTTGTAAGGCAAAAGTTGCTGTTTGTTCTGAGATCCGTACAAAACACATAAACGCAATGTGGGCACCACGTAGAATTTTTTAATGTTAAACCTGGTGGTACGTAAAGTTACCGCTAGGCTTTAAAAGGTTAATCAAGTACCATGTGATGAAGACATGTGTATGAGGAAAGTTTTAGCTTCACTCATTCTTACCCTCGGCTCTAGATGGTGGCGAGTGATCGGTTACATGCTCCGGCCGCTTTACCCCCGGTATAATATCCGCGGTACCCATCGAATACGAGGCTGGGCGGTCTAGATGCCTTGTAGAAACGAAAATCTTTTCTTCTCTCGCGAATCGAACCACATTGCGTTGCTGTTGCAGCCCTTAGCCTGTCACTATAGCATTTATTCTGCCCGTGCTCCTCTAAATACAGTTGAACTCGGTTACAACGTCGTGAGAGGGACTGAATATTTTCTGTCGTTATAAAGGAGTGTTGCCATAACCCAGGAATACAATGTCATGGTTAACAGTGAGGAATTAAGTGGTACCACAGAATATCTGACGCTATATACGAGGTATCGTATAAACCGATGTCGTTATAACCGGGTTCGAGTGTAAATGTTGACTCCGATATCAACGATATGTCTGCCGTCTAACGACTTAGTTTTGTGTCTAGGCTACAGGTTGGAGGGCCAGGGGATCGAGTCCCTAGGGGGGGCCAAAATTTCTCCCTTTTCCAAAACGTCCAGCCTTGCTCCGGGGCCCACCCAGTCCCCCTTTTGTTGCGTACCGCGGCCTGAAGATGAACACTCATGACTACCTAGGGCTGAAGATATGAATGAGTGGCGCTATACTTCTTCTCCGCCCATATGACGTCATGCCGTTCACAGGGACAAATGTGCTTATTTACTGTGCAGCGATACACGTTGTGATAAATGTATCCCTTCCTCCACGACATGTTTCAGTCGTCATTCCAGTCAGACTGCATACCAGTGCACTGCGTACTGCAAGCGCACACTTCGCGGAATTCAGCCTGTCACAACTAATACGGGCTACACCTACACAGTTTCCTGCCTTTCCGAATCAGTCCCAAAATTAGATTCTGCGTGGTGCAAGGCGTTACGTAATGTTACCGTCTATGGAGAAACATTAAACGTGACTATCGAATACATGCTTAATTTCGTTGCTAAATTAATGTGTCGTACCATAAATGAAGAATGTTACTAAATTCGACAGGTGTAAATTAGAGTGACCAGATTTCGAACATACATAAATTTAATATTTGAGCCAAAAGTACATAACGTTTCGTAGTCCTTCCCCCTTCTACCTACTTGTTCACAGCAGGTGTGGAGGGTTTTTATTTTCACTTGATCACACTCAGACACACACCACAGTCAGTAGGGCTGTTCTGGACGAGGGATCGGCCCGTCGCAGAGACCTCTACCTGACAACACAAACACTCACAATAGAAAAACAACCATGCCCTCGGTGGGATTCGAACCCCCGATCCCAGCAAGCGCTCGGCCGCAGACCTACGCCTTAGACCATGCGGCTACTGGGATCGGCGCACATACCGTTACAGTATGATATACAGAGGTGGCACACACACCGGAACGCGACAGTCTGGACGCAACTCGTGACACCGTAACGTATCAAAAGTTGGTTACGGTGTAACGTTACCGGCTTGTTCGGTGCGATGTCGGTATTTGCCCGTCGCATCAAAGGGACGTTCCAGTTACGGCTTGAGCTAGTGTGGACGTGCTCCGTGTCACGTACGCAGTACACCACCGTCCTACGGGTCAGTTCTTTTTGTGCGGCGTTTGTGGCTGTGTGTTCAGAATGGAGTGGACTCAGGAAAGAGTGATAGAATTTATAGACGCCTATAAGAAGAAGCAAATAATATATGACCCAAAGCATCCGTTGCACTGCAATAAAATATCAAATGAATTAAATATTCAAATTCAGTAGGAGACATTCTGGTGAAATTTTTATATAATCCAGTGACCAACTGATAATTGACGTCCGCTAATAAACTTGAAGCACTATAAACTACCTTGCTTGAGTACAGTTGCTTTTGCCACCACCGCCGCCGTGTTTATCTTTTTTTCAGCATAATGTATGTAAATGTACGCAGCTGCTGCTAGCTGTAAAGACATCGCACTCACTTGGGCTCCCGTAACAAACTGGGAACCTCACAGTCTTACGTGTGGTGGTTACTGTTACGCCATACTGTTACGGGATGCAAGNTACAGTTGCGTTTGCCACCACCGCCGCTGTTTTTTCTTTTTTTTTTCAGCATAATGTATGTAAATGTACGCAGCTGCCGCTAGCTGCAAAGACATCGCACACACTTGGCCTCCCGTAACAAACTGGGAACCTCACAGTGTTACGCGTTGTGGTTACTGTTACGCCGTACCGTTACGGGATGCAAGTTTAGCTCGCAACTCCGTAACGTGCCGGCCACTTGTAATGTTACGGCGTTACGATACGCGGTAACGTTACAAGTGTGTACCCACCCTAAGGCGCTGCGCCTGCCAACGCCAAGTTTTTTGCAGTGCCCAGCCCATTCAATCCAAAAACTATAAACAAATGTCGCTAATTAATTTGCACTAATCCACTGATAGACTCAACCGTCGTATTACCTCTTCTTCTCCTGCTTGTTTTGTGTGGTGCTCCTACCTGCATGTTAAAATATAATATTGTAAATACAGTTGAAGTCGGTTATAACGCCATGACAGGGACTGAATACTTTGTGTCGTTATAAACGAGTGTTGTTATAACCGAAGGATATAATGTTGTGCTTAACAGTAAGGAATTAATTGGAACCACATAACATCTGACGCTATAGACGAGGTGTCGTATAAACCGATGTCATTATAACCTCGTTCGACTGTATATGCCTAATGGAGTGGAATATAAAGAAGACAGGCAAATGTGCACGTAAAGTAATATCGTGACGCATTCACGTAAACATTTTGCAGTGGGAACAACAATGCATGCTGTGTGTTCTGTGAAGGTACGTGTCACTGCGAACTGTGTAAAAGTGTTGAGTGCTGCATAACAATGGTGTTATGGTAAATTTATTTCACCCGCAAAAGTGCAGATTATACGTACCAGTTTTTTAAACAAATTATATGCCAGCTAATTTTCACTCTTTCACACGTTACAAATGAACGCTGCATTGAAACAAAAGATGGCTGTTTGCTCATGCCCGCCTCTAGACGCACAGTTTGGCTACGCAGATCGTAAATAAGTCGTTGCGCTGTTTCTCAGTTTTTGTGTTGCAGTAAAACATTGTACGAGGTCAGACGAAATTAATCACTTATGAAGGAATAAGTATTAACCCTTTAAAGACGAAGCGTATCTGTTTTATATAAGGACTCATTGCGTACCGCGCTGTAAACACTCTCCACTTCGGTTATAAAAACCAGTCTCTTAATGTTTTATAAGGCAAAAGTTGCTGTTTGTTCTGAGACCCGTACAAAACACATAAACGCAATGTGGGCACCACGTAGAATTTTTTAATGTTAAAGCTGGCGGTACGTAAAGTTACCGCTAGGCTTTAAAAGTTTAAGAGTCTACACGGCCTAACATTCCTCTAACACTTGGATCTTCATCAGAACTGCTGTGAGAACCTCAAATCTCACAACTGTTAATCTGCTCTGTTCTCCTCTTACTTCCTGTCTTTTGTATGCATTGTCCCCCAGCACCTTCTTGGAACCAAGCATTTCCTCAGCTTGCTCTGAGTTGAAAATCCTTACCTCCTTGTCCAAAGAATTAAGAAGAATAATCTACTTTACGGCCCGGCCATGCCTGTCGGCATTATATTTACACCGGAAGTCCTTTTTGCTGCACATATGTAGGTATGAGTTTCTTCGTCCCATTGCCCCACTAACTCGCTGCAGGCCATACCTCAGTACGCACTTAGCAGAGCACCGTACTTTCACACGTGGCTTAGCATGTCGTAGTTATAAACCAGTTCTTACAATGCCCGTAAAATATTAGCCAGACATACCGCTCCTGTCGCGCAATTAAATGAATGGAACTGAACTACCCTCGTCCTGCGACTGGGCACAATTCATTTCCGGTTTACCCTACTGCAATATAAAATTAAACTGAATGTGGTCATTGATCTGTAAGCATGCTGGGGGCATGTGGGAGGGTTTATAACGGACCTCTATTCGTTAGAAACTTCCGGCCGGAAGACGTGTTTTCGTTTACAAATTTAGGGGTGTGAGAAAATAGTGAGATCTATGTAATTTACACTCCTTTTCTGTTGTGACACATCAGAGTAAATAAGGGAATATTAAGACCACTAACCACAACTGTATTCGCTCAAGTTTTTTGTGTTTAATGTACAAAATCTGTTTAACCCTTTAAAGACGAAGAGTATCTGTTTTATATAAGGACTCAGTGCGTACCGCGTTGTAAACACTCTCCACTTCGGTTATAAAAACCAGTCTCTTAATGTGTTATAAGGCAAAAGTTGCTGTTTGTTCTGAGATCCGTACAAAACACGTAAACGCAATGTGGACACCATGTAGAATTTTTTAATTTTAAACCTGGCGGTACATAAAGTTACCGCTAGGCTTTAAAAGGTTAATAGCGTCCTGTTGTACGTAAGTGTCCTTTTTATGCGCTTTCGCAAAATTCCAACAAGCGCCTATTAGCTTAGTCATGTCTGTTTGCCTGTCTGTGTGTCCATCTGTCCGCATAGAACAACTGGCTTCCCACTGGGCGGATTTTCATGAAATTTGATATTCGAATATTTTTTGGAAATCAGTCGAAAAATTCAACTTTCATTAAAATCTGACAAGAATAACGGGCACTTTACATAAAGACCTAAGTGGATTTATGATAATATCTCGCTGAGTTTTTCTCAGAATGAGAAATATTTCAGACAAAAGTTGCGGAGAAAATCAAAACAAACATTTTATGTTCAATAACTTTTCCGAAAATCGTGCCTGTTATGAGATAGTGTGGAAAAATGTGGTAGATACACAGGTCCCAGATGACAATATAATATAGCGTCTACGCATTGCATGCTGGATAACCAAGGCTACAGACACACTTATATGTAATACTTACAGCTTTCCCACAACGATAGTTGTCAGCGATCGGGCCTCGGTACATTGCCTGTCTTATCTCACGTAATTATACCTGTACCTGATGAAGGCATATAATTACAGCCGAAACATGTTGAACATTAGAAAGTAAACAGTATCCAAATACAGTTGTGGTTGACGGTCTTTCTACTTATTGACGTATTTACGCATCACAGCGGGATGTCTCACCCAAAGACAGATTCGGACAAATTTTGAAAATCTTCGCTGTTGCATAGTTAATTTCACACATATCGTGGCTTACTGTGCCCAAAACTTAATGCTTTAATCCTTTAAAGACGGAACGTATATGTTTTATATAAGGACTCAGTGCGTACCGCGCAGTAAACACTCTCCACTTCGGTTATAAAAACCAATCTCTTAATGTTTTATAAGGCAAAAGTTGCTGTTTGTTCTGAGATCCGTACAAAACACATAAACGCAATGTGGGCACCACGTAGAATTTTTTAATGTTAAACCTGGTGGTACGTAAAGTTACCGCTAGGCTTTAAAAGGTTAAGTGTACGGAAGTGAAACATCGACTGGTGTTCTGTACACATGTGAAATCTGGCCCCTCACTCCTGGGGAGGAACAGACTTGTAACAGACGTATTTGAGAAAACGCGCCGAAGAGTGTGTTACGGCGTTATAACGAAAAAGAGCAGAGAGATTAGAATGAAGGAGGAAGAGATAGGTGGGACGTGCAAAAACCGAGATGCGGGAAATAAAAATTGTATGCATAATTTTACTGGGAAGACATCGAGGAGGCGGAAATTTTGGAAACCGACAAATGGAAGGGAGAGTAATATGGAAATGGGCCTATCCATCTTCGTATTCAACGACTAAATCAACTCATCCTCCAATGATAAAGCGGCAGGATAAGGAAGCCGCCTACCCACCTGAACCGAAGTTAAGAATGCGTGGAACTTGGCTTCATATTCTCTCCTACACGCTTTCATGCCACGACGGTTAAATGCACAGGGATAATTATGCTTTTATCGCTGACGCACTTCTTTATTGCGTTTGATTGCCACATACAGCATGCCGGGAACTTCTCCAGCTGCAGCTTTGAATAAATTACTGCCCCAAAATAGGAGTGCCAATCCGCTTACACACACACACACACACACACACACGTCATTCATAGTGCTGCGTACGACACTTATAAGTGCTGTGTCACTGAGTGTGCGAAGCGTAAGCTGCGATACCAAGTTTCCTACAGCCACAGAAAATATATAAAACCGAACGGAAATGTTTTAGCAATATTTTTTTGCGTTTGGATTCACCGCCGGCTCGGGAGCGGGAATAATGGTGACTAGTGGGAGTATTAATGGCATTCACACACAGCACAGACATTCGTTCGCTGGTTTGAAATTGAAACCTGATCTCATGGACAGCCAAACAACTAGGTAGGCAGGTGCGCACTCAGAACTTTTCATTGGGATGGGGAGGGGGAGTGGGGGGCTGACCCTGAGGCTATATGTAATTTAGGTTTGATTTTAAAATTTATGTTATAAAAATCATGTAAATATAAGTGTAACATAACGCTGTCTGCAGCTGCATTTGTATACATACGAAAATAACTATATGTTCCATGACTCAATCACAGTGTCCCATCCTCTTGGTTTTTATTTTATTATTTTTTTTTCAAAATTCTAATGTCCTAGTCATCAGCAGACTTCCGTGGCTGATTTCGGCTGAAGGGTATTTGATATCATCATATCTACAGAATCTGTGTTTTTTAAATTTTGGTTTTGGGCGGTTTGGGGGAGATGCAGCCCGGCAGCCCCACGTTGGGTGCGCCCCTCTTAGGAAGTACTAAAGTATCTAGCTATAAAATTCGTTTTTAACGCTTATAGGCGTGAATGTAGTAACGTATGTGCCGCCTGAACAACAGACAGAACCACACCTTTATTAGATACTGCAGTCCTGTTGTTACAGCACAGTGAGAGATAAAATCGCAACGTACACTAAGTTCCGTTATCTTCAGAGTTGTTATCTGCGATAAGTCTTTGCTGCTTTTCGCATCATGACATCTTTACCAACGACTGTCCCTGGTTATCGCGTGCTACCATGTAGGAACGTATACAGTGATGTCACGCCCTGCTTCCGGGCCTGCGGGGGGTGGATTAGTTTCATTGCGGTGGTTGGTGTGTACGGATAATCTCCTACCAACCCAGGGGCCTACTCAAGGGGGGAAGCTGCCGGGCTGCAGCACCCCTTAAATCCCCTAAAACCCAAACTTAAGAAACACAGATCTCGTAGATATTATGATATGAAAAGTTTTACGTGATTTCTCCTTCAGCCGTAATCAACCACTGAAATCGGATGATGACAAGTACATTAGAATTTTGTAAAATAAATTAATAAAATAAAAAATAAATAAAATAAAGAAGATAGGACACTGTGATTGAGTGATGGAAGGTGTAGTTATATTCGTACGTACGTAACTGCAGTAGCAGATAGTGTTATGTTGTACTTACGTGATTTTTATAACATAATTTTCAAAATTAAACAAAAATTATATGTAACCTCAGGGTCAGCACCCCCGTCCCCCAAGAAAAATCGTGGGTGTGCACATGTCACAACCAAAGTATAGATGGAGTAATTCCACAAAGTCCCCGCCATTTTAAATGGCAACCTTCATGCTGCCTGCATTCCTTAAATGTCTCGCGCCTCACTTTACCAGAACTACACAGTGTTTCTCAGTCGACATGACGTGAAACCCCAGGGTACAAGACGTGTCGACCTTTGAAGATGAGACCAATACGTCCTCTCGAAACGTCGGGAGCCAATCACCCAGTGACGCGGCCTCGCATCTCGGAAGAATGGAGACGTCGATGGCACCGCTACGGAAACCTGAACACCCTCATGCGCAGTCACTGGCGGATCCACAACTCCGGCTGTGTATTGAACAGCCATCGCTGCGTTTCACGTGCTGAGAGGCAGACACATTGTCTTGCAACGGAAGGGAGTTTATGCAAGTTTCGGTTTTGTCCAGCTGTCCGGTATTTCGTATCTCATCCGGTCTTATGAAATTCCACGTGATATCCAACGCCGACGTGCAAATTCCCCTCCGCCTGCAACACCCCCCCCCCGCCCAGGCGCAACGCCGGGGCGCCGGCGCCCACCCCCCCCCGCCCCCGGCGGTTCTTCCTGCCCACGCTACTCACGGTTAACTCAATGAGCTTATCTCTCTCGCTCTGTCAGGTCCAGTTCCGTTCCTCGCGCAAGTTTTAAATACGGAAGAAACGAATAAATACTAGCTTAACCAATTAAAGGCGAAGCGTATCTGTTTTATATAAGGACTCAGTGCGTACCGCGCTGTAAACACTCTCCACTGCGGTTATAAAAACCAGTCTCTTAATGTTTTATAAGGCAAAAGTTGCTGTTTGTTCTGAGACCCGTACAAAACACATAAACGCAATGTGGGCACCACGTAGAATTTTTTAATGTTAAACCTGGCGGTACCTAAAGTTACCGCTAGGCTTTAAAAGGTTAAACTTAAATGGAGAGACAACACTAAAATTGGTACTGCAGAAATAATTTAAATTGTAGAGATGTAAACTAGATTCAAGTGGCTGGGGATGTAGCAAAAGGCTGTATTTTGTGGACTCGGTTGTGAACTTTAAGGTTTACTAAGTCCGGGGAATTACTTGAACATTTAACACATTTTGATCCGTTGAATCATGAATATTATAAAGGAAAAAATTACGGCTGTGTGTCAGCTAACCGAATCGGTATTAAATCAGAAACCAACTTATGCGTTCTTTACAATATGCATACAGCACTTCATTAGTTAATTTGTTGCAAATGAGCAGCAGACACACGTGAACTGCGGCTAGGCTACTCAACTCTTAACTATACAGGATGGTAGCATAGTTTCTTCCCTTATTACATTACATGTCAAAAATATTTAACAAAAATTAGTGGCATGGATGTCAATAGGATCTACGCCATTTTGTTCTACGCACAGCGATCTTTCTATAAGATGGAAGTTTTTCTTTTTAGAAATTTTGTAAAATTGTTTTGATCTTTATGTAAAACAGGAAATATATTGGACCAATAGCGTCAAAACCAAATTTATCGGACAACTTTCAGTTAAATTTTTTTTTTGACACGTCACATTCGGACGGACAAGTGTGACATCCCTCCACTGCTTCCATTTAAGCGAAAGATACATAACATGAAGGCTGCTCGTTAATGCCCAGCTTCGCCTTCAGCGCGCAGCCTGAAGGAAACTTTTTCCGGGAAATTGCGGCCACTGAAAGTATTGTGGCTCGACGTCATTTCCGGTCTGTACTAATGCAAATGCAAATAAACAGAACGATTTCTGTATCTCCAGTGCGCAGGAATATGTGCGATCATTTTGCTGGTTGGAAACTTCTCCTTGGGGCAGATCTCACTTCCGGTGTGTTGTGTAGACGCAGTGTAAATTCCCACAATTGCAAGAGAGCTGGCTGAAGGGGAGTACAAAGTAGAGCGTCGGGTCGGAAGATGACAATATCTCAGCACCAACATTTGACGTTCCCATGACCTGTTTTTTTTTGTCAGATCCACATTCGTACACTGTGTACATCTACAGCTAGGTGCAAGGACAAAGGTTGTCCCTCAGACAGGCTACAAACCTTCATTCCATAACCCTGACTACACACCCTTGGTGGCGCAGATACGTCTTTCGACGCTTGGGACGATAAATCACAATGACCGCTCCGAACACAAATTATAAACATTAAAAATCAAGATTTGAGTTTTCTTTTATTTACTTGGATGATTTAAAATTTGTTGAGCGCAAAAAATCAAATGTTTCGTTTAAAATACTAATTTTACCTGCCCTTGGAGTCTGCCGTTCGAGGCTGCAGCGCCATTTATCTCCCCCGCCCCCCACCACCACCAATTACGCCTCTGCTCATGATATTTCCTTCACATCCGTACGTGTCTGAAGCACATTAATGTTATCTTTAGCCAACCCTTCAAGGAATATGAAAAATTCCGTCTGGCATGCAGCCTGGTGCAAAATTAACCGACATTTGGGATCAAAATTTGTGTCCATCTTCAAGGCAGAAGCGTCAGTAAATTTCTACCAGACTTCACGGGACAAATTCAAGAAGAAATCATTCATTATAGTGCCCACGTGGAGAACCTCAAAATCCCACCTCCAGATTTAATTCTAGGTGGGCTGTATAAATAAAGACAGAAGGACGAACGTTGCATATGCCACTCCTATCTGCGATTATTTTGTTTTTGTGTTTTCAAGAAAAATTTAAAAAAATCTGCTTCAAATTCATACAAATTTGTTGCGATATTGGGATAAATTAAATTTACTCTGCAACATTTTGATGTATATCTTAAATACTAGATTTAAGAAAAAGCAGTTTATTAGCTAAAAAGATGAAATCTGTGTGTAATATTCTTGCACTTTATTCTTTTTCAAATTAAAATATCTGGGGCTGTCGGATAATTCTTAGAACAAAAAGCAGACAATTTACTGGCACTTGAAAACATAAACCTGTAACTCTGAACCTCCTGACAGCAGTGCAAAGTAATAAATGACAGAGGTTAACAGAATTAGGTGGTGATGCGTCATGGTTTGGCATCAGTTTTGTGAAACACGTGGGTTCAGACGGTCATGAATTACTAATACTGGCCTATGAGCAGGGTTTCTGGGATCTGTCCTGAAACAACAATGAAACATGTGTTAGCTGTTACACTAAACAGATGACCAGAGAACGGAGATGCTGGAAATTTTAAGGATCAATTATGAGGCGACATCTGAAGGCATTATAAGAATAGGCTACATTTAAAATACGGCCAAGCAAATGTTTTTCTCTTCAAGTTGCACTTTTGTTCATGCCACAAAACAAATATCTAGGGTTCACAGTAAAGGCTTAATACAAGAACTAACACTAACTCAGGTACATTTTTAGGTGTGTTAACAAAATTGCGAAAAGCGAATATTAGCTTCATCATGTCTGTCTGTCTGTCAGTCTGTCAGCATGGAAAAACTCTGGTTCTACCGGAAGCATTTGCATAAAACTTGATATTTGAATATTTTTTTATGATCTATCGAGAAAATGCATCTTTATTAAAATCTGACAAGAATAACGGGTACTTTACGTATATGATAATTTCTCGCTGAATTCTTCTTCGAATGAGAAATGTTTTAAACAAAAGCTGCAGAGAAAATCAAAACACACATTTTATGTTCTATCAGTCTTTTTACAAAAATATTGCCGTTTATGGGATGATGTGGAAAAATATGGTAGAGCCAGACGGGCCACAGATAATACGGCGCATCCACTTACATGCTAGATAACTAATGCTACAGACACACACTCAGAATATATAACACTTATTGTTTTCCCACGGCAAAAATGGTTTCGCGAACGCGCCTGCTTTACGTTATTGGTACACTGCCTGGCTTACTGAAACCATTTCTTACGTTCTCGTCGACATGCCTAAACCATCTGAACCATCCTAACCTAAAACGCGTATGTGCAATTATTTAGTATCCCGAAACAAAAGGTCTCCGTTCCTTATTTGATGCGACAGGGTGAGGTGACAAGAAGTATTGTAATGTTCACTCCTTACGTGAGACCAAATGTTATCACGCGACATAAACAACCTTAACTGACGAGGTCGACACAAGGTGATGCGGTACCAAGTGCTTTGCATTTGCAGTCTAGAGGTCATGTCTTATCTTGGCAATGCATTTCAACACACTTAACATGTGTTTTGAATTCCACAGCAGTTCGTATTTGTTGAGAAGGAACTGCAGGCACTGTACTCTTCATTATGATGGTGACCAATAGTATCATCAAGTGAGGAAGTGAAAAAATGTATACATAATTTTAGTCCAGAAACCTGAATGAAATGGACTATTCATGAAACAGGTGTATAGATTGGAGGATAATATAACACGTTAGGAAATGTAAGGGGAAGGCTTTCGCTGTGTTACTGTCCCAGTAAATTTTCTCTGTCTTGTAGTAAAAGTCTGCTCGACACTGCTTAAATATTTGTAATTATGTTTAGATCGTTAACTATTTCTTCGGCCTCAGCTCGTACCTCATTTAGATCACTCTCTCTATTATAAATACCAGTGACATAAATGTGTGTGGGTGTCCATGTAAAGTTCTTATTAGCGTGGTCAAATTTCAGACAAAATTGAATTTGATTGGAAGATTTTAGTGAAGTTCTGAACATTAAATTTAACGAAAATTCGGCCATTGGCGGCTGAGTTATTTCATGCGGACGGACGGACTGAGGGACACGAAGGCGTATAAAATGGGCATAAACAAATAAGTTACAAGAGTGCGTGTTGCATTAATCTGGCTCGGGGCAGGTACATACACCGGGCTCTTGTGAACACGGTACTGAACAGTCGGGTTCCGTAAAATGCGGGCAATTTCTTTACTAGCTGAGGAACTATCGGCTTATCGTGAAGGACTCTGCTCCATACAGTTGCTTAGTTATGTATATTATGGAAACGAGTTGTAAAGTTCGCTTAAGGTCCTGTTCAATGACGTTCTTAGTGGCCGCTCCATTGAATCTAAGATTTCTGTTTAAACAGCGGTAGGTAAATAGATGAGTGGAAGTTCTGGTGTTTGGATGGCTGAGTGGGTGGACGGATGCGAGTGGGCCGCCTGCACGCTGACGAGGCTGTGCGAATTTTGCTGCGCTGCTCACAGTAACACCGCAAATACACAGGCCTCTCGTTGTCGTTAAGGGCTGGTGTAACAAGACTATTTGAAAGGAGTCATCCGAACCCCATCATCATCATCATCATCATCGTCGTCGTCGTCGTCAACATCATCATCATCATCATCAACCTCAACAACAACAACAACAACAACAACGACGACGACGACATCATCATCATCATCAACAACGACGACGACAACAACAACAACAACAACAACAACAACAACAACAACAACCTTGATTTCAGGCTTCCGCCGCGATGTTGAAAGGATCTGCGTTCTTCCGGGCTATTACGCGGCGTCGTGTGGTCGTTGTTTACCGACGTTTCGGGACAGCGTATCGGTCCCATCTTCAAGGTGAACAATTACCACACTGCGCCGTGTAATATCCCAGAAGAGCGGGGATCTCATCGACAGCATTATTTCTGAAGTCGTGAGGTTTGAGGTGCCCATGGTGATGATTATGAAGATTACCGTAATTTGGTATATGACGCCGTGTAGTCTGGTAAATAGGCGCCTATGTTTTAGAGGAACCTGCTACCTGTTTCTCAAAGGCAGCCTTCGAAGAACGTCAAATTCCCTGAAGTTGGGAAAGAGCTGGCTCCTCCGAAACGTCGACACGTATCTACCAGACTATACGGTGTCATGCCAGAAAATTGTAATGTTTGCATGTGCATTAATATGTTGAATTAACGGCAGGCAATACGGATAAGGGTAGGGTAGGTAGGGTGGCTGCTGAGAGGGGAGATTTTTGTATCACGCTTTCAGAGTCACAGTCACAGAGTCAGTGAGTCACATCACGCCTGAAGATCAGTCGGCCTGGATGGGTGTCGAGTCGTTCTTGGTGCTTATGACCAGATGGGAGGGTAGCTGTGGAAGTTAGCTTGGTGCTTATGACTAGATGGGAGGGTAGCTGTGGAAGTTAGCTTGGTGCTTATGACTAGATGGGAGGGTAGCTGTGGAAGTTAGCTTGGTGCTTATGACCAGATGGGAGGGTAGCTGTGGAAGTTAGCTTGGTGCGCCCTTGAGGAAACCTCTCTGACCGGAGAGCAGTCCTGTCCGTCAGCACAAGCCACGTGTTTGTCAATTCTGTATATTTACAGTTTCCTTCTGTATGCGTATTTACAAAGCGCTTGAACATTTTCACTCATATACAACGTGTGTGAGTGTCGGCCTTGTAGAAAAGGCACTGCCTCAGCGTACCTAGCGGTTGCTGCAACGCCAGCTCGGTCACTCGAACGGCCGTAATCTTCATCGCCGCCAAGTTTAAGCCTCTGTTATTTTGTGTGTGTGTGTGGGGGGGGGGGGGGGGCTAGCCCTATAGATGTGGGCTCTGTATAAACCGTAGAAATCTGTGTCGTAAAACCCCACTGTCATCCCCTTCTCGTACGGCGTTTGCAGGGGTTAGTTCGACCATCTATAGTGACGAGAAAGTTGCATATCGCCCCTGGCTGGCCAGTAGTTTATGTGACCTGCTGCCCAAACGCACGCACGCACGCGCGCGCGCACACACACACACACACACACACACACACGCTAAATTTAAAGCTTTTCGCTGATCTTGTTTTTCCTCACTTCCGAAACACATAATCCACTTACAAGAAGTTTATTATTGTAGACTCCATTCAATGGCGACTATAAATATATTTGGGTGGTCGGATGTTGGGGGAATATTGCAACAGCTTCTTGCACTTTTTTGCTTGGCCTCACGAGCCTGAACTTTTAAGGTTCGCGACTGAAGGAAGTTCTATAAGTAACTTGGAGGAGTGGCGGTACATGGGTCTACTGATTATATCACAATGGCTGCAATGCCATACTTCCTTCAGCTCTATTTTCAGGTCTAGTAGAATATCTTCTTAGCTATTTAAGCGAAAACCCTTATTGCTGTGAGAGGCCTGTCGTGGTCTATGACAGTCGACAAGAAAATAAGTTAGCAATGCATGTTTTCTTGGGTTATTTATTTTAACCTCTAATAAGAACAGCTCAGATTTAATTTCACTTCGATGCCACTACTTCTCCACGTAGTCGTCTACACACCTGACACAATTACCATGTTGCGGCACGAGCTGTTCAATTCCCTGTTGATGAAAATCCGTGTCTTGCGTTATCAGCCATCGTGTCAAAACTGTTTTCACCTCGCGATCGTCATTAACTTTGTGGCTGCAAAGATTTTTCTTCAGCGCTGGTGACGGATGATGACCATTCTTTGACGAATTTTTCTGCTATAACCACAATCGGTGTAGGTTCTTTTGTTACGAAATTTTACGTCATGTAAACTTATTTTCTGACTGACAACTTCAGCTTCATCCGCCTCTACGAGTATCGTGATCAATTTCATTTCATGTGCGTCTATTCTAAGCTTTTTATGATACTGAATAATAGTCATGAATTACAAAAGCCTCCCTTATTCAGCTTTCAGTGTGTTTACCCGAATTATTTGAAACATGTAAAATAACTCTGAAGTGAAACCTTTTAAAATACAGGGCGCGGGTTCAACAGTTCACAAAATCGTAAATTGATTAACCCTTTAAAGACGAAACGTATCTGTTTTATATAAGGACTCAGTGCGTACCGCGCAGTAAACACTCTCCACTTCGGTTATAAAAACCAATCTCTTAATGTTTTATAAGGCAAAAGTTGCTGTTTGTTCTGAGATCCGTACAAAACACATAAACGCAATGTGGGCACCACGTAGACTTTTCTAATGTCAAACCTGGTGGTACGTAAAGTTACCGCTAGGCTTTAAACGGTTAAAAAGTGTCTGACGTTCTTAGAATTCTGAAATATGAATAATTTCTTGCATTCGTCTTTTGTCTTCAGTCCAAGACCAGATCATTCTGCAGGTGTTGCCATTTCCACGTGGTCTCCTGTGTGTCGCCTGAAAGAACGGCAACCAATCGACTGCCATGTTCGCAAATTTTTCTACCCTTATATCTTCTACCAGACACTGATTCTGTCATCTACAAAAAATGCAGACTGCACCCGTCGTTCTTTCTGCCGTTATTTGACGACATCATTTCAACTAGAAAACTTATATAGCGTCGAATGAGAAGGGACAATAATTGGAAATGGGATTCAGCGTGGGTTGTTTTATCGGAGATACGTTGTTGGTATTCTTCTGAAGAGACTGGGGAAAACCTAGAAAAAAAACTTAGCCAGGAAAGAAGTAGCATTAGTCTCGAACATTAAACCTTCTGAAAACAATTCTGGAGCATTGCCATTACAGCAGCATGATCGGTGTAGCCATGACGTCCAAAAAAATATACGTGTGGAAATAAGGCAGTGGTCAGACTGCACGTCAGAAGCGCTGAAACCTGCAGTCAGGCATGCCTGTGAACCCCGCTGACTGACTGGACTCCCTTTTGCAAGGCAGGCACCAGTTCCCTTCCTGTAGAAGTGGGGAAAATTAGAAATTCGTAAGGGGCAAACGGTTAATGATAGTGTGGGAAATAATCTAGAATTACTGCTAAGATAAACCCGCAAATACGCACACTGGTATCAGTGTCACCCCTACATGTTTCGGTGGTCAAGCCACCATCATGAGGGGTCACCAAAGGTCACAGGCTCCCGAGGTGCCCCCTGATGATTATGGCTTGACCACCGAAACATGTAGGGGTGATATTGATACAAATATATAATTGTAAACAGTGTGCGTATTTGTTGGTCTATATTAACAGTGTAAAAATTTTCACGGTATACAACAACATATAAAAAATCTGTAATTATTTTGAGAATCGTGGGGAACACGAAAATGTAGAGTGTGGCAAAATTCGGAGTTTCCAGTACTGGGCTTTAAAGGGTTAATTAGGCAATCCTTTCATAGAAGAGGTACCCTGTGGCATATGACGTCACATACGCAACCTTATCTGCTTAATACTTCCTACCGCAAACCTCCGCAGAGCCTCGTGGTCCGAAACGGTTTGGCCAGAGATCGCCCGCCACCGCAAACAAACGGAAAACAGAAGAACGCCCTTCGACCTTCCTATGTGGAGCGACTATTTTGTGGCAATCCGAATAAGCGGACGGCGAACAGCTACGGGCTGGACGGTTCGGGGTGCCAATCTCGGTACGAACAAGACACTTTAGTGTTCTGCAAAACGCCCAGACCGGCTGTGGGACCGAACCAACATCCTACTCTATGGGTACCGGGGTTTCTTCCCGATGGTCAAGTGGCCGGGGTATAAATTTGACCACTCACCTCCATCTAATGCCGAGGTTAAATGAATGGAGCTATATATTTAACGGGGCACGCCGTGGCGCAGTTGGTTGAGGCACTGCGCTACAAACTGGGTCACGGGTTCGATTCCCGATGGCGTCATTGGAATTTTTCATTGATATAACCGTTTCGGCCGCACTGTGGCCCTGGGATCGACTCAGCCTCTAACAGAAATGAGTACCAGGAATATTTCCTGAGGGTAAAGGCGGCCGGTGCGTAGCGCTGACAACCTTACCACCTTCATGTGCCGATTGCCTAGAAATCTGGGAGCCTCGACCTCCTGGAACCATAAGGGCCTGTCCAGGCCTGTAATGGGACTGCTTTGTATATTTATATGGCGTGGACAGGGACAGGCTTACCTTTACCTTTTACTTAATGAGTATAAAAAAGTGTTGATCATGGGTTGTGAACACGGTAATAAACCTTCGGATACCATAAAATGCGGAGAACTTCTTTGACTAGCTGAGGAGCTGTTAGATTCGCAAACATTGTCTTCCATGGAGTTCGTTGCTGTGCTGTGTCAGTGCCAGTGATGATTTTGCACTTTGTACTACATTGTTATTACTTGTCATTACAGCCATACCAGTCATTGTCAGTCTCGTGTAGGCTGGATAAGGAGTACATTGTATTCAATTAAAAAGTGTGCGTGTTTGGGCGGGGGAGGGGGGTGAAATTCGTATTAAATTCCGTACTAAATATATATATCGGTGTTCCGGTGGCGGGATTACTGTACGTTCCTTGTGCCCGGGGCAGACTGGTGGTGCCGCCGCTCGTATCCAAGCGTGTGGCGTGGTTGTGTACCAAGCAACATACTCACAAAGACCATTGATTGTTAAAGTATTGATTCCAGCAAGAGCTGGCGGCTTGCTAACCTGCTTTTCCGTGGAAATCGGTCATAGTCCAAAGATGACTGTGGGTATGCACATTTTTTTTACAAACTGTACGTTACACATTTGTCCCGGAAAGATCCTTTATTCGGGTTTGTATCGATTTTGGTAGCGGAAGTAGGAACTTGCCCACCACCATCTATCCCTCCCACTTCGCTTCTCTCCTCTTTTCCCCTATCTTCCTCCCCTCTCTGCCCCCAGTCCGCTAGCGTACACTTCATTCAGTGTACTGGATCGCTAGTTGGTTGTTCGTTGCTTAGCCTGCGGTGCGATTTGTGATAGCGCGTTGATGCGTATCTACAGGCTGCTTGTACCACGTACGTCATGAGTTGATATCACCACGTTTACAGAGTGTGTAAATGCACAGTACGTGTTCCCATTCACAAAATGCCAGGAAGCCGTTCGGACTGAGTCTCTTGGATATTTAAAGTGTCAGTGAGGGTGGCGTTGGGTGTTCGGTGTTGAGTGTGTACTGGTTGAGAAGCTACGGCAGTTCGTCATGAATTGATTATTAGTTACTGCGTAGAACGTGAAACTTTTCAAATGCAAATGAGGCGTGTTCTGTAATGACTGCTGTTGTGTAACTTGTTTGCTTCTATTCATTCATACGTTTTGATCGACGCCCTGTTTCTGGTGGAGTGCTGGTGGTGGAAGAGGTATCATAGGCACGTCGCAGCTTCATTCACAGAGATGTATATGTAGGCTGTCTGCTTCGTAAGGTATAAATATTTTCTTTCGAAAATTTTGTAGTGAGTACTTGTTAAAACGATGCGCAATGGCTTACTGTAATGGTCCCCATACAATACGCGTCTCTGCACTATATATTTGTTACTGTTACTTATATTTTTAATTTATTTTAATGCATTGCAGTGAAGAAAACACCTTCTTATTCTTCATAACACGCTTTATATAGAATGAAATGGCAATGACGGACAGATATGTGTTTTATGTGAAGTAATTACGAAGCATGTGTTGGAATGTAACAAAAAGTTGTCGTTAGGGTAACAGCGAAAAGAGCACAATGTGAACATTAAATTTCCCTCGTCTTTTCACTCACTTATCTGTCCGTGTTCCGGAAGTTTATAATGTGTCATCGTTCACTTATCTTGCCACATTGTCACACGTAAAAAATTTTTAATTTGGCCTGCAAATTCCATCTGTGACGGACACACCGTTGGGGAGATAACGAGGCGTCGCTAGGCGGCTTGCGACGGGTCGAATATCGTAGCTTGAAGACATCCCGTCTTGTCACTGCATCCGTCGAATAATATTCGATCCATATGTAATTTATGTTCATTCTTCTTTGTAGTAGCGTTTCCTTCGTCGCCGTGGTCGATGGTGAGATTAGACGTTTTCTTTGATTAGGAAACTTTTTCCTTGCGAGCTCCAGAAGGTGTCCGTACTGACGTTCCGCAGTGCTTTCTTTCCACTCGTTGATTTCATTCTTTCTGACTTTTAGTGACAGATGTTCAGGAAAAATCCACTCTTGTGGGAATGGCACGGTAGGGTCTTGATTTTATCTGGCAAATATCGTTTGCCTGTTCCTGTCAGCTTACACGTGTGTCGATGCAGTGGCTGTAAGTGACAAAAGGTAGTTGTAAAACAGAATAAGGACCCTGTATATTTACATTAACCTTTTAAAGCCTAGCGGTAACTTTACGTACCGCCAGGTTTAACATTAAAAAATTCTACGTGGTCCCACATGGCGTTTATGTGTTTTGTACGGATCTCAGAACAAACAGCAACTTTTGCCTTATAAAACATTAAGAGATTGGTTTTTATAACCGAAGTGGAGAGTGTTTACAGCGCGGTACGCACTGAGTCCTTATATAAAACAGATACGCTTCGTCTTTAAAGGGTTAAACCTGCCAGCTGCTGTTTCTGTTGAGAACTGACTTAAGTTCTTGACGCCATGAACAGTCCCGTAAGGTAATCATTCTTGATCGCTTTGACAACTCACACTCAGTGCTTACCGATGTGTTCGAAGGCTCCCCGGCTTCGACCGAATGTCCTGGTAAGTGTAATGTTAACATGAAAATGCGTACAGAGCGTTGGTGGAATGATACTGGCAGGTGAAAACCCGAAATACTTGCAGGTAAACACGCCAAGGTGCCACTTTGTCCACAAATTTCACGTGGTGGCCAAGGTTCGAAACCGTGCCTTTGCGGTAAGAGGCCGGAGATGAACTTCCTGATTCACTGGCATTTATCTAAATTAATTTTATGTATAAGTGTTCGGTTCGTACCTCAAAGAGAACACTAACCGTCGCAGAGTCCAGTAGGTAAATGATGCTTAGAGAAATTGTGAGGTTCGTCGGGAACATAGAAACACAGTGTGGCAATATGCAGAGTTCCTTAATGTCACAGCAGCTGATACACAGTTACCATTGGGCTGTAGAATGTTAATGTCATGTGCATACAGTGTACCACATGTCGGTGCCTTAATTTGCACATGTAAACGGGTTCACGGTGTTCATTTTATTGTTCAAGTTTACTGTTGTCTTTCCCCCCACTCGCTTTTCTTATTAGGCTCGTCATAGCTACTCTTGTTTGTGCAGAGATTGTTTATCTTTGCACACTGATACTAGCACCACGTAGTCGGCGTAACTGTCATGTGTCAGCACAACGCGTCTTTATTAACCTTTTAAAGCCTAGCGGTAACTTTACACACCACCAGGTTTAACATTAAAAAATTCTACGTGGTGCCCACATTGCGTTTATGTGTTTTGTACGGATCTCAGAACAAACAGCAACGTTTGCCTTATAAAACATTAAGAGACTGGTTTTTATAACCGAAGTGGAGAGTGTTTACAGCGCGGTACGCACTGAGTCCTTATATAAAACAGGTACGCTTCGTCTTTAAAGGGTTAACAGGTCCTTGTTCTATGTGACAAACATCGCTTGTTACTCTCCGCCAGTAACTCCGCTATGCGTGTGGGTGGTCGGACGGGTGGGCTACGTCAGTACCATAAGTGAACCGACAGGAGGTGACAAACGATATTTGCCAGACAAAATAAAGATTCTGTATATTGAACATACGTGTGAGGGCCCTGTGCCACAAATGTCGGTGCTCGAGAGGCAAGTTTCATGTGGCCGGCAGCTAGTGAATGTACGCAAGTTTAAGCACTGTTTGTAATAACTGCCAGTCTTGAATTCATTTTTA
Source organism: Coptotermes formosanus (assembly GCA_013340265.1). Classification (NCBI taxonomy): domain Eukaryota; kingdom Metazoa; phylum Arthropoda; class Insecta; order Blattodea; family Rhinotermitidae; genus Coptotermes; species Coptotermes formosanus. The sequence continues at coordinate 341,227 of BLKM01000442.1, forward strand.
TGAAAACGCAGTGCTGGTTTGGGGATTTGAAATATTACACCCAGCCACTGTTTTACGCCCTAGTTGCGTTCCTGAAAAAGTGGGCGTAAATCTAAAAGGCGTAAATGAAGGTAATATTCCCGTAGGTAGTAAGGGGTTAGTGTAATTGAACGCAGTCAGCCAGAGGGCGTTAAACCAAAAATGAGACATCGCAAATTAAGAAGTGGTGTGAATTGGCAAGGGGCGGTTAAGCAAAAAGGCGTAAAACAAACAGGCATAATAAAACAAGGGTTGGATTTATTTTTACCTTTTATTTTAAACAAAGTGAAGTACATTTAAAAGCATTTTATGCACTTCCTTTACACTCTAAAGCCATGTCACTAAGATTGCTTCCATCCGTTTACATTGTTGTATTCCCCATTACAAGCCGTGTTATGTCCGTCAGTATTCCCCATTACAAGCCGTGTTATGTCCGTCAGTATTCCCCATTACAAGCCGTGTTATGTCCGTCAGTATTCACGCAAGTTATTGTCTGATGTTTTGCTGCCGTTCGGCGATATACGTACGGCATTGACACGTACCTTGACTTATCCCCAGAGGAGGTAGTCAGCAGGGGACAAATCATGAGATCGTGCATGACTCAGCATACCAGGTCCGCGATGCTTGACGTACAGGCTGAAGTTTTGGTCCTCCCAAAATTATGACAGTCCAAGAATTAAGCAATATCTGCGGGAGTAATCCCATTTTTTACGCGATTTATTGAAATCTTGTGTGATGCAGAATTAAGTGGCCTGTCTTATTATGTCCGACGAAGTATTCTTCCATCTCTCAGGGTACGTCAATACGGAGCGCTGTTGTTACAGGGCAGAAGCAAATCCCCGCCACTTCCGCCAGTGACCTCTGTCCAGTTACGACTTGACTGTGTGGTGTGTTGTGGCATCCTTTAGAGTGACTGGTCCTCGCAGCTTATTTGGATATGACGAAAAAGGGGCGCACCCAAGGGGGCGGGGTTTCCGGGCTGCAGCCTCCCCCAAACTCCCCAAAACCTAAATTTAAAAGACATGGATTTCGTAGATATTATGATATTAAGCTTTTTTTCGGATTTCCCCTTAAGCCAAAATCAGCCACTGAAATCGGCTGACGACTAGTACATTAGAATTTTTAAAAATAAGTTCATAAAATTTAAAAAGAAACAAGACGAGAGGACACTGTGATTGAGTCATGGAACATAAAGTTATATTCGTATGTATATAAATGCACTTGAAAACAGTGTGTTATGTTGTACTTACAACAAGATTTTTATAACATAATTTTTTAAAATCAAACATAAATAACATACAGCCTCAGGGTCAGCACCTCCCGCAAGGAAAAATTGTGGGTGCGCACCTGTGACGCAGGCATCGCTGTAACTGTAACTCGGTTCGTCACGCCAAGACGTTACACATCTTTTTGCGCCAGAGTTACGGTGGTATGGCCTCGACCTCCAAACTTTGCGGTTCGGGCACGATGGTACAGCGGCAGACACTGCAAGGAACTTGATGATACTCTGCTTCAGAAAATGTAATTTTGCGGAATTGGGGATGTTCAGTTGCCTGCAAGATATGATTTGTTCGCTTGTGGCTACTTTCGTTGGAGATGCCTCAGGAGTAGGGACACGTCAATAGGCCGAATTGGAAAAGAACACGTAGCAGTGTCGGTGGAGATAACAGGGCGGGTATGGGGGAATTTGCGATGTAGAGTACAACAATGTAGATACAGAGGGTTACAAGTTATCTTAACGGTGTAGTTGAAAAGTAAATTGTGTGTGTGTAAAATGCATTATAACGTACCTTATTGTGTTGAAAAGAAAATGTCAAAAAATTACTGTTGAATTATTTTTCTTGTAAAACCGTCGGGGTTTTATGCACTTTTTTAAAACTGCTGGATCTTGTGAAAATCGTTATATTTTCATGAAATTATTTTTGTCGTAAATACAGATGTATCACAATTTCGTTCAAAACCGGAAGTGGTCCTTCGAAATGGACGGAACGCAATGGTTTTGTACAAGTTACGATTATTTGCAGATGAAGTAGCTTGTCGCTCTCAGCAGGACGAAGACAACTTAGAAATTGTCGAAACAGCAAAGTTCAGAGCAGCGATGACCAGTAGTTTGAAACGTAGACTGCCAAAACATGAAGGGAAACATATGTGCCTTGGTTTTACGTGCCTAGAACTTCTAGTAAGCTTCAAATTTTTTGCTACTATTAAGGCATAGCATATTTGAAGCACCCTATTACCAAGTAACTGCGAATCTCGCTGCTGAGTGCCGCTAATGAGGTTATACCAGATTCCTTAACCGTTTAAAGCCTAGCGGTAACTTTACATACCACCAGGTTTAACATTAAAAAATTCTACGTGGTGCCCACATTGCGTTTATGTGTTTTGTACGGATCTCAGAACAAACAGCAACTTTTGCCTTATAAAACATTAAGAGACTGGTTTTTATAACCGAAGTGGAGAGTGTTTACAGCGCGGTACGCACTGAGTCCTTATATAAAACAGATACGTTCCGTCTTTAAAGGGTTAGTGGCACGAACTACGCTGCTTCCGTCGTAAAGTTTATGCCTGAAGTCGTATTTCACACAGTTAATTAGCAGAAAATAACGTTTTTTAAAAGGTTACGTGGATAAATGATTGTGAACATCACTGTATAATTTCTCAAAATACCCGAAATATTGCTGGCGAAGAGTTCGATTTTTTTGTCGCTTTATCATGAAATCCATCCCGTCTCTCAACTTTCACGTTCTGTGTTTTCAGTACGCTTTGTTTTTAGCTCAAAAAATTTCTGACACCCGAGTCAACAATTACATTTTAGAATTAGTTAACCCTTTAAGGAAGAAGGGTATCTGTTTTATATAAGGACTCAGTGCGTACCGCGCTGTAAACACTCTCCACTTCGGTTATAAAAACCAGTCTCTTAATGTTTTATAAGGCAAAAGTTGCTGTTTGTTCTGAGATCCGTACAAAACACATAAACGCAATGTGGGCACCACGTAGAATTTTTTAATGTTAAACCTGGTGGTATGTAAAGTTACCGCTAGGCTTTAAAAGGTTAAATCAGTCTACTCACACCCTTTAAGCTTCAAGTTTTCCAGCAGGACAGCGTCAAGAACTTGAACAAGTGATTATTGCATTCTTATGAGATTCCTTAAGTCCAAAGCCTTTGAGAAAGACTACTATTGCGTTGTGTTTTTGTTTCTGCTCTGATAATGAGATATCTTCGAGTACCTCACTTTTCCCATGCCCGTCACCATTCGTCCACGGCTTCGTTTTCGCTCATCTGCCACCAACGCAATGTAGTGTAGACGCTAAATAGACGAGACTAAATCTGAGAAACCTTACAAATATTCATCTCTGACTCCTGAAGAATTTTAAGGCCACTCGAATGTCGCGTTCATTCAAGGAAAGTTCTTTTGGTGTACGACACTTCACCACATTACGCTTATTTTGAAATTCCGCAGTAATAATGAACATGACATCAGTCGGTTTCCATCACCAGGTCTTATCTCATAGAAGTTGCGACAGACAATGAAAAATACGCGATTGTAGGGCCACAGCATTCGTCTGACTGCTGATAAATGCTGTGTAACCGTTCCCATTCTGTCACCCTTCTCTTCCGTCATGTACCAGACTGATGTAATGACGGGCGCCTGTAGATTTCCTGCATTAACCTTTTAAAGCCTAGCGGTAACTTTACGTACGACCAGGTTTGACTTTAAAAAATTCTACGTGGTGCCCACATTGCGTTTATGTGTTTTGTACGGATCTCAGAACAAACAGCAACTTTTGCCTTATAAAACATTAAGAGATTGGTTTTTATAACCAAAGTGGAGAGTGTTTACAGCGCGGTACGCACTGAGTCCTTATATAAAACAGATACGCTTCGTCTTTAAAGGGTTGATTGTTGTTGTGGGTTGTGGGTGATGAGATTTGTAGGGTGGTTAGCTGGAAGATATGGCTAGCTGGACCAGTGGTAAATCTGAACATCACTCAGGGGAATTTTGGGTTTGTGTTCACGAAAGCCTGTCGACAGTTGGTAGAACTGCTCGTTAACAGCAACGCAACGTTTCCAGTTAACCCTTTGAGTTGTTTACTGTATGCACGTCCTACTTAAATGCGACAGCACACACATTATGTTGTATACATTTATTTATTGTCTATTTACAATTGTATTGCGTCGAGGACTTTCAGATGAATGTTTCCAGTGTGATTGTGCTTGGGGTAATGGAGCTAATTAGCCCTTGATCCAGTAATGACTTAATCAACGTAGTTTTATGTAAATGTAAGCACATATATCGGCCTATTTGCTCGTAATGTTTTTTTGTTGATAACTCTCTACACCAGTAAAGCAAATTTCCAAATTCGGAAGTGTTAGATACATTTAATTTACCGGAAAACACAGCAAATATTTATGTCTATTCCTGTTACAAAACCGAGAACTCATTGTGAAACTGCCTCAAATTTGCCCCGCATTCTCTTCTACAAAATTCATATCACATTGATTGGCTGATCTCACTTAGATTTTGCACTTCTCCAAATGACCAGTCAATCAACCTTAACACCTTACTGGTCAAACTAACTCTCGAAATCACCTCGCGGCTTCTCTGTGCATTGACCTGGCTTTGAGCGACCATTTTGGGAGTTGGATAGAGTGGGAACTCCCTCACGATGAATTGTCACCCCCTTACAGCTGTCAAGCAACGAAACTTTGATTTCCAGTAACGCGTAAACCAAGGTGCACAACGGACAATTATGGACCCAAATGTAAAAAATGTCAATTCGGCCCTTTGAAAGAAGCCACTGTGCTACTGACGGACGGGGGTTAGTCTCTGGAACGGAACTTTAGCCGTGCCTGTGAGCGAAACATGTCTGATTAATAATATTGAATGCTGCAAGGGAATATTCAATTAGAATTCGTCTTAGGGCAAAGAGTCCGGGATTCAAACTATGAATTGCCGCGCTACAGTTGCTTTTCCCCTCTTCTCCGCCAAGAAGACACGCGTTAGCTCTGTCAAGTCATGTCCAACTAAGGCAACGAACTTGATTCTACATGACCAAACAATCATACACTAAATCGTGTATCTTCAGAGTATTTTACACTCGCCTTTAAAAGCTTGAGAAAGCCTGCATCTACTGTGTAACGCCGGCTATATTTAGCCTGTAGAACCTGATGAACAATACAATGAAAATGTAAAGTGGAATGCCCGAAGTGTTTTGCGAAGAATGTTATAAACACTGCTTCTTTGCCAGTCACCCTGGCATTGCCCTCAGTATCTGGCCTGAATGTATTTGTGGGTCCAACAGAACATTCTCACTGCCAATGCAGACTGTAGTTCAGTTTCACAAAACGTATTATTATGTACTTGCAAAGAATATTATGAAAATATTGCTTGATCCCAGTGCACGTGATGTAAAATTTGTGATTTTGTTCATTTTTCTGTATAGTCGGTATAGTGACCAGGCAACAGGCAGGACTGGGTAGGAATCGTGGTTCCATACCCGATAAGGGCAAGAAATGTTTCTGTTCCAAATTTCCAGAACGGCCCTGGGGCCCACTCAGCCCGAGGGTAGATAAATACCTTATGCGAGAACCAAGATCATCACTGCAAGTTTTCTGAGAAGTGGCGCTCTGTCTTTGGATGAGTTTTTCCAGATTTTTTGTGAAAAGTCGCATTGCCTCCCTCTTCAGGGTCAGGCAGCTCAGGAAGGGCAGCCGCACGGGAAGACAGAGGGTGTGATACTTACCCAAAGACACTGCGTCACGTCCCAGATGGCTTTGAATATTTGGCAAGTATTCTAATTGAAATTAAACGCGCCATTAAAAATACGGCATACGTTTAGCCCTTTAAAGACGAAGCGTATCTGTTTTAGATAAGGACTCAATGCGTACCGCGCTGTAAACACTCTACACTTCGGTTATAAAAACCAATCTCTTAATGTTTTATAAGGCAAAAGTTGCTGTTTGTTCTGAGATCCGTACAAAACACATAAAGGCAATGTGGGCACCACGTAGAATTTTTTAATGTTAAACCTGGCGGTACGTACAGTTACCGCTAGGCTTTAAAAGGTTGATTAAAAATACAGCCCACTTTCCAGTATTTCACTTACTTCACTTTCCCCCATCTTACCTTTACCAGATGGACAAGTGGGCACTGCCTGGGAATCTTGACACTTGTAACTATTTTTCGGTTTCTCCTCTGCAGAAGCCTGTCTGTAGTGTCTGACTGCACCCCCCCGCCCCCCCCCCCCACTCCTTGTTCTTCCTCTTCTGTCTTCGCGCTTCGGATGTTTCACGGACCAACAGAACAACTTGGTTGGAGGCCCACTGTACAACAATTTTCATTTCTGCTATCAAATGCAATGGTGCTGTATCATTTCCTCTCTGCCTGTTTGTTCGTCATGTGTAAATAATCAAGACGAAACATGCAGACAAATTAACATTATCTCGCTTCAAATAAAGGGTTGTGTCAGACTGACTTGCTATTTTTTCACCTGTTATGCCACACGCGCACACACACACACACACACACACACACACAAAACGGTTTGTTAAACTAAGATTGCAAAGAATCATTTATATTTCGCCCATTTTTGGAATGAAATCAGCGTGGCATTTGCAATAGTATTGTTTTACATGCCTGTAATGTGTAGCAGTTTAAGAAACAAATATGTTACAGTATGTTTTCCATGATTACGGCATTTGTTTGGTTGCAAATGTGCACTCCCCCCCCATCCCCCCGTCCCACCGCAAGTATAGCCTTCTGTTTCACTGGCGGCTATTCGCAGTGTCGTCGTGACAATAATAATGTGTAACTGGGATAGTAGTGGGTGGACAACCCACACAACGATTTGAACATAAATTTAATGTGCGTGGGATTCATATTTCCACCAAATAATTGTAATATTCATATAGTACTTCTTGTTTAATTGCTAGTACTTTCTTTAACAGTACTGTTGTAACTACAAAATTATATAGGATCTCTTGAGAGGGAAAGATGGTTTTTGTTGGAAAGTATATGAGGGTTTGAATGGAGACAGGTGTGGCCCGTTTGAATGGAGACAGGCGTGGCCCGTTTGAATGGAGACAGGCGTGGCCCGTTTGAATGGAGACAGGCGTGGCCCGTTTGAATGGAGACAGGCGTGGCCCGTTTGAAAGGAGACAGACGTGGCCCGTTTGAATGGAGACAGGTGTGGCCCGTTTGAATGGAGACAGGTGTGGCCCGTTTGAATGTTGTGTCGTGGAATTTGTGGACATACGTCTGTTGTAGGATCGATGGCTCCAGGGACTGCCGACCGCGTGAAGCTTTTTAAGGAAAATACCGGCCATGGCGATGTGTCTGTAGGGTCAATGGCTGCATGTCTCGCCTGTGAAACTACTTGGCAGATTGCAACAAAATTTGGTACTGGAATGTCGACAACGAAAGTAATCGGGCTAATTTAATTTTCGTTTGTGTCTAACAAACTTCATGAAACAGAGTACGTTATAAACTTCTTAACCCTCAGCTTCTCAAGAAATTCCCCGCATTTTTTTGGAATTCTAAGGTTCATTACCATGTTCACAACAGCCATCCCTCTCCCGAGTCAGATCAGTTTGGTCCATATCTTTCACAACCATTTTTAAAGACCAGTTTTAATATTATTTTCCCTTCTGTGCGTAGATGTTTCAAAGGGTCTTTTCCTTCAAGTTTCCCAATCCAGACCTTGTACCAGCGCTGTGGAGTCGAAGTCGGAGTCGGAAGGAATTTTTAGGTGGAGTTGGAGTCGGTAAAAATGTACCGACTCCGACTCCGACCTCAGTCTAAAATCTTAACTAGATACTCCAACTACAGAGCCCTGATAGCTACAGTAACCATTAGACTTATACTTAAATATAGGTTATAAGTCTAAAAAGTAGCCTGATGATTCACGTGGTGGCGATGAAACGTCTTATAGGTTTAACGTCATTAATACATATTGAGCTTTTATGAAGGAGTCGGAGTCGGAGTTTTAAAAATCGAGGAGTCGGAGTCGGAAGTTTTAAAAATCGAGGAGTCGGAGTCGGGGTCGGAGCTTTTGTGTACCGACCCCACAGCCCTGCCTTGTACGCACCTCTCTTTTTCTCTTGTGTGCTTCACGCTGCGCTCATCTTATCCTTCTTAATTTTATAACTCTCATAGCCTCTTCCAAGTTCGTCAGAGAGTGCGATCTAGTGCGTTCTCTTTCAAAGTCCGGTATCTTCTATTTTACTGAAGGTCATCCAGTAGCTGCTTACATCTGCTTCTTCGTCTTCTCTTCCCTTATATCTTTTCTTCAATAACGGGTTTAGGATTCAGTTCCTACGCAAAATGTGACAAAACCAGTTTAATCATGATAAGATTGCTGCGTGGAATATTTGTCCACATTAAGGTTCTTGGATTGTAAACACAAAAATGCACTTTCCGTTCTCTTCGAATAATGAGGATAGTGACGGACTCGTTTTAATTCGTCACTGTGCTCCAGTCAAAATTAGTTTCGGATGTTAATAAGTACATTAGACATTTGGTCTGGGGAAGTAATTTATAATTAAAATATGCTGTTGTGTACGCGTAATTAAAGTTGATCAGTAAAGTGGAATGTTTATGAGGAAATTTATCTTTATATACAACACAAGTGTTATAATTGACGTGTATTTATTTTGGCCGTAACCGTTTAAGTAATGTGAGATTTGTTTTACTACGTTCAGGAAAGTTCAGCCGTTGATAACAAGAACTTCCTATCAGAAGTGATAAAGCTTACTTCATATCGAATAGACCATTAAACCTACGCAGTGTTATTATTGTTGTTATTGTTATTATTATTATTATTATTATTATTATTTTATTGTAGTTTTATGAAGATCTTGTTACTTGCAATTTATGCGTGCGTTAAATATGTCGGGTAGATTCTCTAAGATTCGCATCGTTGCCATATTTGTAATACTTGTCTTACGACAGTATTTAGTGTACCGCGCGCGCGTGTGTGTGTGTGTGTGTGTGTGTGTGTGTGTGTGTGTTTATGATTCATCTACGTACTAAATTTCACATGTCTAGTTGCAGTGTTTCACTAATTCTTTCCATTAAGCCGACAGGTCAACCAGATCTTCGCACTGCCACCATATCGTTCTGTTACCAGGGCTGTGGAGTCGGTATACAAAAGCTCCGACTCCGACTCCTCGATTTTTAAAACTTCCGACTCCACGATTTTTAAAACTCCGACTCCGACTCCTACATGAAAGCTCAATATGTATTAATAATGGTAAACCTATAAGACGTTTCATCACCACCACGTGAATCATCAGGCTACTTTTTAGACTTATAACCTATATTTAAGTATAAGTCTAATGGTTACTGTAGCTATCAGGGCTCTGGAGTTGGAGTATCTAGTTAAGATTTAAGATTGAGTTCGGAGTCGGAGTCGGGATATTTTTACCGACTCCGACTCCACCTAAAAATTCCTTCCGACTCCGACTCCAACTAAAATTCCTTCCGACTCCGACTCCGACGCCACAGCCCTGTCTGTTACATTTTATATTAGCTTAATGAAAGGCGAACTTTTGCAAGAATTTTATTCTGTGCATATTTTCATGTCTTGTGAAGTAAGTGAAGCTAGTATCTCTTCCAGCTTAGAATTTCGCGTGTACGCCATGATGCTGCTACTGATTGCAGGAAAGTACGATGTACGGCTTCGGGATTTCCTCCATTGGCATAATATTCACGCCAGTTTTTGTGAAAATCGGTCAAGTATTTAAAAATTTAAAAAGCAACGGGAAACACATACGCACAAACAGGTTACGACTGTCATAAACCTACTGTTTTGCTTCTTAGGACGGAAAGTTAGGCACAAAATGCCTTACTGAAAGTAGGTCATGATGCTGAAAATAATGTAGCTTGAACATGTATTTAGGAACGCGGAGACTAACGAAAATTCTGTTCGATGGACAGCAAAGTGCAGGTCTTGTTCAAGAGCCTCTCCTTTCTTCTAACTCAACGATGTTGAGCCGTCAGTACTACATAAAGCGCGCGTTTTGTAAAGGCGCCTCGTGATTGGTCGGATTTATGTTCCGGCTGCAGGCGACCGCTCATCCCAGGGTCGTCTGCAGCATTTAATATGGCGGCTCGAGTGCAGAGGTCGATGGATCTGAGTGCGTGTTATTGTGTTCACTTGCTCGTTTTCGTTTTATTTACAACCGTATATGAATTACCAGGTAATAAGAATTAAGTTGTGGTTGTGTGTTCAAATTAACAGTTCATAAGTATATCAAATAAAGAAATGTTCGATACTTGTTTGCAAGACGGATATTTGTTTTCAAGGTAATATACAGCAGCTGCCTTGTTAGTACATATCGGTGCCTGTTTGTGGTTAGGCCGAAGGACAAAACTGCATGTAAATATTGTGTACAATGTTGCAGAACTCATTAGCGTTGTTAGCATATTTGTCAAAATACACAACACGTTCCTTTACGGTATATTCAACAGGCTATTGCACGCAAGTTGGCGGTTTGGAATTTGTCACAAAATAAGTGTAAAAAAATATAGCTGTATTTTCCTTTAAAATTAACAAGGATGTTGTACAGTAGCTACTGTTTTCGTGTTTCAGTAAGTACCCTTTTGGCACTGGAAACTGTACACCAGTGGTTCCCAGCCTCAGGTCACGATCCAAATCAGGGTGGTGGGAGGTCTGACGTCTGGTCGCGAGAGGTCTTTATGGAGAACTCGATAATTATGAAAAATGAATAAAAATTTATGTCTAAATTCAAACAGAATGATCGAGAAAATGTAATTATTGAATCTGTGTTTATTAATTTTAAAAATACTGGAGCAGTTACATTTTAAATGACTAATGAACACACTGTTATTGTACGGTACAATGTAGTTGTACGTAAAGCCAGAGTACTTGTAATATTCGTTCCACGTTGCAGTAATATTGAGGCGGGGGTCAATTCGACTGGGCTGAAAAGAGAGGGTTGAATTTGTGGTAAGTATCACTGACTATTTCCGTTGCCATAATAGGGTCGCGGGTCACATGCCATTTGCTGCTTTGGGGTCACTCACATAAAAGGCTGGGAACTGCTGCTGTACACATACCAAGGACTGCATGAAATATTGATGTCTGGGGAACGGTAAGGTTGTGTTACTTGACGACGACGACGGCAACAACAATTTTCCAGTAATGACTTCTGGCTTTCCGTTCTTCAGGAACCCGTACGAGCGGAATCTGCTACTTGTACGAAGGTCATGATGAAAAATTTTCGTTTCAGTGGAAATACTGGATTCAGTATTATACAGCATTAAATGCAATAAAAATCATGAAGTTCTGTGTGCGATGGAATGTCGTATAACAGAGGTGCATTTTGTGTAAATATATTAACGCCGTACTAATTTCTTGTATGTAAATGTCCACACAATAGCCTAAGTTTAAATTCACACATCCGTTTCACATGTAATTTCAGCAGCCAATGGAAATGTGAAACTTGAAATTCTGCCTTGGGTGAATTCTTTTGCAGTTGTTTTCAAACTGAAAATACAAATATGCCCCTTCTACGTTGTCCATTTTAAAGAACACATTAGTTGTATTATTTATTTAAAGACAGCTGATTCCCAGATGATCAAAATGTCTTACTTGTGCATAGGCTTGCGCTGCATGTTACGAATACTTTATTCACAATACTGAACCTATGTTTATTTCTAGTGACTTTTAAAAGATAGCTGCATGAACTCCGTCTTTATAGGTGTGATGATAATTCTTTCCGATACGATATATCAGTGAAATACTTAAGATTGTTGTATATTATAAATTGCATCAATCATAAAAGCTTATTACTTGGAGTTCGCATGTTGTGATCAAATACAGATATAGAATTAGCATCGATAAGTAGGCAACGCAGTGGAATTTCGAATCGGCTGCATGACGCCCGGAATTTGTGTAGTTGCAGTTGTCATCACTGCTGCTTCATGTGGTGTATAAAAGTTTGTGCTAATTTTGTTATAGAACTTAACTTTAGTGCGGATATTTGACAAAAGATCCCAAATGTATGTGAGAATAGGCCCATGTGCCAGGGTCCCACGAATTAATGTAGGAGCAATCTTTCTAAATTCCAGGCGCCAGAAGGGTGACATGAAGCAGTTTCCATACTGGGAACACGCATTTATGTAACGACCTGTGAACCTGGCTGTTTGCTAGCGTTTTCGGCTCGGGGCATGTGAACCTATATATAATTATGTATGAAAGGAAAGATATTGGCATAATTGTAGTAAAAATATTAAGCGCCACCACACAAAATGCAGTCGCCGTGGCGAGTTGAGGCTGTTTTACGTAATATCCTGTTATACTTAGTAGAATTTATGGAGTGTGTCACATCGGCAGAAGGCTGGTGTGGATATACCGGCTGCAGGTAACGGAAAATTTGGCCGCACAAGGCACTTTCGTTAAGATGGTAGGTGTCTCGGTCCAGACTCGAACAAAGATCTTGCCGATTACAAGTCGAGAACGTTGTCACTAACATTACGCCATCTTGCTCGGTTTTTTGCTTGGTAAACATGATAACTTAGGTTTTTTTTGCCCCTTGTATCATGCCAGCATTGATCCATACTCGTTCATCACTCGCCTTCGTATTTTGCGGGCGGAAGAAAATAAGCATTGCAGACATTGCCTTTCGTGATCATATTGTAGTACCTGATATGCGAGCGAAGAGCCTGTCAGAAAGTTAACACGCAACTAAACAGTTGTTTTGTAATCAAGGGCACACCTGGGGGGGGGGGGGGCTGCCGGGCTGCAGCCCCCCAAACCCCCCAAAACTGATATTTAAAAAACGTATTTTATAGGTACTATGATATCAAAAGTTTTACTTCATTTACCCTTCAGCCGAAATCCGCCACAGAAATTGGTTGATGACTAGTACATTAGCATTTTGAAAAACAAATTAATAAAATTAAAAAAAAAGACGATATGACCCTGTGATTGAGTCATGGAGCATTTAGTTGTATTCGTAAGTATTTAAATGCAGCTGCAGACAGTGTTGTATTTACAACATGACTTTTATAACACAATTTTTAAAATTGAACATAAATTGTATATAGCCTTAGGGTCAGCCCTGACCCCCCCCCCCTCGCGGAGGAGAAATTCCGGTTGCGCGCGTGGTTGTGATTATAACAGTAAATATTGTAACGATCCCGATACTCTTATAACGGGGGGGGGGGGGGGGGGGGTGGAGGAATGAGAAAATGGACATGGCCTGAACCTCATGCATGTATGAGGAAAATCAATAGCTGTTGCAAGATTTTTTTTATTAAAACTAACATAAAAATATGTCGTTATAGTTACAGAGATAAATATCTTGATAAACATATGAATGTTGTGAGTTACTTATGTGCTGACCGATTAACATTTCTTGCGCATTTATGGGTAGCTTCCATAACGCAGAAACAAGTTGTATTGATTTGTTCCTTGAACAAAGAAAGATCTTCAACTGAACCTACACGAAGCCTGTGGGAACACAGACGGTCACTAAACCATAGTGCGCTGTGTACAAACCCCCATCCAAACAGCAGAAGTGTGTCACCGTATCGTTGGCGTGAGAACGTGACACGTGTGCGCCTTTTAGATGGCAGAATGTAATACTTAACAGCAGTGTACGCTCGTCTGGTTGGCCCCAGGTCCTACCGATTAGCACTAGCAAACATAGCGTAGTCTTATCTCTACCCATACATTTAAAACTGCATACTACACTAAAAATCTTTCAAATACTGAAGGACCCGCGAGCGTGTACTACTGTCAGCTGAGAAAATTTTCCGCACCACGGTATAAAAATTGGTTATGCAGGCAAATTGTAGCAAATACCGTGATTTAATTTTAATATTGCACGATCAGTTTTCTAGTATGTTTCGCTGTAGGGTTAGGCAGGTGGACATTAGTGAACTTGTAGGGAACTATTGTGAATGAAAGAGAGTATACAGTTTGGAAGTGAATTGGATTGGGATCCATTTGGCATAATCCATTCTAAAGGTACGCAAAGGCGGTATCTTAACATGATCGAAATTAGACGAAATAATGTACGAAGACAGACAGCCTTAGCCAATGTTAAGGTTAAAGGTTTCACCAGTTTTTGTCTTGCTAAGTCAAAGCTGAGTGGCGAAGAGAGGATTATATAGCACATTGTAATAGAAATGAGAGAAGTTGAATGTCGTGGTTCAGAACGGGGATTTGGAAATTGAGGGGGCTGAAATGTGAGGTGAATTGGGGGTGGGGGCGAATGTCCACCATACCACAAAGGGGTGAATGCCATTCACGTTCCTTTGATTGTCTGGAGATGAGAGATGGGGAGAACAGTTTTTGAACAGGGAGTGGCTAGCTATGAATGAAGAATTAGCATTCAAAAGAACTGCAAGGTACACCAGCATCACAGAATTAAGAAATTTCTGTATAAGGGTAGATGTAAGTGGGAGAATCATATGAGGAAAACAGGAGAGACAGAGAGCAGTATTGTTGTAAATTGTAATTAGAGAAGCAGTATTTGAATGTGGGTATGGGCCAATTATTTTATTTGGGCTCCACACAGTTAAACCTTGGTGTTGGTGGGCACAGCCACCTGTATTTTGTACTTTGTAATGGTGTATTTCATATGATGGTGTATGTCATGAGAGGTAAGTCACAGTATATCTTGTTTCTTCCAATTCATTCAGCATTTTCAGAGCAACAATAGAAAACCTGTCTCCACCAACTGTTAGAGAATTGTATGGTTTAATGCATGTGGGCATCTTGAAATTCATTTTAAATGTCTGTCTCGTATGATTAGGGCATACTAACTTCGTGACACTAGAGTCATTTTTGCTCTGACTTCATCTGTAATGTGGCTTGTGCAAGATGATGGCTAAAGACTGGAGCCTGCTTAGTGTTCAAGACCACCAACCTGCTGTTCTTGACATTAGCCAGGTGGTTTGGATAAGCTTAGGCATTCAACAGTAAAAGTGTATTTTGGTCTTTATCTGGCTAATGTTACAATTATCCATTAGTGTATGGATGCCAGTTGTCGCCTGTCACTTGTGTGCTTACATTATCTGCCCCCACCACACACCAAGGACATCTGGGTTTGTTTGCCAGTCCCTTATTCTGTTGTTACATTTCACAGTACCCTTTGGGACTAATGTGGCAAAACAAAAGTTCTTGAGGCCTTTAATAGTTTACTTTTCATAAACTGCGAGAACAGTTCAGTGTATTTGAGCATTGATTAGTGTGGTAAGATACTCAGCAAGCGAAAAGTGCAAAACAGGAAGCAAAGACCCCATGTTATCTTGGAATAATTGTTTATCTCTTCATTCATTGTCCTTTTGTTTTTAACACATTATAGTCTGACATTTGAAATGTTCTTGTTCTTAATGAGTGAAATCATGCTGGTTAATTGTAGTCTTACGTGTGTAATTAAGTTTAAAATTTATGTGAAGCAAAATATAGCAGTTTTTATTTGCAATCAAAATTGTATCAGTTATTTTTAGCCAGTGAATGTAATGATTCTGGTGCATGAAGCAAAATTTAACAATTTCATATCATTAGGCATTAAAACTTCCTTATTGATATTGACATTGCCTGATGTTAGCAAACATAGTCTGGATAATGTCAAGGTTATCTGGCAAATGTGTGAAGTGTATGTGCCATATTGTTTTGAACTTAACCCTCAGGGGTGGATAATGTCATCACCTTGCTGATCGTTACACAGTTCCAGTCCTTAGCAGTAACATATGTGTGGATGAGTATAAAAGGTGACCACGCCTATAATCAGTCATTTATGACAGGTTTGAACCAAGTGAATTTTAATTTACCTGACTGTTTGTCATGTAGGTGACACAGTACTCTTTCTTATGATATTATGTAATTAATTTCTAGCAAAGTACACACAGTGTAAACATGAAATAATTGTTACTTTCAGTTTTGAGAATTATTACAAATATTTAACATCAGAAGAAAATAGAATGTAAATAGTTACTATTATTCAGTGTACACAATGAATGATTGGTTTATTTAATGACAGCTTTCCAGGTGTATAGTTTATGTGGCATTCACTGGTAGTATGATTTGTGAACAATAAATTGGAATGAATGTGGAGGGAAGTGGTTGTGGCCTATAGAGATGAGATTACAGCATTTACTTAGAAGTTGCTGAAGAAAATGTTGTAAAACTTTACAGTATCCAGTGTTTGATTCAAGATTCAGATTTGCAGTCTTCCAAAATATGAGATGATGCATCATAGCAGATGTTTTGAACAGGGTTTTGTGTGTTTTATTTTGTGTTTTAATTTGACACATCAGGGCGGTTAGAGCACAGAATTGCTATGCATAGTGGCAGACCTCTCATGCATGATGTGCCAAGGCAATAAATGGTTGCAGTGGTAAATGTACCGTGAAGTTGAAACCAGTGATGTAGCTAGGTTTTTTGGTGCCTGGGTCGAGTAATCACAATGGCTGCCCATAAAAAAAATTATGAACTTAAACAAAATCACAATTATTTGTTGAGAAATTCCTTATATTCGGCCCAGTAATTTAAAATTTCCTGACTGCAGAAAATCAAAATTATTATTTGAAATGTTTATATTGCCACTAATTTGCTGTCCCTTTGACCCTGCTGCCCAGAGTGGTCGCACCACTCACTCCTCCCAGATATGCCCCTGCTGGAAACCATATTACATACATAAAGGATGAGATTCGTTTTGTCTTGATACAATGGCAGTATAACAATTCTTATTATATTGTTATTTGTAACTGGTTATTTGTGGGGGTGAAGTAAAAGTGCTGTTGATCCAAAGTTTCCTCATCATTGCCGTTGATTATTAAAACCAACTGTGCTAAAAATAATAGGAAATTATAAACAAGAGCATAAGACAGTTTTCCGAAGGTTAGATTAAGAAACTGTGCGAGTACATAAGATTAATTGTAGTTGCTTTGATGCTTACTTGTGTGCCCAGCATGTCTCTTAAGGTAATATATTTAGGTGACCATTATCTTGTGTGAATAATATTATATTGGTTGTTGTAAATTACCCTACCTATCAGGGAATAGCACCAAGTTGAAATGTGTGTTGTGACAAGTCACATTTCATGATCTTCGCTGTAATATTGATAAACTGCCATAGAAACCTTAAGGTCTATCCTGACTTATTTTCGGTGTGGCAAAGTGATTAAAGTATGTGTTTCAGAGTTATCTTCATTTGCTGTCACTGCTGAACTCTCTGAAAATGATTTGTTCTGAAAGTACTCAGTTGCCTTTTCAATTATGTGTTCTAGTTAAATGCTTCTCCTGCCCTAGACTGCTCCTAAGTAACATGACATGAAGTTATAGCTTGACTAACATTGGTCATTTTGATGGAACCCTTTTGCTTGTGTTCGACTTCGCTAGATGTGACATGCAAGTTAACAGGTTTAGTGGGATGTATTAGGAATTCTGTCACATGTGCTGCATCATGTTCAATGTTGAATATGTTTTTTATTATATTTTGTAGGTTGTTCTGGTCTGAGAGTGTTGCCACGAGATGTAGTGGGTGAAGAGGAGCGGGCATCTTTGCTCCCGTTCCGTAACAGCCTGCTGTACCGCCAGCTTATGTCATCTGTTGGTGAGCAGTACAGAGCTGGCAAGAGCCAGGTTTCAGATCACGATTCAGCTGAGACTCCAGGTGTGTTTAGGTTGCTGCCATTATTTTCTGGTTGGTTTTAGTGGGTCAGGTAAAACATGTAATACTGATTAAAAGGAAACATAACAGGAACCAAGTCAGTTCATCAGGAGGTGTTGCTGTTCTTAAAATTAATGGAACATGAACCTTGCACTTGTCAGTTGGCAAGTGTGATTGGCCGAGTGTTAAATTTGTTGTTGATACTCTGTCAGCCGATTGTTAAATTCGTTGTTGATACTCTGTCAGCTTTTGAGGTTATGTTTTGTCAGGTGAGATGTAGAAGGAGAATATGAGTAGTGAATTGAGGGAAATATTGGAGCAAGTGGATATTGTCTTTTTAAAAACAGCATCCTGATGCTTGTGTGCAGGAACTGAGGAAAGTCATGGCAGTCCTCTGTCCTGATAACCAGTTGTCAGCTGAGTTTGAAGTGGTTATCTCTGAGATATGAGTGAGACATTCTACTGTTGTGTCATGCTGCTGTATGATATCTATATTATAGTAGGGCTGTTATCTGTAAGATTAGAACTGATAAAAAGTCTAGGTGAGAGTACCTGTTCCTTGCTGAGACTTTTTACAAAATAAACTGTACTGAAATAATAAGATGGCTAATTTCTTGTGTCACAGATCTTTGGTAAGATCTTACTTAATTCTTTTACATGCACTCCTGTTTGACTGCTCTTATATGTTTCATAAAGAATGTGAATGAAAGGAGAACACCATATATACCATACTTTTTCACTGAATTTAAGTTGTAAAAAGGAAAGAATATGGCACTACACAGCTGTTGTTTTTATTGTATTTACTTTCATGGCAGTGATTGGTAACAAGTTTGTAAATGACACATAGATGGCTTAAGCATTAAATTGTATGTGGCTGTCTAGTAACAAAATGGAATTTAACATGAAAGTGCTTTATGCAGTATACATTACGTCATTAGCTGTGAAACCTTTTGATGCTTGCAGCACACTACAATTAAAAAAAAACTGAAATTGATAATAAGAGTGTACCTATTTTTAAACCATATAATTTACTTTATAAAAATGTAGAATTATTGTGGTGCATTTATACATTCTTCCGGTTTTAAGTTGCTTATTTACTTTTATGTAATTATCTTTGTGTTCAAATCCTCATGGCACATTGTCTAAGAACCACTTCCTTACACTATTTAGCAGCTAGCAGGCAGATGGATGTGCTGGAGTGACATGGGAGAGAGGGTAGAGTTTTACATTGTGCTTGAGTGACATAAAAAGTAGTGTTTGTTATTTTGAAACAGCTTTTTTAAAGAGAGACCTGCATAAAACAGGGGTATGTTAGTCTAGTGCTGGACAACATAAGATATCTTTGGACATTGTTTTTGTATTTTGGTGCCTGAATTGATGTACTGAGTAAACTAAAATGTTACTGAAAAATGTTACGTGTGTTTGGGCCTCTGAACTGACATACTGGATGAAATGAAATGTGCCTTCCATTTGTTAGACAAGATATGTATCTTCCCACTGATCATCATGGTCACATTTTATTATTAATCAGTATTGTGTCAAAGAAATAATTGGGAGAAGCTGCAGTGTTAAACCAGTATTAGCAGACAGAGATTTGTGTGGATTATGCATGTACAATGACAAGCCAATTTAAATTTTCCAACATTAATCAGTTCTCGTATTTTAGATTTAATTTTGTAATATTGTTCTGAGAGTCTTGTACATTTGAGACTTCCATAATGTTTTCCTTGTTGTTGGGTTAAACTGGCTCTGTCATTAAGGAATCAATAATGAGGCTGTAATAATGGCTCCAGAAAGTGTATTTTAAGGTTATGTGAAATGGCTTGTACTTACAGATGATGCAGCAGAGATGGCACCAAATAGAGAAATGGATACTGTTGCCATGCCAACGCAGAGGCCACTGAATGGTGCAGCGGCAAGGCAGGATGAGGTTGTGGTGACATGGAACACAGGCTGCTGGGCTGACTGGCAACTTCCCATCTTGGTTGTGTTGTTCGCTGGTCTTGGAGTTCTAGCTGTGATATTTGTGGTAGATATTGCCATATCCTTAGTAACACACATCTTTGCTGACAGATACAGTTATGGGCATTAATTTACAATCCCAGTTTCATAGGTTCTCAGTTACTGAAATATAGACACAGTAATGCTGTTTAAATTTTTTATGTCTTTTCTTACCCCAAATTCTGCTAAAATAAGGCAGATGTGGCTTGTTTTCACCCAATAGTATGACTGCCTGTCTGTGTGGGGATTACCAGTATATGAAAGTTTGTAGTATGTAACCGACTCTGACATGCCTGTTCATCTAGATGGTATCTTCATTGTGTGTGAGTGACAACAGCAAACGTGTATGTGTTTTGCAATGAAAATAAATCCAGTGCTGATTATGCACAAATATTGGGAGGGAAATAAAGTTAAATTGCAATTATTAAAATTATATTTAGTTATTTAATTATAAAGGAAATGTGCTTATGGGGCCCCTGAAAGTTGCCCGTGGAACCTCAGCGATTTGCAGGACACAATCTGAATATGACAGTGGCGCAGTATTTTCTACTTGCTTCATGACCTTTCATACACTGTGATTGGAAGTGACGACAGTTTTGTTAATTGTTCCATTTTCAGCTTTGAATCATTCACATGCCTCATTCCATCCACCTGAAATACTAGTGCTGCCTTGTTATTGTCTCTAGAGCCTTGCACGAGTAAGTGCTTATTTCTTCCTGTCCAAAGTGCTGTATATGTATGCATAGATACAGTGCTAACAGCGTTTATTGTTCTTTGTTTGATGTTAAGTTTAGCCTTTAAAGACCTGCTTTTACATGTGAATGCACACAGGAAAACTGCCTATAATTTCTTTTTATATAATGGGTAACATGGAAATTCACTGCATTTGTAGGACATGCTGCATAATCTCTGTTTTGTTTTCCACAAAATGCCATTTATTTCATAATTTTTTATTTTTCATTACAAATAAGACTTTTTCATAAATCATGCACTAAAATTTAAATACCCACCCTCGTAGGATTAAGGTTAACTGACTCTAAGTTTAATTTTGGTACTTAATTTCATTTATTAAGTTTGCCTACCCTGGTAGGAAAAGGGTTAAATGATCCTAAGTCTAATTTTGGTGCTGAATTTTGTTTATTAAGTCTTCCTCAGTTTAATGTTGTTCAAACTCGTTATCTTCCAGGGAAATATTAAATGGGGTTTTCACTGCATTGCTATTTAATATTCAACAAATGACAGTGACATAAAATATGCATAACACTTATTCATACAGATTCTGCTATGGCTGAAAAATCAGATGCTCTCATCATCCAAACTTAAAGATGTAAAGCCTGCTAGTGTGGCCACAAAGTCGTGCCCACCCACCGGAACAGGAGTAGAAGCCCAGTGGATCTTTCATCCTGTGATGAAACCTCCCCTGGAGTCCGTGGACTCATCAGGTGTGCAGCCACAGCTGCCTGACCATGCAACCCTGCCAGAAGTGATGTCAGCAACTGAAGGAAAGAAACCTGAACCCATAAGGATTAAGGCAAAAGGACTCCTTGAACGGCGAGGTTCCAGCGCTAGCTTAACGATAGATCTGCATCCAGGAAGTCAGGAAAACCTGGCAACAGTTGTCACACCAACCAGAGAATGGTAAGAGAAATACAGGTTGTGGAATTGGACATGCATCCATCTTACATGCAAGATAGAATTTATAAACTTATCTAGAGGCAGTCTTATTTTGTTGAACTGTAATTGGTATTTTCCACATAAAAAAGTGACTTTCTGTTAGTATAACCTGAAGGTACAACAGTGATAATGCCAAAACTCACCAGAGGACAGAGTCCTCACCTACTTTCTTGTACCTTCCTTCCTTATAACACAGCTCTGTAGGAACCATCTTAGTGATATCCCTCCAACTTCTCAGTCAGAAAACTAGCCACTTTCTTATAGGTCTGTCCACCAAAATTCTGTATGTCTCACAGGTGTACATTACATGTTGAACCCATCATAATGTATTGTATTTTGCTATTGTAACAGTATTAGATCTGCATGAGTTAGAAATGTGTGAATAGCTCTAAAATGTAAGATGAGCTGCGGCTTTGCATGAACCCAAGGATAATGAGCTAGAATCTTGAAGCCAAAGTTGTAATAATTTACTGAGATAACTGTTTTGTAGTCAGCATTATTTATATTTGTAGTATTTGATGTATGCTGAGCACAGTTGACTTACAGTGTTCAGCCTTAGCCTTCATCTTATTTGTCAAAATGCACACATGTAGGCACACAGAGGAATGGAGGTAGTGCTCTCAGTCATGTTGCACCTGGGTAACCCCATGTTATCAAATTATTATGTATCGAAAAGAAAAATATTTCAGGAGGCAGAAGGTGGCTTGAAATGTTCAATGCAAGTGGTACAGTACAAAATTTTTACTAATTAAAAGTGTGTTACCTCTTGCTTCATGCAAGACTTTTCTGTCGATTCTAATTGCACCTGAAGCAGAGCATGTTTGTTGCTGTACTCATGGAGTGACTTCCAAAACCTTGCATTAATTTTGTGAACAAACTCTGGAGCATGTGATTATTGGTAGCTGAGAATAAACATAATGCAGTATAAGGTAATAAAAATAATATAAGTTAGTTTTTTTGTGGTCACCAGTTCACTGTGAATGAGTTCAGTGATTCTGTTCTGCGATACGTTGTGTGAGATAGCAGCACATTCACATCACACAAGATTGCATTTGTAATTAATTGGCAGCGCTGCTTGTAAACACAGAGGTTCCACTTCCAGGGTATGTTTTCAACAAAGACAGTTGGCACTTCAAATTTTATGTAACGTTTTAAATCTGTTGTGTATCCCATGTAATTAAATTTTATGCCCTGAGTCTCCAAATAAGGAATAGGTACAGTATTTATTTTGTATAGTTATGTTTTGCTTGTGCCTTTGGTAGCTGTTGTGTACTGTAAACCGTACTGGCTAAGCAACATGTTATATCGAGTTGGTTATGACTGTACGTATTTTGTATCATCAATTTGTTGTTTAAAATACATCAACAAATGGACAGTATGGCCCATGACTGTTTGGCAGCAGATACAGTGTGAACGAATAGTGTGCGTTACATGGAGTGTTGGATTAATCACTTAACCATTCCTTTTATTACAGTTAAAATACCAAGCCACGCACATTGTTAATTAAGGCCAAGCAGTTCGTGTGCAGCTACCTGCACTCCTTGGCTGCATTACACATCATCTTTTCTGAACTTTTCATCTCAGTATTTCCATTATGTCCTATAGTCTATCTGTTTGTTTATAGACCTCGTACCTGACTGCTGGTTAGTGTCCCTAAACCTTCCTGCCAGCTCCACTGGGGGTCTGCCCAGTGCATGACACTGCCCCTGTGTTTGGTTTGCCACCAGTCATCCATATCTACACAGTATGCTCATATTTTTTTATGTGGCTGCTCTTGGACTGCTTGACCCTGAAGATGGGGATATTTTATTCCTCCAAAATGTTGGTAACACTGTACCAGTCAACACAGTGTAACTATCTCAGAAGACTTGAATCTTCAAGTTTGAAAATGTCCAAGATTAAAACTATAGCGATAACAGCAAATTTTCTAGGGTGGTTGGACACCAGCCTCACATCATGGAACCCCAGGTTTAATTCCAGGGTATTCTGTATGCTGTGTGGTGGACAAAGTGAAGTACAGTGAGGCAGATTTTACTCCAAGTACTTTACAAGATTTTGTGGAATATCTAACTAAAAGAAAGAAAGGTGCACACTTATACACAGAGTTAGGGCTTGAAATGAGGAAAGATTGAAGGCAAAGTAACAGTAGCATTCAAACCAAACACAATATGTAAGTGTTGTGTAAGTTTGAATATTATTTCAGCATGCTTTTTCAAGATCTCTATTTTCTGAGCGCAGCCAACCTTTAAACAGTTTTTAATTACTTGGAAGGGGGACTTTAGATTCAAAACTGATTAGTGACACACAGACTTGATAACAGTAATTTCATTTGATTGTGTTCTACTCTGAATTGCAGTACAACTGAAGAATATTTGCTCTCTGCTGGGAATGTTATAAGTCGGGGTCAGCTACGTTCTTGTCTCCGTGATGCCCGGACACTGCATCGGGAATTCTGGGATTTACCTTCTAACCACCCTGAGAAGGCAGAAGTTGCTGGCAGTGGTACAAAGAATCGTTACCGTTCCATCTTGCCCAATGAGAGGTCGAGGGTCAGATTACCTGTTGGTAATGAGGATCTTTTAGCAGGATACATTAATGCCAACTATGTTAGAGTGAGTATTGCCAGCATGGAACTTCATTTGTAATAAATATTGTGCATACTTCGTACACACCTGCTTTGTGATAAAAGTGTTCACAGTTTGTTCATATAATTACTTTATATTAATTTATGTTCAAGAAATTAAATATTCACATTAAGGGGGACATATACATGTATGTTAGAATAAAGGGTGAGGGTAGTAAGATGTGTGTGAGAGAAAGGATGCAGTGCAGTGATTTATGAAAGCCTGTTATCTCTGCTCTGTTTGTCTGCCATAGTAATGCTGCCCTTATAGAAGGGTCTTACCCCAGTTTGTTACAGAATTTCCTTAGAAAAATTTGTATGCCAAATGTAATTTTGGTAGAAGCTGGGCAGTGGCAGCATGACTTGGACTGTTCATAAAAGCGTGATACCTCTCAGATATATTTGGGGAAGTGGTGATGATTAAGTTTAAAAATATTTCACATGAAGGATGCAGTTTTTAACTGTTCCCACACTGTCATGTAGATCCACTGTCTCCTGGTGTGTGTTCAGTGCTACACCATCTCTGCAGTCATAACAGAGTCATTAAATAACCTACCAGTCAATCAGTCGGTCTCTGTGCCTTTATAATTAATGTCTTGGCATGTGTTGTGCAGAAGAGGCATTGCATTTTACTGCAGTCTGTTAAGTGATATGTGGCAGAGGGTTGAGAAGAGGAATATGTTTTGTTTTGTGGTTTATTATGCTCAGTTATTTGGGCAATTGTGCGTTTGAATCACAGCCTGGTGAGTGGCTACCATGACTGAAATTTTTTGTGGTTTCTCTCAGTCCTGCTAGTTGGATTGTAGGATAATGCCTTAAAATAGTTTGCAACCACTTCCTGTTCCTTACCATATTATCGTACATAGTCACCAACCATATGCAGATGAGAATAAGCAGAAAATAATATACCACTGAAGGTGATCATTATCATGTGCTAACTGGAATGGATGAATGAGTGAATGAATGAATGAATGAATGAATGAATGAATGAACAAATGAATGAATGAATTTATGTGTAAGGATTGTCATTGTTTTTGGTTCTGTGTTCTCTGTTAAATTTCTTCAAAGTCTCTGTTCCCTGTAAGGTATCTATTTATTCATTTATTCTTATTTTACCATTTCCATCTTTGTGGTCTGGATGGAATATGTTATGCAAGCGCAAGTACCTGTTTCATCTGCAAGATTTTTATCATGGCCAAACCGTGAAGTGTCACAAATCACAACTGTTGTAAAGGAACAGGGAATTTTTTGTTTGTTTTGCTGTTTTCATTGGTTATACTGAAGATTGAAGAAATGTATGTGAAAGGTAAATATGTTATATTTTCATAGTGGCGGTGAAACAGAGTCACAGCCGACACACTCTATTAGGATAGAGTTAAAAGAAGTGTAAATTAGTGTGATAAAATTCAGAATGAATGTTTTCAGGGCTATGATGGAGAAGAGAGGGCTTATATTGCAACTCAGGGACCTCTGCCGCATACAGTGTCTGATTTTTGGACAATGGTTTGGGCCGAACACCCCCCCACTATTGTGATGATCACAAAGCTGTGGGAGAAGGGTCGACCTAAGTGTGAAGCATACTTCCCACACGGTGAACCCGGAACACCTGAAGCCACAGCAAGTTATGGTGATGTTACTGTTACAGTTGTGAGCCTGACACACAGGGATGGCTACACCATACGGGAACTGCAGGTGCAGGTGTGTTTCCATTTCAGTTTGTTGCTTGCATGAGCAATATAGGAATTGTTGAACTTTACAGTACATGCAATATATGCAGCACGTGCATGCACTTTCTGAAGCAGGGGTGCTTAAATTCTGGGTACCAGGTTGCCCTGGCAAGAAATGTTTATGGTGGCACCTAATATTTATGGGTCCTTGGTATGGAATTTGCTTCATGTTACCCTTCTGACACCTAGAATTTTGAGGTGGCTTATAGGTTTTTGGAAAATTTGTGGAGCCCAGCTCGCAGGTATAGTACAGTGACATAAACTGAACAGTAAATAAAGAAGTTTAATATTCTCTTGAAGAAAGGCTTTTTCTGTGTGATTTGTGTGTGAGATGTTCCGATAAAAGGTAATGGAGAAGTTTTTGTCTTAAATTTCCTGGGATCACAATTACAAGCACAACAAGCATCCATAAAGTGACATCTGCTGGGTCACTTCTAGGTAAGCATGCTAAAAATGCTGTGTGCTTGCTGAAGAAAGACTAAGTAAAATAGTGGCTAGGTTGGAACAAACATGACAGAAATTTCTGTGATGCCTTGCCTAGGGGACACCATCTTGAGACAATGCAGGCATGTGTGCTTTTACCTTCATTTTTTACTTTTGTTGTTTAAGTTTTTGTATTTTTGTTATAAGTGAGAAAAGGCTGTTAAATGTTCTTCCATTTCTGATTTTCACAAACAAGACTATGGTGGTATGACTGTCAAATCTGTTGGAGAGTTTAGAACTGCTAATGTTTGGGATAAGTTACTTGTCAGTTTAGTTTCCTTTGTTGAATGTTCTGTAATTCATATACAGAGTAATTCATAAGTCCCTCCAGGATTTCTGACCTCTGTGGTACAGTAGCTGGGATGGTCACGATGTGGGGAGAGACACTCCACGTTTCTGTGGTTCTGTTTGGTACACAGTCCGAAACCTCCGTTGCACTGTCACAATTGACTCAGTTTTGGCAAATTGCAAAACACAGAATGCTTTCTTATCCCCTGTCCATGCCATGTTTCGTCACGACTGCCCCCTAGCGGTGAAACCTGCAAGTATGCCATGGCACCTATTACCCAAAAAAACTTGGAGCGATTCTCTACCTATTAGTATGCTCCTTTCTGCTGTGTCTGTCTTGGTTGTTGTGCTGCTGAGTTCGGAAGTTCCGGAGGGACTTACGAATTACCCCGTATAACAAACGCAGTTGGCGTACCTTTACAACACATTCCTTTTATCTTACCATTTTTTAATAACAATGACAGGCATAAGTTGCTGCTGCAATTCTTTTGTTGCAGAGGGGCAATGAACAACACAATCTCTTGCATTTCTGGTATGACACATGGCCGGATCACAAGACTCCACCCAGTGCTCATTCTCTTGTGGCAATGGCCCGTGAAGTTGAAGCAGTACGTACCAATAAGCGTAGGTAAGTGTTGTAGATATCAGATTATGGCAGATTCTTTATGAGAACAAATTGATATTTGTTGTTGTGAAGTTGGATTATAAATTAAATACTCTGAACTAAACAAAACATTTTATTTTATCTAATTTCATTTTTATATCTTGACATGTTCTTGGCTACAGAGGGTGTGTTCCGAAGTCTGAAAGATTTTGGTGAGTGTGTGTTACAAGAGACATTGTTGTTAATCTGGCCATTGGCCATTTTCAGGTTTTTTAAAAAGCTACATTCAGGAAACTCAGCTGGTCCATTCTCCTGATTGTTGAGATCGTGATTTAATTTTCTGATGGTACATAGCATGAACTACTGGCTGTATTGTCAAATAAATAAGTAAAAAAGAGAGAAGTTATTTTCAGTATTGACAGCACTGTTAATTAAACCATAAATAAGCTCCACTTTTTTTGCTTTTTGAAACACTGGGAATTCAACCTGGGGATCATGGATGGACAGCATGGTATAATTGTGTCACTTAAAATGTTGTATAAAATGTGATGTTTTCGGTTGAAAAGTGTAGATATTTTGTTCTGTGGAGACATTGCTCTTGCTGGATCATTAGCATTGCATGTAAATTGGTACCTGTGGAAAAGTGATTTTAGGTATAAAGAATCGTACAGAACTTCAGAGCTACTTTTATTGCTCAGAAATTCTGTGTTACTTATATGGGATGAAATTAACGTAAACTGTCCTTAACATTAAGATGGGGAGATTATAGAGTTTCTCACAGTGGCATAGCTGAATATTCGAGTTTTCTAGGGTGTGGCATTGAGTCACTGGCTGCATAGTGCAAGAAGAATAACCATATAGGATTTCTTGTCCCATATTGCTATTTGTCTTGGACTGCTTGACCTTGAAGATGAAACCACTAGAATTCTTTGAAACATCAGAAAAAACTAACCTATTGACACTGCATAGCATTTAAAAAACTTGGATCTTCAACAGAACATCCTGTGTAAGCCTGCGGATCTGAACTCAAAACTGCTTGAGAACGTTAGTAATAGTTTCATTATCCTCATAATTCAAGTATATAATGCCACGTAAATCATCCTAGTAAGCCATTTTGATCTCAGAAGTCATGAAGTGAGTGTTTGCACACTGAAGGCATGGTGGTCATGAGACATGAGGGAAAAAAACACCTGCTGGTTACTCTAAATCAGTAACCAGCAGGTATCTATTTTCTTAACCTTTCATGTGTAGCAGTAAGATGGACATCTTACATGATATATTGTGTTCTAATGCAGTTGTGATGTGTGTTATTAGCTTCATAATGTCCATATTTTGACTTGCACTGTTCCCATTTTGTGAGATTTGGTGTCCTCACAGCATAGACAACAAAGAATATGGAGGTGGAGGCAATAGCTTTCTCTGAAACATCAGTGTAAATATCTACATGGGGCAGGGTCACAGCCCAGAAGACGGTATGCTTCACAACTGCCATTGTCCTCATTGCAATAGTCTAACTAATTATTGATGTTGAAATGCCATCGTCATTGCTGTGCGGTATGTGAGTGAACTTTTTTGTGTGTGTCCCAACAGGACTTTTTTGTGAGGCATACTGGAACACATGTGATGTTGACATATTTGTAATGCTGTTGTTCCAGTTTGTTGGAGCTGGAAGGAATTACACTAAGTAGAATCAGCTGTGGAGGCCCTGTGGTGGTTCATTGTAGTGCAGGCATTGGCAGGACTGGCTGCTTCATTGCTGTTTCAGTTGGCATGTTGCAGCTTCTTGAAGAAAACAAAGTGGACATACTTGGGATTACCTGTCAAATGAGATATGACAGGTAAACTGTTTTTAACATTACGTTAAGCAAAACAGCATAGCTAAGGCAGTCTGTTGGTGCTAATCTCCTGTGCCTGATGTCTTGAATTTGATACTGATGATGCCTAATATGGACTTCACCTCCATTTCTCTCACTTTTGATGGAGTCAGAATGTTGGACTGCAGTTCCACTCAGTGACTTGGGCTATGGGCTATGGGCTATGTGTGTCCATATGTGAGGTTAACTGTATTAAACATTTGTAAGGAGACTAGCATTTTCATACTGTGACATGTTAAATTTACATGCATTAATTATGTCTGCATTTCTTTTAGAGGAGGCATGATTCAAACAGCAGAGCAGTATGAATTTGTCCACCGGGCATTAAGTCTATTTGAACGGACTCTCCCTGACCAGTCAGGCGAGTGAATAGGCTTCAGGAATTTGTTGCCATTGGCAAGTCGCAAGTATACATACAACCAACACTGCTGGGCTGCAAATGAACCAGTCCGTAAATCTGAAGCCGTAGCTGTGGTCATTGTGTGGGATGCACAGTGATCAGTTGGTATGAAACAAAAGGCTTGTTCACTGGGGAAGCTGTTTCCAAACTCCTCCCCCTTGTAGAACAGGACCGGCCTACATCAAGGTCAGTGGTGTAGATAACTGTTAAGGTATAATATAGTACAAAGTAACTTGAGTGTAGTTGTATAGCTCATGTTTCACTATGAAAAACATAGGCCCCTGATTTATTAACTTCATATACAAAAAACTGGACTATTTAAAACTTGGAGATTAGAAATGAAGACTTGTACAATCAAATGTCATACCATTGGTAGCAGTAAACACTGAACATAACCTAAGATCTTGAAGCTCTATCCAATTGCATGTGAAGAAAAGGACCAGCAATCTCTGAAGGATTCTTGTACAGAAGGCAGGATGAATTTTGTTTGATTTTATAAGTCGTCTGAAATACAGTCATATTTTTATATCATACATACATTTGTCAGTGTTTACTCCTAGCCACAGCTAGTCTCTTGAATGTCTGTGACAATAGAAGAGTTACTGGTGTATAGGAATCCAAAGCTAGGCCTTTGTATGATTCATAATTTATGTATTTTCATTTTACAAACATTAATTGTGATGTTTGAAATCAAATTCCAGGATTATTGCTGAGTGTGACTAATTCTAACGTCTTTTCTCTACTTTGATTGAGTACCATTGCTAGCAGTACTTGCATTTGTTCATTCTCATAAGCATAGAAGAGTAAAAATGTGTCTGAGTTTTTCATTATGTAAGAGGATTAAATATCGTACAATTCCAGGTGGCTTGAGGAACTAGTTTATCTGTCACCACGCTGAAGTAGCATATCTTTTTAAGATTACTTACGTACAAGATTCAGTGAAAATAAAATTTTAGAGCAGTGAGTTTAACATAAACGTCCTTCTTATACATAGTCTTTGTAGGTTTTATGTCTTGGGACAGAAAATGAAATAAGTCATTTTCCAGTTTTCCAGTTTTACATTCTTAAAACTGTCTCAGCTGTGGGATTAGTAAGCTAAACTTCATTGTAGTTATTGAATGTTCTGGAATGTTGCTGTGAGACTGGGTGTTACTGGAAATTGAATAACTTGAGTAGAAATACTATGAAAGAAATGTTTATATTTGCACTGTTTCAAGTAATCAGTGCCAGTGTTTTGCACCTGTCATGCCTATCCATATGGCAGGAAATTTTGTGCAATTGTCTGTATTTCACTGTGGCTTTGAATCGGTGTGATTCCCTTCTGTTACAAGTCCCTTAAAAGTGGGTTTATTTTTTGAGTTAATTACCTACTAAAAACAAGACTATGCAAATTATCATATTGGTACCAACCGTTGTTTATATGATTCGTATTGTTTTACCTCTGGACACAGAAGTCATTGGTTACACAGTTTTTGTGTTTATTTTCATGTTTCTTATGTATTATATTTGTGCTAGTGTTAGGCCAGGCCTTTTGTGACTTATCATTAAGAAAAGAATGAGCTGGAGGACAGGCAGCATGGATAAGTATCCACAGACAGGAAACGCAAGGCAAAATACAGTTTTGAGTAAGCAAAATTTTTTTTTATTTTGCAGGATTGATTACAAATTTAGACTTAACTTATTTTAATTGTAATATATATAAAATTGTTCTAGAGAGAAAATTATTGGAGAATGGTTTTAAAAAGACATTAAATCCATGTGTAAATTTAAACAAAAATAATAATAAAATCGGAACCTTCAGAAAAGGCTAAAGGTGCTTCCAGGTACAAAATTTGGGTGGTGGTTTATATTGAAGAGGGTTGAAAATAAGGTTTATTTTAAGCTAGTACTGAGGGTTTGGCAGAGTTGAAGCTGTGCACAACCAATTACTGAAAATTTGCTCAGTTCATTGGAGGGGTTTGACAGATCAGTCGTGACAGCATACTGAGACGTTTGTCGTGGTAGTCATTTTTAAAAACTGGAGTGTTGATTGTGACAAATTACAGCTTCATGTTGTGTTGAAAATTTTAAAATTAAAATTAGGAACACAGTGAATACATTTTTTCACCTGGATAAGGAGTATTCAAGAGAAAGAAACCAAATAGTTTATGCATTAATGTTAGCGTCTGGTACAAATTTATAAGAATGATGGTATAGTGGTTTCAGTGCTGATATTGTCGGCTACATTTAAACAAGTACTGTAGTATTTACACGTGAAGACAAAAGTACTTTGCTTTAAAGATAGGTAAGTTTTCAACTCCCAGTTGTAAATAACTTCCATAACTAGACTGTAAATATTATGGAAAGTTGTTGAATTACATGACATTGTTTGTGGGTAAAATGGAACATGAAAAACAACTCAAAATTAATTTTCTACTGAATTTATGATTTTCTTCAAACATCTAAGCTTTAACAGAAGAACAGCTGGCAAGGGTTGATTATTTATGTTATTCCTTGCTATGGGTTTTGAAAACTACATGTTTCATTTTGGAGAGGACAGGGTTTTTTTTTTATGTTTAGCTGATGGGAGTTGCTTTGCTGTGGAGATATAAATGGTTCTAAGTCAACAAAGTTCTGTGCACACTGTCAAACTGCATGGTTTATTCTTTTCCTGTAATATTAAAAACATTGTATTCTAAAGCTGTAAGGAATTTTAGAGGAATTTTCATGAAGTTTTCATTGAAGCAGTTTTGTGATGTAGCCTATATGCATCAGACACCATTAAGCACATAAAATTGTTGGCGTGTAAATATGATATATGCATAATGTTTGTGTTAAGTGGCTTCAGTGAATCTCTTGAAAAGTTTTGTTTTATGTGCACTGGTTTTTGGGTAGAAATTACTGCAGTTACAAGTACAAACTTTAAAATAATGTGAATAAATTTAGTAGCAGTTCAATCCATCGTATGTAGCTGTTGGTGTCTGGCAATGTTCCATGTAGTAAAGAGTGGAAAAATATGTTTTGAGTTAGTGGAAGTAGCAATTCCATAATGGATTCTGGGATTTTGTATGGCTGAAAAGAAGTCAGGGGTCAATGTTTTGATGGTGGTAATAGGGATGAGAGGCAATGGTTAATTTTTGTACTTCATTTTTCTACAAATCCTGCATACAAAATATACAGATGTATGAAATTCCAAGATCAAACTAGTCTGTGATCTTGAGCACCATAAACTTTCCTTTTGTGTTGATTTCAAATATAGTAATGTCCCCTTTAATATCCTGTCATACAGAATGCATACTCTTTTTTGATGAAATGCTAATTCACAACGCACATTGTTTTAGATGCAGTTTATGTGCTGTGTTTAATACATATGAAACTGATTAGAATGTTCTTAGCATAGGCAGATTTCCAAACCTTTGATTACATACATTTTGTCTTACAACTGGAGTTCTATATGATGTAATGTGAATGTTCTAGTTCTCATCCATATAATGCTTTGGGATAGTATTTCTGTCCTGCAGATGTTGTGTAGATGACTGTATGCTTCTGTAGGGTTTGATTATGGTGGTGGTGGTGGGGGTGACATAATAAATTGTCTCTCTGTGTGCTGTGAAGGCAGATAAGGGGAGGAGAGTACAGCTGCACCCAGTCATAACCTCACTGTTTATTACAGGCACATATACTGCTCTCATTAATGTCGTTTCACAGTGGAATGTGTAATTTCCTACACAGTATATTTAATGTACCATTAAATGTTTGTCCATTCCCTTTACTGGAATTTCATAAATATGTGATGTACGTCAGCTGCTTGTAGGTTTATAGCTTTCAAGGAATCCCATGATTGAGGTAGGAGGGTGGTTTTGTATAACATTCTCATTGAGTTTGGTGTGCCCATGAAAGTTTTTAGGTTGAATCATTATGTGCCGGTTACAAAGCAAAAACCTCTAGCTAGAGTGGATCAGGTTTGTAAGCAATGTTAATAGTAGTGAAGTTTACAACTGCCGCTGCCTCATCTGTTTTCATACTAACAGTATATATACCTAATTTGTGTTTCATGTATCTTTATTCCTCCATCTACACTTCACTGTCAATAGCATATAATATTTTTTTGGACATTCGACTGTTCAAGATGAGACCACTGGGCTGTCTCAAAATGTCAGGTATCAATCACTCAGTGATGCAGCACCATATGCCAGAAGGATGGAGATCTCATACAGAGAATAGTTATTACAGTTGGTTGCAGGAGTAACCATGCTGTTCTTATAATTCTGCATAGCTGCTGCTAGCACCAAATTGTGCTAGAAACAGAGGTACTGTTATTGATTACGCACAATGATTTGATGAGGCACTATGCAGAGAGGTTTCCAGATGTACCTTGTATTTGTTTGGGAGCCAGAGTAGTGTAGTCAGTGTAGTGACTAGGCACAGGCTAGACTATCCAGGGTTCAAATCCTGGCTGGGGCAGGAGATTTATCTCTCCTCCAAAATGTACATACGGGCTGCAGGGCTCACCCAGCTGCCTGTTCAGTGGGTAGAGGGGGCTCTTTCCCTGAGGTTAAAGCGGTCGGGGCATGAGGCTGACCACTCCTATCCAGTGCCAAGGTTAAGAATGAGCGGAGCAATGTCTCCACTCCCCCCTGTATGCCTTCATGGTGTGTATAGGGACAAATTTGCCTTGCAGTTCTTTTTCAGTGCAGTTTAATTGGGAAGCGTCAAATTGGAATAATGCCTCATCCATCTCTGTTATATTTGTTAATGTAATATGTCTTTAGGAACATGATAGCTTCCAGACACTTTTTCTGGCATTTCTGGCTCACTGTATAAAAACAAAATGCAAGTTATTTGAACATTATGTATGTACATTTGCTTCTCAATATACCATCCTACTCAGTGAGTACCGAGCTCCCTTTCCCTGGGATGAAGCAACTTGCATGTGACGTTGGCCACTCATCCATATGCAGTGCTGAGGTTAAGAATGAGTTCGGCTATACCTCCACTCCCCCGTATGTCTTCAAGGCATGCATGATTATATTGTCAGGTATTATACAAGCTGCCTCAGAGAGGCTGGCATATTGTTTAACTGCTGAAACTTCAGTATCATCTGCGAAACAACATTGGAACTCTGACACTGTTAACTGAAAGTTGGAATTCAGCCTTAATTTTGGTACCTCTGACATTGCAGCTGGGATATACTGATAAATGTGAAAGTGTATGCCAGTTTGATTGTATAATATTTCCTTGAGGTATCAAAATTTGAAAAGCTTATCCTTCCCTTCATTAGCTCGAATTAAGAATGGTACTACTTCCATACCTTACAGGTTATGAGTAAATAACTTCCTGTTTGTCC
This sequence comes from Coptotermes formosanus, assembly GCA_013340265.1. Classification (NCBI taxonomy): domain Eukaryota; kingdom Metazoa; phylum Arthropoda; class Insecta; order Blattodea; family Rhinotermitidae; genus Coptotermes; species Coptotermes formosanus. Next base: position 375,894 of record BLKM01000442.1, read on the forward strand.
CCATCCTGAGACAGAGGCAGGTTTTCAGACAGGGGAGGGACTGGTGGAATGCATAGGTATCGTGTGACTGCAGGTGTTAAGCAAGGTGCAGCGTATGTTCTGATGAATCATAATTTGAAGTGACCAGAATGAATAAAGCAGGTGAAATTACAGTTGTGCAGCTGTATGAATGTAATATTAGCAGGGCAAGTATGTATATTTTTTTTATTGAATAAAAATATAGCTGTAGAATTTCTGTTTTGCATTTTTAAGACATTATTTCAGGAGGTTGTCAGACTTGTCTTGAATTCAATTATCTGCGGTTACAAAGCCAACAAATGTGCTTCACATCTCATGTTGAGCTGCATATTGCTGTTGTCATGCTGGTCACTGGGAAATGCAGTAGTAGTGCTAACAATTGTACTACTCAGCATGTTGGTGTAGTGGCAAGGGTCTATCTAGGCATGTGTTCAGGGTGTTCTCAGTTTGAAGTGCAACTGAGTTACCAGTTATTCTGACAGAGGATATTTGGGGCTGTGCCAAGTGTACCCAGAGATATTAGCAGAAGACCTTGAATTTGGTGACAACTGCCTGCTTTACCACCCTCATCTACCCACCCTTCATGATAATCACCTGTCTTATTCAGTGCTGAGGGGTGGCCCTGGACTGCCTGCTAGAAACTGGTGTCCTAGGCAAACCATACACTCCCTTCCACCCCCACCCCCTTGAGGGGTTGTGGTGCAGGTCTTAGCCGAGGTTTTTGGCAGACAAGGAGATAGTTTGCAGCTGTTTCCTCTTTAATGTTGTTAAATATATTCCTATTAATTGAAGTTTATTTATTTGGTGTGTCTGTCTCTCCAACGTATGTTTCTGAGATTAGATGTACTAGTAACACTGTACGAGATTATACATCTAGAAGCAGTGCCTTGTTTTGGCGATCAGTTAGCCACTGCAACACCAAACTTAAAAGGCGCACAAGCCCAGCCAAAGCACTATAGAATGAAAGCCATTTTAATTGTTTTAATTTGATATTTTCCGTCAAATCTGGTGCCCCACTTAAATTGGTGGTGGCCTAGTTCACTTATACAGATGGGCTGCTCCTGTCAGTGCTGTATAACATTTTAAGTTAAAACACTGTTGTGAAGTAACCCAACAGTTAAGACTGCAATAGCAGTAGCAGTAGCAGTAGCAGTACATTTTGAGGCTCTTTAATGGCTGTGGTTATTCAGCTGCATGGGCAACAGCTTGCAGGGTACAGTAAAACAGACACGTGTTCCATGAATATTTTTCTGTAAAGTTCAGCATCCACCAGCAACAGGTTTAAACAGTACTCAGTTAAGGACTGATTAACAACACAAGTGGCTACATAAATGCAAGGAATGGTAGCTTATTTCTCAGGTACTGTAATTCAAAATAGTGTAAATTGGTGAAAAATTGACAGTTGCTCATTTGAAGCTGCTTTATGTGTTAAAGTTGTGAGCTGACCCTTCTCTTGCTAAAGCATGCACTATATCTCTTATAAATTAAAGTCACATGGCTTCTCTGATTATTCTAACCAGTTTCTGAAATTAATTGAACTCAAATAGTGTACTTAACTTTTATAATGCATGTAACATTGTGGAAGTGATAGTTTTAATTGAGTTCAGGATTTTTTTTATGTTGAGTATGGTACTTTTAGCCACTATAGAAAATTACTTTTCTATCAGCCAAGAGCTATAATCATAACAACACCTAAATAATAATTGCATATTATGGTCACTAACACTGCAAACCATTCTTGAAAGTAAGTAAACACTGATGATAGTTATGCAGACTTGTGTAATACATTTTACATATTTGTCATGTGATGAATCATGTTGCGATATCAAACAGTTCCATGTTCAAACTGAAGTGAGGATTATAAGGCACTTTACGTAGTTACCAACTGCGTTATTTGGTTACCAACAGCAATTCTTAGTTACCAGTTCATCATTGTTTTCCACCAATGTAGGTCTCCAATTAAGAACTAATAGTTATTGTTTTTTTAATTGTGTAGTATTTGTCACATGGGGTAGTATTTTTGTATAAGTGGTTAACTATTTGCCATTACTTGATAAACCAATTAACACCTCTTTTTGCATGAAAAACAGAGTTTTTTTAAATTGTTAGTGATTTTCATTCCAGCAAATGTCTGGGTCAGTGGTAAAGCCTGAAAAAAAGGCCCAGGCCACGGTAGTATCTGGTGAGATGAGCGTATTTTTCACCTCAGGACAGTGATGGATGTGATCATAGAGCATGGACTAAATAATATTTCACACGCTAAAATTCAAAGTACTTGGAGGAAAACTTCCCTCCATGTCCTACAGGTACTGTCCTGAGATTCTGCTGTGTTGAAATTAGTATCTAATTGTCTGAGCTGAGCTATGCCATGAGGGTTAATCACCATTAAACGAACAGGGAAGTATTTGTTTGCAGTTTGAAACTAACAGATGTGTTCAAATTGACTGTTCCAATATTTTACATTTCTACATTCCAAAGCTGGAAATGAATTTGATAATATAATGCATTTCTGTTAATGCAAAATGGTAATTGCTGACTAGTGATTAAACCGACTGGTATGTAGCAGTAGTAATGGTGGATCAATTTTTTTGCATTTTAAGATGATGTTACATACTATGTTGAAGAGCCAAGATAGCATATTTGGTGTAGACTAGCTATGGGCTGATATTATGTGCCTGTCCATACTGGCCCCAAGGCTGCCCACCCAGCCTTCTCTACAATGGGTATAGGGTCTCTTCCCAGGGGTAGAATGGCTGGGACATCCACACCTATCCCGTGCCAAGGTTCAAGAAAAGTTAGGGGTATCTCCCCCTGCCGCATACCTTCATGGCATGTGATACGGTGAACTTCACCTTTTTTAAATAACCTGTATGTTGTTAATACATCTGTATTATAGATATATACAGAAGTCGTTGTACAACTGTAATAATTAACTCCCTTGCAGTACAGCTTCATTGCCCTCCTTCTGTTTACTGTAAATATTCAAAATGGTCTCCATGAACATGCATACATGGAAACATGTTGCAGTTCAACTTGCGAGTCTGATGATGATGAGGATGATGATGATGATGATGATGATGATGATGATGATGATGATGATAATGTGGAGGAGGAGGAGGAGCATGATGATGATGTCTTCCTTGGGATTCTTAATATTACCCACAGATAAGGAGATTGCAGATGGTGTACTCTGCGATGGAGTGCACAGGCTTTCAAAATATCAGATGGTTTCATGGTACACATGTAAATGTAAATTTAGTTTACACCCACAAGACACGTACAGCCTGCTGTGCACCAAATTTCACCCACGTTGTGTAATGAATGTGAAAAGTATGGGTAGAAATTCATTTGCATCCCTGTGTAAAGTATGCCTTCACTGCACCAATTTGCATGAAACTCACAAGCACTCAAATTTTTGTGGGCATCGCCTGTACAGAAGTTAATCCAAACTGATGTAAAGCATAGAAAATGTAGGCAAAATTTCATGTACGCACTAAGTAAAGTATGCCTTTTACTGACTTTTATGAGACTCTCACTACTCAACAGCATTACAGGTATTCTGTAGTGAATTTCAGCCACATCAGCCAATAAATATGACAGTCCTTCTACTACACCAGGTTTCATGGATATCTGATAAGTGATTTAGTCACTGAAAGTAGGTCACAAGCAGACAGATGTGATCTCCACATAACAAATTCTTTTTTATGTCATAAAGAACGTCTCATAATTGAAAGGTGAAAAATCAGGGGACCAAACACCATGTCAGATTCATAGACATGTGAGCTGTGTATGCAGTAAGCACTAGCAGCAGTCCTCAGAAACTGTGCAGTGAATGGACAAAGAATCTTTTATTGTTGATAAAGTTTTACAAAAATACAGGTATGCTCATACAGTTTCTTTATACTGGTGGTTCACCAGGTCGTGGCTCATCCACAGCTGCTCCTGTTCCATGTAAATTACAAATTACCTGTCTTGTGGTGTTCTGACAGCTGTACCTTTCCTTTATTCCATGTACACTGTGTATATGCCTTCATTTCTAACAAGAATTGCCCTGAAAACATCCTAGCTATTGGAGGCAGAAGCATTTCGACTTATGAATTGTCAACTCATGGGAATAGAATTTAAATTCATTATGAAATTTACATTTACTTTAACATTTAATGGCACGTGACATGTGAGGATGTAATTCTTGCATTAATTTACTGCAAACAGGACATAGTAATTTAAATGATTATAGGTTACAGTAAATTATTATATGTTGATGTTGTCTGTTTGATCATCCTGTAAAATTTAGTGAGTGATCTAATGTGGAAGATGTAGCATATTTTCATAATTAATTAACCAATTCTCTGGTAGTATAACCCAAGGTTTATTATTGTTAACCGCAAAGTCTGCCTCACAAGAGATGTCCTGATCAGTATCGTCGTCGTAGTCCTTACCTCTTCTACCTACTCACAGTAGGTGTCGAGGTTATTTATTTTCACTTGATCAGCCTCAGACACACATCATAGTCAGTAGAACTCCTCTGGACAAGGGATCGGCCCATCGCAGAGACCTCAGAGACCTCTACCTGACAACACACAACACTCACAAGAGACAAACATCCATGCTGCCGGTGGGATTTGAACCCACGATCCCAGCAAGCGCTTGGCCGCAGACCTACGCCTTAGACCACGCGGCCACTGGGATCAGCCTGATCAGTATCCTGTATGCATTTATCTTTCCCATAAATATACATGACTGTACCATGTCACAGTTTTGACTGTGCCAGATGACTTTTATGAATCGTCATGTTTCCTACTGTGCCGTACCCTAAACTGCCCACTGACTTCTGTCTTCCATGCAACCAACCAATTTCCTGAGCATAATATTTTAATAACATGTGCCATGTTACGTGCCTGATTTTTAAACCAGTGATTTACAAGTGCAGCTTTTACATATTTTGATGAAGAGGGCACAAGCAGCTGTTTTAAAACATCAAGTTTTTTTTGTAGTCTTAAAATTTATCCTGCTCATCCTAAATAAACTTAGTGTATTTATTTTCTGTGTGTATTATTTGTGATGTTTAATACCTCATTGGCTTGATAGTTATTGCACAGGTCTCCACTTATCTGTTGTTGCAAAGTTAGTCACACTGCATAGAACCAACCACAAATGATTTTTTCTTGCATTTCGTTCAATATTCACTTCAGAGAGGGAGAGAAACAAATCTCAGTACAAGCTGTAAGCATTTTTTTTTTAATATCAATATCAATTTATTGAGCATCCATGTCTGCTACATAATCAGCAATAGGACAAGACAAGTCCATTTATATAAGTTTTACAATTTCGATCCAATAGGATCCGTACCTGCCACATAAATAGTAATCCTTACGAATATAAATGACAAGACATAATCAATTAACAATACCTGTCTAAAACCAAATACACAATGATGTAAAACTAAATACAGATCAGTTTAAAATCAGAATAAATAACAATTTTTCAATAGAACTCATTCATAGTTGAACTACACACAAATCTCTTTAAAACCAAATTTAAAATCTGTATGTCAATGAAAGAAGTCACTCATCATGGCTACAGGTAAAAAACATATATACTTATATTTGAGAATAGTAATCATTATACAAGAAAACTGTACTTATTTCAAAGCTCAAGTTGTAAAACATCCATAGACCAAGCTACAATACAATCCCTATAGGTATAAAATATTGAGGTATCCAAAGAACGTATATTAACCACATACAGAATGGCAAGCACCCAAGTAACTTCTAGTCCCAATAACATGGACATTTACAACTGTCTGGTGGCAAGGTTTTACCTATTATCATGTAAACTTTTATCTATTGACCATATGTAAAAAACTCAGATAAAGAATGAAAGGGATTATTTAATAAAAACGACTTTAGGGCTCATTTAAATTTTTTAAAATCACCCAATTCTTTTAGTTCTGACGGCAAATTATTATGCAGCCTAATACTCATGTTAACAACACTTTTCTTGTACAGAGATGTATTACACTGAAATATATAGAAATCATCTTTCCTTCTGGTATCGTATCCATGGAAATTAGAATTTCTGACCTGATAAATATTGTATTTACGAAAGAAACACAAGGTCTCGAATATAAACAAGTAAATCACTGTAATGAGGGCTCTGTTTTATGTTGTGAGCCAGTTTTAGGTATAGTGTTATATTGACAATACTGGTAAGAATTAATTTCAGCTTTGTAAAACAGGAACTGTATTGGACCATTCTGAGCCACTGTTAAATCCACTTGACCAACTTGTATTGTAGAAGGCAAGTGTCAGTTCAATCAGAACCCATTCGGTAGTTTCAGAGATGAAGTGTGCAAGCAGATAGGCTCACCCTCTCTACAATGTGACAGTTTTATGCGCTTCTTATGAAGAATGTGCAAAAAGTTATATTAGAGTCTTAACACAGGCTTCATCTATATTTAATGCTGTATTTTCATGCAGTGAAACTGTTCATCAATAAGAATGAATTGGTTAAAAATATGTACCTTATTGACAAATGTTTTAGATATATGTTTCATGGCAGTTATGGACTCTTTCCTTATTTCAAATTTCTTTTGACGGTTTTCGGCGCAGGTTAGCTAATGTACATACCCCATGAATTTGCATATGATATATAGTTCATTGAAAGGAATAATTACAGCAGTATTTAATTCTGGTTTATGTTTTATGTACATTATGCCTCATCCCTTACTGAGAGAAATATTTAGAATAATATGACTCGTGTTGATAAAACATTGTGATAACATTTTGTTTGTCGTACGTAATCTGTCAGTGTAAATCGCATCTTTATTTAGGATTTTTAGAGTGTATGTGCTGTGTACAGGTGATACAAAGTAGTGTTTCTCAACCCTCTTAAGTGAATATCACATTCTTAAACAATAGCTGTAAAAAATTGATATATTATTGAGTATTGGCACATTCCCATAAAAAATTAGTAACATGTAAATTTTCACACACCCATTTTTGACACCAGTGTGGTGTGTTTATTAGAATGACTTGCCAGTTACAAATGAGTAATGCAATTTTATTATGTATTATCCGGTGGTATCCCGATTTCGCACTTTAATCTCCCCTGCCTGCCTGACATCTTATGGTCCACCAGCTGAGAAACACTGACCTATAAAAAAGAGGTTAGCAGTTGAGAGCTGTGGCATGTTTGAGAGCTTTCCATATGAAACCTGTCTGTACTTACAACATAATGGTACTTCTAAGAGTTATGGCCTTCAGATGGTTGTTGTGAGCTACTGTGAGACATGTTTGTTGTGATCCATGTACTGATTTTTAAAATTCCTTGGTTAGTGTTTCATAAAACAGTCATATTATAACCTTGGGATATAAAGCTCAGTAATTGGATTAAAGTCTTCAGGTATTTGAGTGGGTTGTAAACATGTGGCATATGATAAGATGAGCTGGTAAGCCATTTTGTTATGTATGTAGTGTTTTGTAATTTTGTAAATTGTAATTTATTTTTTCACTAAGGCAGACATTGCGTTTACTGATAGAATATCGTTTTATAGTTCCTAAAATGTATATTGTTTGAGAAGTTTCTTCTTAAGGAAGTCAGAGGTTCAAAGCAATATGTAGTTTGTGTGCTTAGCTGTATGGGTTCAGTTGAGTAATAATAGATCTGATGAAATTCAGCATGGATGTGCTTCAGCAGCTTGTTGTAATTCATTGTATAAAATGTGTTCACACTGTCACAAAGAGGAGGCCAGAGGTATTGTACTTTTTGTTCTTGTAATTTTGATTTCCACGTAATGTAATTGCACTGTAACACTATTGTGTATGATAAACTACTGTAAATTACAATTTATAAAGAAAATGTGAATGAAACTGTTGTGTGTAATCTGTGTCAACAGATTATCAAAGTGTGTGGGCGTAATATGTAGCGGTACTTACCCAAGAATGTAGAAAGTTTACAGTTACTTGAATTTATGCGAATGTTATAATAAAATACATCATTGCTGAAAGGTTGCCATATTATAATTAAATGGGAAATGAGGAATAATAAGACATCAGCCCCTCACCAACCACTGGTGTTCCACAAGAACAGCACACTGGCAAAAATACTGTTGGTTAAATTAAGGCTGTATTAGGACTAGGGGTTGCTTTTAACATTATTTATCATAAGTTGTCTGTTCTGTTACCAAAGAAAAAGGAATCCATAACAGGTTTACAAATTTTAAAACACTGTCATGAAACTGCACTGCAGTGGTATTCGGAAGTTATAAAGCTGTCATTGCTCTGCCACTGGCCTGTGTGGTTATACCAAGGGCAAGGATAAACCCAGAAAAAATGAAATAAAAGCCCATGGGCAGTATGGCAAGGGTGAGGGTCACCCAAAGCTGAAAGTGGTTCAGGTGGTCAAAAAAGTCAGTGTCTTACATGGCCCTAAGCATGTTCAAGGCAGAACCTAACCCACTCTATACTCGTTTGAAATTTGTTGAAAACAATAGCTATTTTGTATGTACACTTCGTAGTAATATTCTGCTTACGAGGAGGTATACAACTTTTTCAGGGCGTATCATATGTTGGACTCGCGTTTTTAAGTAATGTTCCTGCCCTTGGGCACTTTTTCAGATTTAATTGACCCACCCCTGGTATGACAGCGGATTTTATGAACCCACTTGTGGCATAACATCAGGACCATAATGCAATAGAGTTGAAGACTAGGGAGAGAATGGTGTGTGGTGTTTGTGCATGTGTGGACGGCTGGAGTTGCAGGACGAAATACATAGGAAAGGTGAAGACTTGTGTTGTCTTTTTTGTAACCGCGTACCATCTCTTGAAACGACTTTCATTCATTATACATCAGTACTTACAATGGCATAAACCCACCAAACAGTGTTTGTCCAGTGACGAGTACTGCCAACATCATGCCTTTCCCATGATATAGCATTTATTCATACAATGCCAACACTGTGCACTTGCATTTAGTTGGCATTACATGAATAACATGCTTCATGCACAGAATATGAACAATATTCAGATCCTATGACCTGTTCCTCATGTTTGTGTGTGGTGGTGAAGCCTCCATAAAGAGGAGGCCCTGGCCCACTAGGGGTTGTTCTACCATGGAAAAGAAAAACCCTATTCATTACACTCCAACAGAGACCTAACGCAGTGTCAATGTTAGATTCAGCAGCTCAATGATGGAGGTACCTTCATCCCTTGAACTGTTGCACAACCCAATTAAACCTTAAATATGAGGTGCAGCTTATCACATCGTACACACATACATGTACATACATTTCACCAATCCATAACACAGCTTAAGTAGCAGCTGATTTAATTTAATTTAATTTAATTTAATTTAATTAATTTAATTTAATTTAACTTAATTTAATTTAATTTGATTATGGATATGAAACAAGTCCTTTGCAATAAACTTGGCCAAAATATGGTCAATTCTCAATTACGTAAATTAACATCATACATATCAGGCATTATAATTTTATAAATTAGTTGATGATAAAATGTATAATAAAATAGATAATAAATTGTTATAATGTAGTGGCAAATTATGTCATAACTACATGATCAAGTATACAATCTAATTGTAATAATTGATATATAGATAAATACATAATGATTTAAAATAAACATTTATAATTCTTAATGATGTCATCAGCCCTCATCCTAGGCATATAAGTGAAATATTCTTCGTTCGTGTAGAGGGGTGTATCAAGTAGTTTATTTAGTTTATTTATAAAGTACTTCTTATTTGTTGCTTGGGTTGCAGTGTAAGTAGGTAATGCATTAAATGTCTTTATACTGGCATAATATATGCCTCTCTGATAAGATGTGAGATTAGGTATTGGTTTTTACAGCTGTGCTCTTCCTGTATCCATATCATGAATTGAAGATTGAAAGGTAAAATATTCTACGTAATTTGCCAAAAAGGTAATTAAAGATAGTATATACTCAGATGGCATAGTTAAATTTCAACCAGGACAGCTCCAAGGTTAGATTACATCAGATTTTATTCATCCTTCTTGTGTATAGAACACATCAGCAATCTCCATATATACAAACCGCAAACTGGAAAATACAAAAGACATCGCTTAAGGATGCCACTATTCCTCTCCGCCCGACCAACTTGTCATTGAGTGAGAGTAACGCTCGCATAAAGCGCATACGCCGGTGTAGTTTTACTTTTTCACGGAATTTCCAATCTGTGAAAGGTATTAATCCGTGGTTGTTAAGATGGCGTGTGGTTGATGTGTGATGCGTAGGATTTCGGTCTGTGTGATTTTGTATTTTCGTAGTAACGGAATATTTATGTCTGGTAATAATTTATTTCAAAATGACCTTCTACATGAGCAATATATGCCGCCTGTGTATGTCACGGAAGGACGTATTAATCCCTCTGTTTGATAATGACAACCGGGGCCAAACTTTGTCATTACCAGATAAGATAATGAATTTCGTTCCCATAATAAAGGTACATCATAGCACATTGAGCGCGTACGTTGTACTTAGTCATGAATGGAGCGAACAGCGTGAAAGAATTGGACGTTGCTAATGCCTGACTTGTCTGTAACTTGTTTCCAGCTCTATGTTGGTGATGGGTTGCCAGCACAAATTTGTGAACCATGTGTCCGCCTTGTGAACACTTCGTACACGTTTAAGGTTCAGTGTGAAACATCGGATACTGCATTACGACAGTACCTGAACACAAATTCTCTTCAGGTACCTGCAAGGAATTTTGTTTAATGAATTTTGTCCTTTTTAGTGAAGTGACGCAATAATGAAGTAGCCATGTAAAGTAGAAGATTATGGACTTGCGTGTATAGGTGTTTACGTGCACTATGAATGATTGGATATTTAACGTCACCACGTGAATTACATATGTAATGAGCACATACTTGGGGTGTGTTGGATACGGTTATATTTGGTCCTACCCTTCAGCATATTCTGACGTCTTACCTTTTTCCTTGTGTCGCCTTTGTAGTACCCACTTCCAATTCGGCAGGTATTGTAATTTGAAATTTGAGTAGATATGAAGGTGGGGGAAGGTTATAAAATGAAGATGAAGTTTTGTGCATGCTTAAGCACCATGAAATGAAGATATATGGAAAAGTTACGATGTAGATTCATGCATTCTTTAAGCTAGGTCAGTAGTCAAGTTCATGCCCCACACACTTTGTCCTTGGTACCCCTTGGACCAGAGGTTGGATGGGGCACAGAGCAGATGAACACACTAAGGAGAATGTAAATTTCGTAGCCCCTGCTGATAATTGAAACCAAATCACTCGATATCCAGAGGAGTAGCCAGGTCACTATACTGACTTATTTATCCCAGCTGGAGGGCATTTGGTGTGGGTGAATGTTGGATTAGGTTAGTTTAGTTTGGATTATGTTAGTGTCTCTGGAGTTTTGGTATGGTGCAGCACAATTCAGTACTTCATGTCTCACAGTTTTATTGGTTTGTTATTAAATATACAGTTGCTAATTGAATCGTTCTGTAGCCTAGTGGATAGAATGCTGCTCTTCTAATTCAGGGGTGTACAGATTTTCCAAAGATCTATAAGGCACCTCAAAGTTGTTGACACAGAAGAGTGACGTGCAGCGAGTTCAATAAGGCCTACTGCAAATCTGCAAATATTTGGCTTCGCCATATAAAATTTAGTCACCACTGTGACCTGGTGCCCAGGATTTGTGCACCCCTCTTCTTATTTGAATATTACTCCACCATTTTCAAGTAATACGTGCACATCAGATGAGAGTCTTTTGGGTTTTGACATGGTATGGGATTGTAAATTGAAACAAATTTGAGAGGAATGTGTTGCATCCATTTTTATAACGATAGAATTGTGTTTTCATGTAGATTCTGAAGTGGTGGGCGGGGGGGAGGGATGAATTTTATCCATAGCAGTTGGGTTAGAAGGACTGTGGCCAATCAAAACCACAGAAATGGGAGAGGTGATATATGTTTTTGTGGGCCAGTAGGAACTATGTTACACTGGGTGTCGCCTTTGGGTGCAGGACTATCCCATCTGGCTTGACAATGCTGGCGTCCTGGTGAATGGACCAGGTCATAATTGAAGCAGTGTAGGAACCAAGAGGGTGGTTGTTCCTCAGCAAGTAGGGGAAGCCCCTTATCCGCTCCATGAAGGAGAGGAGGCAGAAGGTGTATTACAAGGACAGGATACCCTTGTCCCCCAGGAGTGACACTACTTTACCTGGCCACCTTAAATAAAGCTTATCACTTCTCACTCTCTACATCCCTTCTACTAGTGCCTGGAAGAGGATCTTGTTCATGTGTAGTTTTATATGCCCTATATTTAGTAACATTTTTCACTGTGTGGCACCCTGAAGAGGGCTGTTTATTAGCTTGATTTTCTGAACTTAATCATTTTACAGTTTCTTAGCCAGGATCAAGGTCTGTCCTTTCATCCATTGCTGTTTTTTCTGATTGGCTGTGGTTCTCGCACCCCACCTATGTCATTGACTCGACACAATGCTTCCTCCTAATCACTTAGGCATCTGTCTGTGAAAGACGGAGGCAGCACATTGCTCCAAAATTTTGGTGACAGGCTGTGATCATATATGGTGTCAAAACCAAGAAGACTCTTGTCTGATCAATACCTGCCACAAAAACCTGAACATTTATGTGTGGGCACTTGTCATCTCATTCAAAAGTTTTTGTGCCCACTATGGATTCAGACTAGAGCCACTTATTTTGTAAGGTATATGGGTTTTGTCACTTCTTCCAGGACATGGTTTCCCAAATAATTTACTGAAATGCCGTAGTAAAAATCAAAGGACAAACCAGAATGACAGTTAAAATAAAATACAACATGAGACATGTATTTGCTAATATGCAGCATTGCTGGCAACATTATATATTTCATCTGTGCTGGCAGCCAGGCTTTTTAGTTTCATCTTTTTTTATTTAAATACAAAAAAGAATATTGGTGGTACATGAAATTGTTAAATTTCATTTACTGGTATACCAGTGAAAAGTTGTGAGAGCCCTTGCTTTAGGATATTCTGGAGATAATAACTTAAAATAAGCTGTGTCTGGTTTCTTAATTGATGTTTCATATCTGTAGTTTGATAGAGTGTCATTTAATAATCTCAAATAAACGTAGTGTTTGGGTGATGAAAAGATTGTGGATGGAGTGAAATAAAGTGCACAAAACCCTAGATAAGCACATGATTGATCTAGGGTGGGTCACCAAAGCAAGTGTTATATCTGGGGTATTTTGAATGATAAAGTAAGAAAAGCAGGCCACTGGGACAGGAGGATGGCCTATGACTAGCCAACTCCATACAGCAGAGTCCTTGTTGAGAAGCTAGTATTTTCCCAGCTAGTCAGAAAATTTTTCACATTTTGTGGAACCTGAAAATTTATGATGGTCTTAATACTGTACATCTTTCCTGCAGTTGACAAGCATGAAATAGGTTTATAACCAACAGCTTGCACATATTAAAATAGAAACCATTCCTACATGTTCGATGTGTTGCGTTTAGCCATCTTCAGGGTGTATCAATACCAAAAGATATACACAGTGCTGTTGTACAGCTTTGTCATATGTAAGTGGTAAAATATATATAGTGGCAATAAACTCTTAAAACATCTATGTGCAGTGTTATATAAAAATTAAGTTAAAATTATATTACAAGACAGTTACTGAAATCCTCTACATCAGAAACTCTTACAATAGTCCACTCTCTTCAAATGAAATCAAGTGATAAACCTGGAAATTTAATTAAATTTCATTAAACTTCTGTTATAGAATCAAAGGTTCTGTGAGGACAAATATAACTTGTGATGAATTTGAATTTGAATTTGAATTTATTTCATGTTCCACAGATCCAGTCATGGGTACAACCCTGGATATAGAACATTGTCATGAAATCTATAAAGCTCTGTATAACATAGATCAGTCATGTCAAAAACATAAATCTATGAATGGATACATACTCTGTATATAGCAATCCTATGTTTATACCAGGAAGGCTCACTCTTTACTAAGTTACAGGCATCAACAGATGTGCAATCAGTACATTGTTGAACATGTTCCATTGTTTGCGTTATGTGGATTTTATATGCATATAGCTTCAAACAACGCTGAAGAATTTTCTGCGTGATTGTGTGTGGAATTTGAAGTTGTGTTATAGCATGATGGCTGGATTTTGCCAGGCTGTACTGAAGTGCATTACAAATTCTGTGAACTGTGTCAGCATTTATTCAAGGCCTACCTGCACATTCTTATGCACTATCTTTCCTGTTTCTTTCAACTTTGAAACCAGCACTTTGTGGACTGCCCGAAAGTTATTTGTCTTCCATATTCCATGTGGTAATGTTTTTGCACCTTAATAGCAGACTCCAGATCCCATTACCAGAACAAGTGTAGCTTTTTTGCTTTGGTGACATGATTTTGTGTTTGAGTTATGTTTCGTCAGTTCTGGCGATGCTGGACACACTGCAGCTTTTAATAGACTGTTTGATGTGATCTTTCAAACATAGCCAACTATTTCTTTATGTGTCATATATTTTGCATTTGAAGTATGATTGTAATGTGGTGAATGAATTGTGCTACCATGTATGTATCATGTTGTATAAAATTGATCTGTTGTAGGTTGAATAGACAGAGACTGATTGGTAAGATGTGAAGTATTAGTAATTGGAGACTGTTTTGGAATATCTACACTTCTAGTGGTATCCACATTTCTGTAATAATATGTATGTTTTATTAATTTTGTGTTGAATCCTGTAGTGTTTTTAGGTTTTTTAATACAGTTATGCAATCCATGCTTTGATTAGGAGAGCACAAATGAAATTCTTCACTCTGTATTCCGAACTGATAGTACTGAGGACTGCTGGAAGCTTGCAGCTGTGAAGGATGAGGTGGTGGACGTCTCCATTGAGGAACCTGACATAGATGTGGAAGATAAGGATGATCTAAGGTTAGCAATGCCTCTGTTCTGATGTCCCAGCTGTTATAAGTTTGTATTGTACAAATTAAACTTATAGCCTGTAATTTTAACATTTCCATTGTTGGGTATGAAAAGTGGTGCCTTTATTTTAGCACTGGAGCTTTTGAACCTTGATTGTGCTGGCATCTTTTTGTCACCACTGTAACCCTTCTTCCTGTTCTGTCCGGCCCTGAGGTGGAGGAATTGAGGGAGGTCAATGAAGAAAGTGCACTTGTGCCAATAACAAATGACTTTTGACCCATATTTTTAGGTGTTCAGTTTTGACTTGTGTTTTATGAACTTTTGTATAGCATTAAAGTTGCTATATGTCATTATTGCCTTGTTAACATATACTTGTGATCTTAGTAATCGTAATAATATGAAATAACTGATTGGACTCAAAATACAAAAGCAGATGAAAAAAATAAAGCTAATTTTTTGCATTTCTCGTGTAAGAAGTTTTCCCCTGTAAGAGTTTTTTTTTTCACTGGTCTGTTGAAAAATTTCTTTTGCAGGGAATGCTGTAAATACGTTTTTGTTCACTCATTTAATATTTAAATTTCTTATTGGTAATAAGTAAATTTTGAACTTTATGTTGTGATAATTTATCAGAGAACACAGCAAGTGTTTGTGTTTTGTGCTGTTATGGAATGGATAATCCTCACATTATGAAACTGCATGTAGCCTTCAGCTCCATGATAATCCTGGTTCTACAGAATTTTAATATAAATTCCAAACATTGATTGATAGGTATTGGTTTGGATTTTTCTGCCTTTTGAATGCTTTATAGGTCTTGGGTTTAAAATATTTGAGTCATGTTGTTCATGCCAACATGCAGTGTATGTGCATTGTGCTAATGTACTCTAAACTGGCTTCGACTGATCTTTTTATGGACTGATCTAAGTGGCAGCTCTCACCAAATGGGTTATCATGCTTACAACTGTCAAGCATAAAAAATTGGACTTATTGTAGCCAGTCAACTGAGCTGCTGAAATGACAGTGGCAAATGCAAAAACTGTCAGTTCAAACCTTTGAAACAAGCTGCTCTGTTACTGGGAGAATTTATTGTAGGGTGATGGGTTTGGGCTTTGCGCTGGGGGTTGGCCTGCTACAAGCCTGCCTGTTACAAACCAGTTTCTGTTGTTAAGGCTGTGGTGTAGAATCTGTCCCATTTAAGGGCCTGTATTTGTTAATCCCTTGTCCAACTCCGAAGTTGGCTTTTCTCATCAGCTGTCTGTGACTGCTCGTTGAATGTACTTGCAGCTAATTTCCGTGTCTGGGGTGCAGTCTTCTGTTTCTTAGTGTGATTATTTGCACTAGTATTGTTACACTATCAATCATTTGCTTAAGTTGCTATAGTTTTTGTCTATTTTGTGCCTTTTATCTTCCTATTCAGATAGCTGGCAGGTTTACTTCTTGCGTTTATTAAGTGGTATGCATGTACATGTGCTAGTCACTACAGTGAAGAGGATGAATTATTGTCATGACTGGAACAAGACAAAAATTCTGATTTGAAGGCCACTTTTCAGTGCTGTTGTATTTCATGAATGTAGTAATATGAAAGGTATGTTACAAATACAGCAGTTTAATTGCTAGTGGTTTATGGAATATGCTGGTAGAAGTCAACGTTGCTCTCTTCTTTTGGTTTTTCTCTGTGTCTGTTTATGAGCTATGATGATGAATGGGCGGATGCTTGCAAATTGTTACATACAGACTTAGGAATTCAGGTGACAATATTTGAACAACTGTGGTGTTAAAACTTTGTCTTTAACCCTTTAAAGACGAATTGTATCTGTTTTATATAAGGACTCAGTGCGTACCGCGCTGTAAACACTCTCCACTTCGGTTAAAAAAACCAATCTCTTAATGTTTTATAAGGCAAAAGTTGCTGTTTGTTCTGAGATCCGTACAAAACACATAAACGCAATGTGGGCACCACGTAGAATTTTATAATGTTAAACCTGGTCGTATGTAAAGTTACCGCTAGGCTTTAAAAGGTTAATGTGAAATGAATATGGACCTTCTTTACAGACTGCATGCAGGAGCTGACGATTTCCCTGAACAAGATGTTGTGTGGTCACACATGCAGCTAGATGGCAGCAGTGTTAAGATAGAAAAGTCTGATGAACAACAGGCTGGCTCTTGCATAAAGAAAACAGGTTCTAAGCCCAAGAACTTCTCAGGTTCTATAAACAGAATAGGTGACAGAAAGACAGATGTTGATGTGAAGGTTCAGTTCAATTTGCAGCATTCGTCTGCAGCACCTACTGAAGTGAGTATACCAGACTGTTGTGCCGGTGTTTCTTCTGCAGTGAATACAGTACAGTTAAAGAGAGATAGAAATACTGTGAGGGTTAGAACAAATACAAGGACAAAAGTGCATAAGAAAAACATTGTGTGTCCTGAATGTGGAAAAACATTTCTGCAGAAACATCAGTTACTTTTGCATATGCCAACTCATTCAGGAGAAAAGCCATATGGCTGCTCTGAATGTGGGAAGAAATTTGCAAGGAGAAGACAGCTTACAGTGCATATGTTTACACATACAGGTGAAAAGCCCTTTCTCTGTCCCAATTGTGGTGAGAGTTTTGGCAGAAGTGACACACTCACTAAACATATGAGGTCACACACAGGTGAAAAACCTTTCCATTGTGCTGTGTGTGGCAACAACTTTGGACGCCGTAGTACCTTGACCAATCATATGAGAGCACATATGGGCGAAAAGCCATACCTTTGTACTGAATGTGGGTGGCGATTTGTTCAGAGTTATGACCTGACAAAACATATGCGATCTCATACGGGCGAAAAGCCTTTTCAGTGTACAGTGTGCAGAATGTGTTTTGGCCAGAGGAACAGCCTCACGAAACACATGCGAAGTCACACTGGTGAAGCGTCATTTTCTATGGATCTGACTAAAGGACTGCAGTACACAAACTATGCCTCACCCACACTAAACTAGGTAAATATCTAGATCTCATTCTTTGTAATAGATGGGTTCTTCTGAAGGTGTTCCACAAATGTGTAAACATCATGTTTGTGCCCAATTCTACGCAGTGTTCATAGGCTTAGGGTAAGCAAATTACAGCCTATATTGCATTAAGTTATAAGTGGCTTTAAATTTGTCTCATATGCAGTGGTTCATGATGGAATGTAATTAAAGCAGGGGAGACTTAGTGAGGCTCATTGTACCTGCTGCATCTTTCAGATATTAGATGGCAGTGTGATTAATAAAGTACATTTTTAATGTGTACTGTTGTGGTAATCATCTGTTAAATCAATTAACACGTGTACCGTGAAGCTTTTATGGCAACTAAATTCCGTAAAATGGTCTTGGGTTGACAGCTGCATCAGGTGGTTCAAGTAAACCGTCATTTCGAAGTGCAACTGCATCTCCATCATCAGATTTCTGATATCAGAACCCTGATGAGAAGATGGAGATGTATTCAGTCTGTGCAACATTTATTTACTTGAACCAGTTGAACTGCTGTCAGTCTGAGAGGATTTTATTCAGTTAACACAACTTTAAGTGAAAGTCATATCTCCCCACCATCAATGACAAGTAAGAGAAATTTATGACCTTTACCTTATCTCTAACTTGATTCATTTGGCTGGAGAATGTGCAAGGTACAGTAAAACAGGCTGTTAGAAAATGTTACAGGAAGGTTGGATTAAGGTGAAGCGTAGATTCAAAATTAGTTTGACATAACTGACAATTACATGCTTTGTTAGTATAATGCAAATGTAATCGATGTCGCAGTATGTTCGTGTGGTTGCAGGCTTTGTGTGCGATGAAGCTGCAGTGCTCGTACATCAATCAAGATACTGTATGAAGAAACTGTGCAATTTAGCAAGCAAAGAAATGAAAAATAAGCAGGTATATGGATAGTTCTTAACACTGGATAACTAATGCATTGATAATCCAGAGCATGTAGTAGGCCCACATATATATGAATATATTTAATGGCAAGCAGCTTGGAGGCAAAAGAAATTGCAAAGATTAGTAATACAAAACTGCATTGTAATTGGGCACATATGTTGTGGATAAGAATGCCATGAGAAGAACTATAGGTAACATTGATGGAATGGATGAGATACTGAGAGACCTTGGGTGAGACTGCTGTTGGATCTAGATGGACATATTGTTGTGTCAAAGCATTAGTGTGCTTGTGTGGTTGTTTGTTGAAGGCAGTTCACTGAAATCTCAGTTTTATATTTTTTAAGCTAGTAGTATATTTTAATCAGTACAGACATGTGAATGATATTACGTGAATCTTTGTATTCAGGCAAGTGTTTTACAACTTATTAACAAAATGTCACAAATAAAGTTCTTGCGATGGCATTTCTTTTATTTTGAGGTACTTGTTGTGTTTGTTTACTATGAAATATACATTGTGTGTGTGTGTGTGTGTGTGTGATTTTTTATCAGTCTCTCTCTCTCTCTCTCCCTCTCTGTCTCTCTCTCCCCCTCTCTCTCTCTCTCTCTTACAAATGGCATTTATATTATTTGCTGAACTGTGCTTTTACATTGTGTCTTTCCATAATTAACCTTTATTAAAAGTGCATGAAATGTAGCACTTTTATGTAACAAAGGTTAATTACTAAATAATTTCATTTTATGGTATGTTCATGAAATGAAAATGGGTTTGGAAAACAGGAACTCAAAGTAATGTAGTGTAACGTTTAATTTAACTCCAGATGAAAAGTGGCCTGGGGCTGGTACTGTCACAGAAACTACCTCAGTGATGGTCCAGGCTGCTTTCATACATGTGTGGTATTTGTATGTTTCTCCACTTTGTGCAGTATGTAGCGTGTTTGCTGCAAGTCTTCTGTTCTCCTGGTAGCCAGTCCTTTTATACTTACTTGCTAAATTGTTTTTACTTATATACTTCCAGTAGGGTGGGAGATGTGTCAATAATAGTTTTATTTGTCTGTGTCTTATTTTGTAAATTTTGGTAACTTTCGTATGCCAACCTTTCTTAGTTGATTCTCTGTTGTTTTTATGTTATGGTGTAGGACAGGGGTGCACAGATTATTTTACTGATAGGCCATATGATCAGAAATTCATGTGTGTGCAGGACACATGCATGTTTATTTATTAACACTGGTGAAGAATGACATGCTAGTTTTTCCAAACTGTGTGTTTTAGCAGGAACAGAAAGTCAGTCGAGAGAAAGAGTTAATCATCTGGAATCAGGTGGTAGATTGTTGGGGCCTACTGTCCTGCTAGTTTCTGTGTGCTAGCCAATTATATGTGGGACGTGGAAGGGCTAATGGTCTTACTTGGGCCACAACCCAGGGTGAGATGGCCTTGGGTGCAGAGAGTTTTATTTATTGAGTCTGTTACAAAATATGGTAGAATTACTTTAATGAATGATCAGTCAATCACAAATTTTTAGTTACTGTGAATTTAATATTTACTTGGTAGTCAAAAAATAGCAAGTTAAGTAGCAAGCTGCTGATCCTGGTGGCCATGAAGTCTAAGGCTTGCTGGGATTGTGGGTTTGAATCCCACCAGGGGCATGGATGTTTGTCTCTTGTGTTTGTTTGTAGTGTGTTGTATAAGTAGCGGTGCCTGCGATGAACTGATCACTCATTCAGGGGAGTCCTACCAAGTGTGCATGCCTAAACGTCAACTGTGAGGTGGCCTAGGCCCATATTGGGCTGTTGCCTCACAGACAAAAAATGTAGCAAGCTTGTGGGCAGGTTTTGTGTTAGCAGTTCTGATATAACAGTTGCGAGACTTTCATCTGTTTGATCATATTATAGCATGGAATGGTTGGAGAGCACACTAGAAATGCTTCTTGCTTCAGAAACTTTGGAAGGTTGTTACAGACAAAAGTTGTACATTGGTAGAACTGTAACAGAAGGTTATTGTAAAGACTGCATTGCATATACTGTGTTACATTTCATACATGTCAACAAAATGTCTGCAATGCTTGTACTAACTTTATTTTTAATAATGGTGTTATTGAACACTGTTGCATGTTTTCACTGACTGTTGTTGGTGCAGCTTCCTGATAGGCCTTAGCAAAGTTCTGTGCGCATGTCTTGTGTTGCATATGCTACTGTTGCTACTACTGCTCTTACTTACAGTGGTGACCAGATTCCTTGCTAATTTTGTGCACAGGTGAAGAGGCTAGCTGGTACAAAGGGACGTACTGTACTTTGTTTTGTTTCTGTTATTGCCTTTTCAGGTCCATTAATGTATGACTTTCAGATTTCCCATGTACTGGGCAGACTGTTGTCTGTGGATTTATCACATGCTACCTCATATTGTTACTCATATATTCTTGCCACAGCTGTGGTTTGTAGGCACACAATACTTTGCATTAGTGTCAAGGAATAGAAGTTCTTCTGATTGTATGGTAGACACTCACTTCACCTGAAAAATGTCTTGCTTGGTTTGAGTGTGACAAGCTGAATATTGCTGATGGTGCTGTCTTTAGGTCACAAGCAGATGTGAAATGCTGGACACATACATGTGCTTCAGCTTGATTTTGTGCCCAAGTCTAAATGATGTGTCACATATTGCCCGGATACCTGTCACATACTTTGATGTGATCTACCTGGCCAAGTGTTCATACTGGTATTGATGTGACCAGTTACATGTGGCTGCCAACCCTGTAGAACCATAACATTTAAAGTAACCCATTGCCTGAAGATAAACATGTGGCATCAATTTTAAATATGGCCACCATCCTGTTAGTAGTGGGACATTAATGTGCATATCATGACCTTCCCAAAAGGCATCTCTTTTGTAGAGTTGAATTTTTATATAAGTGTTTCTGGGCCACAAAAAATCGATGTGTGGACTTGCAGTTAGACAAAACTGTTTTAAGGTGCTCCTTTTTTTTTTTTTTTAAGAAGAGTCAAAGTACTGACAGTGTTGGAGCAGCAGGTGCTTGTGATGGCAAGCACATAATTTTGTGTTGAAAAAAAAGATTCCTCTTAGGAATCAAAGATATAAACAGATGACAAAGTAGTATCACTTGGAGGATTTCAGTAATTCGAACAAAAACATTACCAAACTGAGCGCAAGCCCTATTAACAGGAAGAAGAATGAACCTTGTAAATGGTTCAAGCTGAGGGCACAGTATTCATCGCTCAGGTCTTTCAGAGCTACTGTTCCAGCTTCAATTTTCCTTGCATCCAATATACGTTTCAGAAACTGATTTGGTAAACCTGCCTCCACAGTGTGGGTCATTACCACATTAATGCGATCCAGAAGGTGGCTTCCTTTCGGCAACAGCATAACAGAATTTAACTGGAATGAGTCATGTCGAAATGCATAAATCTCATGTTTACCTTCCTGTTTCACCAGTCCATCAACAATGTATGCCAGTAAAGCCCTGCCACAAAATGTCGCATAGTTGTCATAAGTGGCAACATAATTCAGACATTTGAATGGTTCACACTGGACTCTTGGTTTTAACTTCTGTAAGAAATCTTCAGTGAGAAACTTATCCAGAACATAGTAGAAAGCATAGATGAGGTCAGACTCCACAAGTTCATCCACATTACTCACTTGGTGTAGAAGTCCAGGGTTCACTACGTAGCTGGTGAAGAATGCCTGGAATATTGTGTTGACTGCAAGGGAATAGATTATCATCGACAGGAAGAATGTTCGGAGAGGGAGACTACAAGGCATTATGGGTACACCCTCACCCAAGAACACGGCCCACATACTGGACAGACAAAGAGAGAATCTCCAGTAACTGTGTGATACTTCATCACGCTTAATTGTGTGGAAAGAAAATAGGAATCTCATAAAAATACTTGCTAGAATAATTACCAGGAAACCGGCTAACCATGTTAGTGGGTCAAAGACTCTGGCCATGCCCAACCAACGAGGATAAGACTTTGCACGTGCTACAAACCATGTAAATCTGTCAGTGAAGTAGTTAATTGTAACATCAAATACAAGATGATCATCGAGTTTCCTCAGAAGACTGGCGAATGTGATGTCTGCTTCACCATACACAATGTCAGCTCTTAGTCCTGTCCAAGTACCGTTCTTCAGCTGTATTCCTCCTCTTTCATCGCCAGGTGGTATTCGAAGAACTAGGGTCATGTTCATATGTTCAGCTATGCATCGCATTAGTCCTATTTCGAAGCCATCGATGATGGATTCATTTGTTCTGATGCCACTGTGCTTATCACATATAACAAAAGGATAAAATTCAAAAGTGGAAGCTCTAATTGGACATCCCTTGAGATCGTGTGGAACTTTCTTAGGGTATAGAACCGAGTTTTGTAGAAATCGCCCGCCTTGTTTGTTCAAGATCCACGAATTGATATGGACGACATCTCTGAGTTTCGCACATACGCCTGAGGGAGGCTGGTAGGGGAACCATGTATAGATCAGCACAGTGGACTCATTACTGTGGGTAGTTGAAGCTGGAAGTAACACCACTGCGTTTATTATTTGCCACTGCCACAATTCTTGCAGAATATCTTTTGCCACTTGCCTGGCATCAATCATCTCCTGTGTTAACAAGGTAATGACAAATTTTGCTCGTGAGTTCCACGCAGGAAATGTTTCCAGTTGCTGTACCTGTCTCCTCAAATTATTCACCATCTGATCTTGCAGATCTTTGTAATGTGTATTAACTATAACATAACTACTGTGAATGTCATCAGTACTCCTATCACTTCCTGTTTGTTTCTGTTTTATGATTTTGTCTGTAGGATGGATTACTACAATTGGCCAGAGGGTCAAGCTGTGAAGGCATTTTGTTAGGTTTTCAATAAGTTGTACTGTGTTTCCATCACTTGACTGTTTGAGATACGTCATTTGCCTTGATGCATTGATCTTCAGGTCAGTTTTTGGGAAAGTTATGTTGGGCAGTGATATCACGAGGGTTCGGCCAGGTGTAAAGTAACTGTCTGCAACTGCTACAGTAGAAGCCACAACAAGTTGACCATCAAGGTAGTCACAGCCAGAACCAGAATGTTTATAGGCTAGAGACAGTAATGCCAAAGCAACCTGTTGGAAGATAAGCAATGTAAACTGGTGGACCTTTGATAAATGACTTAGTGCAAAACAGTAGCTTTAGTGAAGTTTCTCTTTCATATATATTGTGTTACTTTAGGCTTGTGATGATTACAGACTGAGCAAATCGTCAATGTGCCTAAAGAGCAGAGTTGAACATCACCTGTTCATATTTACTGTTTGAAACACTTGGTGGATTTTTCTAACAAGCGTTTTCCTAATATGCCAGGGCCCAGGGTCTTTATGAGTATAAAGTTGAATGTGATTTATCTGATGGTTAAAGCAAAAATTGTGATCCGACTAATGACAGTGCTAAAATTTTTGATGGAACTCCACAAATATTTAGTGTGACGTACTGTCTCATGTAATACCGCATGTGCAGCCATGTCTTCAAAATATCTCTTTGTATGGTATTATGATTTTGCCCTGCATTCTGTTGATGTAACTTCTCTTTTTTTATGACACATTTGCACTGTGCACTTCAGTATGTCAAAAAATAAACCAACAGGGTACACTACATCAATGTATGTTTATATTACAACAACAACAACAACAACAACAATAATAATGATAATAATAATAAATCAGTTCAATTCAGTGGTTTTTATTAATGTGCGGGCTTAACAGCACAAGTGCCAATTCCAAAGCCAGCATAAGCGCACAAATACAACACAAAACAGTACAAATACACAAAAAACACTAAACAGACAAAACAAAACCAATATTGCAGAAAGTAAGTAACATAAAAGTACTGGGGCAAAACCCCTATAAAGTGGAAAGACACAGATAAATTAATTTAAAAATGTGACAGATTAACGCAGAATCAGTTATAATAATAACAAATCATTAACTAAAACAGAACTACATCGAATATACAGCTATCCCTAATAACAACAACAGCAATAATAATAATAATAATAATAATAATAATAATAATAATATAATCATGAGCACAGACTGGATGCTAATGTGTTTCATTTAATTCTCATGTATTGTTTCCTTAATCTTCCTAATACAGACGCACACCCAGGATTTTTCCTTGGGCGGGGCTGACCCTCACGCTATATACAATGTATGTTTGTTTTTAAAGATTATGTTGTAAAAATCATGTTTTAAGCATAACGTAACACTGCCTGCAGCGGCATTTATGTACATGTGAATATAACTACACGTTCCGTGTCTCAATCAGTGTCCCATCCTCTAGTTGTTTTATTTTATTAATTTATTTTTCAAACTTTTAAGGTACTAGTCATCAGCTGACTTATTTCGGCTGAAGGGGAAATCACGTAAAACTTTTGATGCAATATCTACAGAATTTCTGGTTTTTAAATTTTGGGGTGGGGCGGATGCAACCCAGCAGCCTCCCCCTCCCCCCACCATGTGCGCCACTGTCCCACTACCATATTTTATAGCAAAGGTTGAAAGTGATGGCAGTATTTCAGAGTGCTCTGGTTTGGAAATGCATCGGACAGACGTCCACTTATACAGACTTCATTATAGATTTAATTGAAACCAAAAACTTTGCGCAGTACTTCCATCGTAATTGATTCATAGGCTGCCTTGAAGTAAATAAATAGCCTATTGAATTCGTGTTGTTTTCCAATATGATGATGAATGGGCAATTGCTGACCAGTAGCGGATTTCTTACATCAAAATGTATGTTGGTAATCTCAAATGGTTTTCATCTACATACGGAGTTAGTCTTGAGACAGTAATGTTACATAAACAGTGGTGTGGCTGAGCATTTAATATGGTCTGTGTTATCAACTTGCATTTAACAGCGCTAGGTGGCCGGGATAGCTCAGTAGATGTTAGTGACTCGCTAGGGGCTGGACGGTCCGGGTTCGAGACCTCGTGTGGGCAATATTTTCCATACATGTCCGGGGTCCGCCCAGCCTCCTTTACAATGGGTATGGGGGTCTCTGTTCCGGGGGTAAAGCAGCCGGGGTGTGGCGTTGACCACCTACTGTCTTCTAGCACCGATGAAAAAGAAAGCGTAGAGCTGTACCTGTATTCCCCCCTCTATGCATTCATGGCATGTTATAGGGTGAATTTTAACCTTACCGTTATATGATGATACTTACTTTTATGCATTGGCAGAAGTCCACGTATGGCATTTTAGTTAGCTTTGTATCCAGGCTTCCTCAGCTAAAATATGAGAGCGTATGGCAGGCAAATACTAACCGGATGGAACGAATATCAAGAACATCCGTGACATAGTATCTGTTATACCACTTGTCACACGTAAGTAAACTGGCTGCTTACAGTTCTCAAAACTTGCATGTGGTCTACCTATAAGTTCTCTCCCCATACAACATCTGAAGACATGTGGCATCATATATACACACACACGCGCGCATGTGTGTGTGTGTGTGTGTTGTTGCCATAGTAAAATATTAACTGGCGTTGGCAATACAAACCAGAGGTTGAAAGTGGTTTTCATTAAAATCATGCATCATTCAGGGTTTGTCCATCCGTACTCCCTGCACACAAAAGTTGAGGGTATAAACCGATACCAATTTATATTTTAAGCTGCCTTTAAATCCAGAGCACAGGGGAAGTTTTTACTTATTTAGATTCCTCTTTCTAGACCCTCTGTATGTTGTGGAAAGAGGCACCCTCTGTGCAGAAGGGGCCATTTATATTTTCTGGATTTTTTGCACAGTACTACCTGAAACTCCTAAGTTATAGTGTTCAGCAGGGAGATGACCGTGAAATAAGGAACTGTGAATAATTTGAAGTGGCCGAGACCTGTTGTAAGGTACAGTTCAAGCATTTGTCTCAGGAACTGAGCAAAACCGTGCAAGATACTAGAATAGCTGGTATCTAATGCAAGATCAAGTAGATGTGGTACCGGTGACTGGAGGCATCTGACTTTATTAATTTTGATCACAAAGTCACTAAGTTATTTATTTTGATCACAAAGTCACTAATTTATCATGGCCACTTGTAACTTGTAACTTGTTCTTTATTTTCCACAGATCCATACAGTTACATAGAACATGAGGATGTGGAAAGTGTCTTACAATTAAGATAATAATTAAGTATATAGCAAATACATGTCAGATCAGGTATCTACATCTATAATTGATTAAATTAAAAATGTAGAATCTATGTAGAAAATTATAATAAAAGCAGCATAATTATGGGCATTAATTGTTATTACTCATTCAAAATACATCTTTCATTATGCCATATCTGAATATCTGTGAGTTAATAAAGATTAATAAAGCTTGATAAAAAAATCACAAAGGGCAGCTAACTACACTAATTAAAATAATGGATAAAAAATAGAAAATAACACATACATTCGCACAGACAACTCCCTTTGGAATAAAATAATCAAGAGACAATTAGACGAATACAGTCTCATAACCAACTCAATCTAAAAAATAAGCTGGCAGAGTATACCATCAGATAATAAGATTGAGCTAGGTATGGTTATAGCATGTTACCATTATAATTATAAAACTCCTTTAATGTATAAAATGAATTAGAATATAAGAAACTCTTCAAAGCAGACCCAAAATGCCCCGTAATGCGGGAGTCAGCTGCACCCAAATAACCCCGTGGCTGAAAATCCCCGACGTACCCTACATTGAAATGTTGCACGAAACTGCCCTTCTTCAGTATGCGACATAAATTATTGTAGAATGTCAGAAATAAGACATTGGTTACCGACTCCCAATCGAACTGACACAAGCAAACAGCACAGTTTGTTACATTTATATTTCAAAACGCTTTATAGTTTAGCAACCATTTCTTGTACTATCGATCGGCAAACGATGTCGTTTGCCTAATTTATGTACCACACTACACACACTTCTGTCCTGCAGGGGACTGCTGTTTCGCCAGAAGTAAACGACAGAGTCTGAAGACGTGTCAGCAAGTCTTCTCGAACACGATGCCACGCAGAAAATGTTCTAATGATAAACGAGTCTCTGACGATTGGAAAAAGGTTATGTTACAGCTAAATAGAACGAAGTGTAACAGCGTTAAGAAAATGTGGATGAAGTTGCACTTCGTGGCTCTTTTTGAAAGCATTGAAAGTCACGCATTATTACTTAACCCTTTAAAGACGAAGCGTATCTGTTTTATTTAAGGGCTTAGCGCGTACCGCGCTGTAAACACTCTCCAGTTCGGTTATAAAAACCAGTCTCTTAATGTTTTATAAGGCAAAAGTTGCTGTTTGTTCTCAGATCCGTACAAAACACATAAACGCAATGTGGGCACCACGTAGAATTTTTTCATGTTAAACCTGGTGGTATGTAAAATTACCGCTAGGCTTAAAATGTTATTGTCCGCCCGCAAGTAACAGCACACATATCAAGGGAGAGGTTTCGACTGAGCTTGGTAAGGTAGACTTGTAGCAAATTTGGTCAAGTTATATGAATGCTGATTTCATTTTGCTACTTTTGGCGGGTGTGGGCCGGGATAGAGTCATCGGTATAGCGACTCGCTACGGGCTGGACGGTCCGGGGATCGAATCCCGGTAGGGACGAAATTTTCCGCACCCGTCCGGACCAGACATGGGGCTCACCCAGCCTCCTGCACAATCGGTACCGGGTCTTTCCCGGGGGTAAAGCGGCCGAGGCGTGGAGCTAGCCACCCCACCCCCTTTTGGCGCCGAGGCTAACGAAAGGGTAGAGCAATACGTCTACGCCCCTTGGGCCTTGGGCCTGTGTAGGGTCGCCTTCACCTGACCTTTACTTTTGGCCGGTACTATGTAGGGTGGATAAGATGTTTCAAGTATAGATGTGTCGCTCGAATCCTGTGACAGATTCTGATGAAATTCATTTAGGTACGGCGCTGCTCTTGAGTGAGTTTTGTGAAGCTTCTTTTCTTTAGCTAATTTTAAGACCCACTTTATTTAAAGACCTAAATGCATTTTTGGCCTATCACAGTAAGAAAGTTAAGAAAAATGGTGTTTGTTCTTTATTTAACCTTTTAAAGCCTAGCGGTAACTTTACGTACCACCAGGTTTAACATTAAAAAATTCTACGTAGTGCCCACACTGTTTTTATGTGTTTTGTACGGATCTCAGAACAAACAGCAACTTTTGCCTTATAAAACATTAAGACACTGGTTTTTATAACCGAAGTGGGGAGTGCTTACAGCGCGGTACGCACTGAGTCCTTACATAAAACAGATACGCTGCGTCTTTAAAGGGTTGATGTACAAGTTTCATAATCGATTAAAGGCAATAGACATGTTATGTACTGCATTGTATTACGTGGATCAATCTTCGTTTTCATTTATATCCCTCTCATTAGCAAGTAATATTTTAATGTGTGATAGGAAAGTGAGAGCAGCATTCCGAAATGCGGTAACAGATGGGCCAAGGAAATTAGTGGCATAACAGAGAACAACAAAGGCATGCCTTAATGTGCGAAGAGGCGATATACACACTTACTGAAGTTAGACCGTGGCGACTGTGGGATGATATACAGAGTGGCACAAAAGCCACGAGACACGGCTTTTCTGTTTTCGATCAGTACAGATTTCATGGCTTATAGTAATGTGGCATCAGTAGACGATTCGCTTCTGATCAGTATTTTTCTTCTGCAGTAATCAAACTCAAGGACCAATAAGACGTAGAAAATAGTGTTTTTAAAGTGTATGTTTATTATTTAATGTGTCCCATGTCCGTGCACTATATCATACAAAAACACTAATCATCAACAAATTCACAAAGATAGTTTTATCATCTATCGTAACACACTCCTACATGTTTCGACCCTGCTGGGTCATCTTCAGGGAGAACTTTTCGTTACCGTTACACTATTCAACTGTAAACTGCAACCCTAGTGTAACGGTAACGAAAATTCTCCCTGAAGATGACCCAGCAGGGTCAAAACGTGTAGGAGTGTGTTACGATTGATGATAAAACTCTCTTTGTGCATTTGTTGGTGATTAGTGTTTTTGCATGTTTAATCTTTTCACTGTTTAAGTGTGGCTGATGCAAATAATTCATAACCTTCGTTTTGCTAAACGATCGACATTCGTTTCGGAAATGTGCCTTTAATATAGGGGGTAACATGGCTTAATGGCCGCTCCCATATATTATGATTTCTTAAATGAGATATTTAAAGAATTACATTTTTTATAAACCCACAATTTCTATTTGAATAGCGAACTTCAACTGAAGTATTTATTGTACGCTGTCTGTATTGGACAAATACGGATAGAAACATTACTAATGTGTGTGGACAGACTGAAATATTCATCACAAAATTCCAGAACCCTCTTTCCAGAGAACAGGAACGTTGTGAATGTTGTGTTTTAATTATTAACAGACTGGAATTTCTGAGAAAGCAGCTGTGGACATGTGTCTGCTTAACCATTGTGACGTCTTGTTGAATCTGACGTACTTCAACAATCAGTTTTTCATTCTTTATCATTTATAAACAGAAAGTGCTGGGGTCTTCGCTTTTCTGGGTTGTTACGCAGTTTGTGTCGATAGCTTTTACTGACGTTTCGGGACAGCCTGTCAGTCCCATCTTATAGAGGCAAGCACACAAATGCTGAGTCTATCTGCTAACCAGCACGAAAAAGCATTTAATATGGCATCCTTACCACAACCTGTGAAAGAATAGTAAAAAATAACAAATTTCGGTATTCATTGTCCCAGTTGGCATATATTCAATATGTGTATATAACTACAATACCGTCGGATAGCTACCAATATTTGTTTTATAATTATACATAGATTAAAAACAGAGCAACTAGTTTCGGCCGCATTCGGCCATCATCAGGCTGAAATTCAAAAACTAGTATAAAACTAACACTAGTTTTTGAATTTGAGCCTGATGATGGCCAAATGCGGCCGGAACTAGTTGCTCTGTTTTTAATCTATATATAATAATAAAACATATATAGTTGGCTATCTGACGGTTTTGTATTTATATATACATAATAAATTTCATTTTTGTAACAAAAATTTTTTTTTCGTTTACCTGGAAAAATCATCAGATATTTTTAAAATTCAGCAAAATGGACTTAGCTAAGCATGAAGATTGCTGCAACAAGGATTTTCTCGGTGTCAATTTGAAAGTTCTGTGGCTAGTCAGTTTGTGACAAGATTTCACAAACCTCACTGGGGAGGGGACAACGAAGATCTATAGTTATTATAAATGGACGCTGCTGCTTCTAATGATTGCACACGCTACATTAGAAACAATAAACATTTTATTGACTTGGGGAGACTTGAAGGACCTAGCTGAAAATGGCAGCGTGGCATTAATTTATTTCGCTGCTATTTTTAAGCAAATAAATTTTGTATTTATGAAAAGCGCATTAAACTTACGATAAACAGTTGATATTTGAGTATAACCCTATGCTCAAATGTTAACCACATATACAAACAATGGTTTTACAAAACTGTAATGCCTCCATGAGATCTCACAGTCAGTAACTCTTCTTACACGTACATCATCTCTTGTATTCAGGCCTGATGATTATCACATGAGTGCTCGAAACATGTTGCCTTGTATTTTATTTTATAAATAACAATCTGTATTGAAGTTGTGAGGACGGTTTTTGTCTTATATTTAATTGTTATTCTCACGTCGGTATACAATATATCAAGAGTGAAAATATCATGTACTCTTACTCGAGCAAACACATTTTCCAAAGGCTTAACTCATCTACCTCGTGAAGTTCAAGGTCAAGTTTGTTCCTGTGCAGGCCATGAAGGCACGTGGGGTAGGAAGGCATAAACGTACTCACTCTTAACCTCAGCACAGGGTGGAGCGAGTGCTTAGCTTCATGCCCGATCCACTTTTCCCGCGAGAGAAGCACTCTTCGCACGCACTCAGTAGGAGGCTGGACGGCCCCACAGCCGGCCTGGACGCACTGGAGAATAAAGAAGTTTCTCACCCCGTCGGGATTGGAGCAAAATACTGAGTACGCTAACTCAACTTCCTCATTGACCCGTTAACCTGTTTGTTGTTAAGACAGTACTGTACCGCCACAAAGTTAACCCCAGACTGGGTACCTCACTAGGCAGCCACAATTTATTTTGCTTCTATTTCTTTAAATAATGGGGATCCATGGTGGCGCAGTTGGTTGAGGCACTGCGCTACAAACCGGAAGGGCGCGGGTTCGATTCCCGATGGTATCATTGGAATTTTTCATTCACATAAACCTTTCGGTCGCACTATGGCCCTGGGGTCGACGCAGCCTCTAACAGAAATGAGTACCAGGAATATTAACTGGGGGGTAAACGCGGCCGGTGCGTATGTGCTGATTGTCTAGAAATCTGGGAGCCTCAACCTCCTGGAACCCTCTGGGTCTCTCCAGGCCTGTAGCAGGATTGCTTTACCTTCTTTAAAGAATAAGCACATTGAATATATTTTTAGAGAGACGTGGTGGGTGTTAACCAAATAAATATTTTATGTTACGTGGAATTTTATTTCGTATGATGAGCATGTTCTTTTGGATATAAAATAAAGGCAAATTTTTCCTTCCCCACGCCACGAAGGAGTACAGGGGGAGAACAGATACAGCTGCACTCATTATTAGCTTCGGCACTAGGTGGAGGTGAGAGGTTAACTTCATACCCTGGCCGCTGTACTTCCGGGAAAGCACCCCCGTGCTAACTGGGTAGGAGGCTAGGTGGGCCCCAGAGACAGTTTGGACGTTTCGGTAAAGGGAACGGTCTGTTGCCCCAACCCCAGACCGTCCCGCCCGTAGACTACCCGCTGTACTGAGTAGGCTACCCCAGCTCCCGACAGGGGTAAAACAATTCCGTTTGAACTCTGTATAGGGTACAAGAATATAGACGCGATACGGAGCAACATAAATTCCACCCGGTAACTTTCAGCGCAGATTTCAAATGCTACTTTGTGAGTCTCCTGAAGCAAATTCGGAGCTGAAATGAGCGGAGGGCCCAACAGATAGACACGACGTCCCCATCTTCTTTCATTCTATACAGCTCTTGTAAAGTTGCTGTTTTTTTTTGCAGAATGTCAACTACGACGGCATTGTTGAGCGGGTAGTGTTCATTCCACTGCTTGCTACTTGCTGTCTGCAACTTTTGCTATTTTGCTGGTATGGCAGCGAACTTACCTACCAGGTAACATAATGAAAGAATTGACATGTTTTAAAACAGATACATTCTGCCACTCTCAAAGCTGAAGCCCTGATTTACGTACGTACAACTATACGTATATTCCAGTCTAATACAACATTACTCATGGACGTTTCTCAGCTACATGTTTCGGTAACACCGTAACACGATTAGGGGGAACGTGCGTGGTCATAACACATCGCACTTGTTAGAATCCATCTTAGTTAGTGATAGGTATAGCCTATGTCTTGTCAAGCCTTGGAAGATAATCATGCCGTACAATGGCGGAAGCTTTTAATTGCATCAATACAAAAACACATAGAAACACGTCCGCATTTCTGTTATAGGCCATGCTCCTCTTTGTTACTAAAATAATCAGTCACAAACAGGCGCAGACAATATACAGTTGAACTCGGTTATAACGTCATGAAAGGGACTGAAAATTTTGTGTCGTTATAAACGACTGTCGCTATAACTGAGGAGTATAGTGTTATGGTTAACAGTGAGGAATTAATTTGTACCACAGAATATCTGACGCTATAGGCGAGGTGTCGTATAAACCGATGTCGTTATGATTGGGTTCCAATATAATTTCAAAAGTTCATGACGTCTGTTGTAGAACATGACGGACAAAACTCTTGTCATTTTAGAGCACCAGTGTGATGCAAGCCCTGTACGACACCCAGTGGTATGAAGCCTCCCCACGCGTCAGAAGGAATCGGTCGTCTATGATGACACGCACCATGAAACCATCGTGGCTCAGGGGTTGGCAACTCTGCGGCGTCTCTCTGGAAACATAAACGGCGGAAAGATTGCCAACATACGCCATGTTTGTTACTCAGAGTTTAGAGAAAATCATCATCAGCAAGGCCATCATAAACAATGGACATGACGGATATTTTTGACTTTGTCCATCCACAGGCTGAGGGTGTTCGTGAATTGGGTTCTAGAGAATATATTGGGGCTTAAGAGGGATGTGGTAACAGAGGGATGAAGGAAACTGCACAGCAGAGAGCTGCATGATCTGTGCTGCTCACCAAATATTATACTTGTGATCAAATGAAGAAGAATGAGATGGGCGGGGCGTGTGGCATGAAGAGAGAGGGATGGGAGGTGCCCACACAGTTTTGGTGGGGAGAAATGAGGGAAAGAGAGCCTTTGGAAGTCCTAAGCATAGATGGGAAAATAATATTAAAAGGATCTTCAAGGAATAGGAGAGGGGGCGTAGGGCATGGACAGGATTTATCTGGCTCAGGGTAGGGAAAAGTGGCAGGCTGTTGTGAACACGGTAATGAACTTTAAAATTGTTCACTCCATGCATTGTCTCGATCAACATAGCCAATTTATTGCACCAATCAAACGCACTCCAGTATTCACACACAAGTGTTATACATAAAGCTCCGACATGTCTCGGTGCAAATGTATCATCCTCTGGGAGCAACGGCTGCCCAATCTAAAACCAGCTGTCACTAACAAACCACTATTTGTGTGGTTCCATACTAGAGTGAATCTGGTTGGTGTAATAAATTGACTATGCTGACGGTAATGAACCTTCAGGTTCCATAAAATGCAATGCCTTTCTTGACTAGCTGAGGAACTATTAGCCTTTCAAGATGGACTCTGCTCCATGGAGTTAATTAGTCAGTCAGTCGTTCAGTCAGTCATTCAGTCAGTCGTTCAGTCAGTCAGTCAGCCAGTCAGCCCATCATTTCAGGTTAGAAAACCCATAGCATTTTGGAGAATTGCTCTCTTGTAGTCTTCAGGTGAAAAAGGTAGAAGAAAAACATGCTGTGGTGTGCCTCGAGAGGTTATGGCTATTACAATACACTGTCCTTTAAAGTTGAAATTAGTGCCACTGGCTACATTTGATAGACAGTGGTGGCAAAATGGTTAACGCAGCTGCTTCATAAGTGGAAGGTCTCCGTTTCAACTCCCAGGCAGGAGACTGCTATCCTGAGTTCTTTCCTGGTTTACCTCTGTCCCTCCAGGCAGATGTCAAGGGAGTATGTTGAATCAGGTCATGACCCCATCCTTGCACACATCTTCCAATTCATTGTTTACTGATTATCCTATCATTTGACATCATAGATTAAGAAACTATAAACGTGTTGCTTAATAAATTGGGAATGCGTGTTGAAGATATCTGCATAGGCCATAATTATTATTAGAAATTTAGCAGAAATAATTATCATCTCCATTCGCACATGTCACAACTTATCATCATGTGTTTAGTGACTTATATGGCAGTAAGTGGTTAAGTTATAATAAAACCATGTTCATCATCCAGAGTCCTGTAAAAAATTTAGGGAACCTCATCACTGTAACATTTACTGTCATCATTATCCTCATCATCACTACCATCCATGATGCACCTTCTGAGCAAGGAAGCAGGACATGTATTGCACAGTCAGCCCTTTAATTAAATGACTAGATGATACGATCTTGAAATATATATCAATTCTGAGTGAGACTTCATATATTATTAGTGCCATATATCACCACAAGAATGGTTTTCAGATTTGCAGATGACTGTGAAACTTATATTTCAAGTCTTGTAAAATATTCACTTTTGACTTGCTACAAATTTTGTACATTCTTTATATGAATCCTTGCTGTCTGAGAATATGTGCAGATGAAACTGAATCTCTAACAAATGCTATAGCATGATGTGTTTCACTATTGTTACTTTCAGATTATGCAGGCAATGTATTCGTATTACACTGTATTGAGGAATCTGAGTACCTCACAGTAGGAGACAGGAACAACACAAAGGGGGCAGCATACAGCTCACAATAAAAGCCCCATGTAATTGTTTAGGCATTACAAATAGTATCCTCTATCATGTCTTGGAATGCACCAGCTGTCACAGAACATTACAGCCCAGGAAGCCTGCATCTGCTGGAAATTTAGAATATACTTTTTCCCTGCATTTTAACTTACGTTGTTTCACAGAAGAGTCTTGAAGTGCTGACATCCAGCTTCTAAGCAGTCCTCACACCCGCTCAAAATAGCAGATCATATATCCTCTTCGTTATATATTTCCCACTTCATTTGCAATCGAATGTTATGCCCTGTTCCCCTTTTTCCAGCTTTAGTATACTTTCCATTAATATCTTGCAAGAATCTGAAGTAGGAAGCCAGTCATCCATTTCTGTACTACCCAACTACTACCTCCATCTTATCTCCCATAATCTGTTGTAACAGTTGAAAATAAGAAAGGAAGTTTTAATGCACAATTTCCCAATAGTATTCAGTATTCTGTTTCAGAGTTCAGTCTCCCCGATTTGAAATACTTGCATAATAATGAAAGTATATGGGGTTCATTAAACGTACCTTGTATGACAGATTGCAAGGGATAGCACAAATATGCCTAAAATGTATATTGCCTTAATGTTAGTCTTAATCTCCTGTGGTTGTTTGGAAGAATTTTAAAAATTTATGCCATTATGGTAAGTGAATGTAATGTGGTAAAAATGCAATTAATTTAACTAATGCAGTCAAGCTGGGTTTATGTAAATGAAGGACAGAATGTTAGTATGACAAGCTCTTGTATTGAGACATTGCAGTCATTATTGATTTCTCCTGTAGTACTGTATTCTCTTTGAAGCAGCATTTTATAAGTTTGCTCCAAATGGAATGTTTGTGTTTAATTACTGTGGGAAATTCTCTTTCAGACTAACCACTATTAATACCTCAAATTCTTGCACTTTTACATGAAGTATGAACCCTGCTCAATGGGAGGATTTGATTAGAGAATGAATAAAATTCTTTAACATATGTCTGTAACAAACACAGCTGTTACTACAATAGATACTTCACTAAAGAACATTAATTA
Organism: Coptotermes formosanus; assembly: GCA_013340265.1. Classification (NCBI taxonomy): domain Eukaryota; kingdom Metazoa; phylum Arthropoda; class Insecta; order Blattodea; family Rhinotermitidae; genus Coptotermes; species Coptotermes formosanus. Next base: position 412,775 of record BLKM01000442.1, read on the forward strand.
TTAAATTAAATTTGCGACTATTCAAATACTCAGAACTGAATTTCTTTGCTCCTCGGTTAAAGTTGGTGTACACTGCCATATTCCACCAGGGTAACTCTTCCAAGATATATGAATATGTGCAACATCCGTTAACATTTATGCATTAACTACCAATTTCACCATAGAATTTGAACATTTACACATTCTGTAACAATAACAATACCCTCATATAATAGAAATTATTCGAGTGCAATTGAAAGAGGATGAAGTTTGAAATCCATGCTACTTTCATCACTGATACAGTCACTGTTAAGTCCACTTTGCCTGTTCCTTCTTCAGATTGATCTTCCTATCTTCTCTTGGATCTCACTTTTTGGCTTATATGATACCAGTATATATGGGACTCAGTTTAGATAATTCCTTAGGAGAAATTCCAACCAGTTGGTTCTATAGCAGTCAATACTGTTAAATGTTAGATTCAGTGTTCATCTTACTTCCTTATTACACATATTTGTGTCAATGATTATATTAGGCTTCTTTGATTTTGAATTTCTATTGAGCCGTCATTGCTGATGTATTGAAGCATACAAAACATTGAGAGAGCCGTTGTTCTAGAAAGTAAGAGAAATACGGCTTTTCTTATCTTCCTCATGTGGTGTGGTTTGTTGCTCTTAACAGCTGCTGACATTATTAGGTTCACTGTAAGATACTGCAGCCCACATAATTAAATGTATTGACTTAATTGCATCATTGTTATTTATTATAATATTTGCTCTGAAATTTTATATTTTAGTATTTTTCCATATCTATCATAATTTTGTCAACTGCGTGTGTGGCATTACTGGGTGCTAAAATTTTCAGAGAGTTGAAATGTCTCTTTCTTTCCTTTTCTAAAACAAAAATTTTGTTCTAAAATCACATTCTTCAAGAGCAGACTTTTGATTCATTAAGTTACATTTTATTTATAGTGTAAAGTGCTCTTGTTAAAACGTCTACAACATACAGAAGTTCCTTTCAAATACCATTCGCATTGCCACTTATCCTAAAAAGGAATTTTATATCAGTATTATTTTATCAAAAATTCTGTTTGAATATGACACTTCCATACAGAAACGTTAAGAGAATTCATGAACAGATCAAAATCCCACTTTCACACGACCCTTCCTGCCACACCTACTGTAAATGTGGCACTAAATGTCAAGTTACAGCCACAGAATGATATTAATCATTGTTACAGGAGTACTGCACTGACAAACATTGTAGTGGCTTAGCAAGAGCATACTTATAGGATTGAGTTATCTTTCTCTGCACTTGTTAATAGGACTCAAACTAAATTCTTCACTCAAAAACACCTGTTTCATTGAGAAGTTACCAGAATTATGATAGAATTATCTGACTCTGACAGTAATAGTGTAAGAAATTACAAAATATAATTTGAAGACAGAAATTAGAAAGTTGCTACTGTCTGTTTAATTCACTTAAAAAACAGTAATTTAACAGCATGAATTCATCTGAAAATAAACCCCATGTTATCAACAATATCCTGGTTGTTAATTTAAAACTTTTGAAGCTTGTTGGACTATGGCAGGGTAACATATCTACCCAGAAAGACTCATGGACCATAAAACTGTACACCATTTACAGATGGGCACTTCTCTTTATTATGTGCCTTCACACTGCAACAGAATACTTAGATATTGTGTTTACATGGGGAGACTTAGAAAATCTTGCTGCTAATGGCAGTGTGACCTTAATTTATACTGCTTGCATAATGAAGCAGACAGTATTCTTGTTGTATGAAAAACATCTTCAACATTTGGTTCAAACTCTGCAAAGTGGTTACTTAGCTACATCATTGAGGTGGACCAAAGATCACTACAAGATCTTGCATGATGCTGATCGCCGTGCACATGCTGCCAGTTGGAGATACTATTACCTGGTCATTGCCACTATTATCGCCTTTTTCACAACAGCCATTCTCACTTCATATGGCACAGCTTTTGGACTTGAAGGTTTCAGACAAGGAAACCAAACAGTAAAAACTTTAGTGTTCAAAGCATGGTTTCCATTTGACATCCAACAATCGGGCTATTTTGAAATAGCTTTCTGTTTCCAAATAATATCCTGTACTATGGGACCAGCCATCAATTCGGGAATGGATACTTTCCTTGTAAGTGTGATCATAAATTGTTGCGGTGAATTCAAAGTACTGAAGTATTCTCTGAGGACAATTAAAGAACGAGCAGGAGAGTTACTCACTCTAGAGGAATGTTCTACGCTAGGGAATTCCAGTGCACATGAGGAATTTGAATCTGAGGAGAATGTAAGAAGAGAAAAAACTGGACTTTCAACAGGTAAGCACTGTGATGAAAACTTTCTTATAGAGCATCTGGTTGAAGATGGAACTGACACATGAGATTCCTCAGGATGTTCCTCACCAGGCTGCTAGAATATAAGTAAGTTTGTTAGTTATTTGATGATGGTACATCAATTGCCGTAGTTAAATTGTATGAGTAGTCATTATATGCGAGGATCATGGTATAGCAAACTGGAAAGGATTTCAAAGGAAGAAATTATTACCTCCTTCAAGTGCATGCCTGAAATTTGTCTGCAGTGACTGAGGTAATGCACAAAAATCTGAGTAAGACAGATGGTGCCCCAGAAGAGATCAAACCAAGTGCCTCCAGGAGATGTGTCACGCATCATAGCACTTAAGTATGGGGTAATGAGTGCTAGGTTATAACCAGCCACAGGACACAGGGCAGTTACATTTTTGCACTCATAGAATTGCTGTAGTCTATCAGTAAGCATTGTTTAGGTTTCTACTGATTAGGCTCAAATCTATTGCATATAGTACTGTTGTGCTTATTAAGGCATTGCTTTGTTCTCAGTTTAGTGTTTTGATACCCAGAACATAGTGAGTTTTAAGCAAAGTTTTATCTCAGGTAACAAAATGGAAAATAGTGTAGTCTGTGATGCGGTATGCAGACTTTACCAAGGTATTCTTTACTTTCAAAGCACATTATGGTTTTATGGTACATGCATAAATGTAATTTCATTTACACTCATAACAACTTTTTTTCTTCTAATGCCACATAACTCTATTGAATTTATACATTAATAAACATGGTTAGATGTGCTAGTCATAACCAGAAAAAATAGATTATTTGTACCATGGGTTGTGAGGAAGGATATTGGTCATTGGATTTTATTGTGTGTCTGTGATAATATTCTTTAGAATGGAGACCTTCCTGGATGTCTTCTAGCGAATTTCCCAGCAAGGAGGAGGCAACAGTGGTGTGGATGGAGCAGTAGGCATAAGGAGCAAAGATGTGTGTGGTGATGTGGTGTGACATGGTGCTGGACCAGCACACTATAGCTGTATAGTTGTATTTCTGTGTTTTTTTATGTTTTTGTGCTGTGTTATGTATGTATGTTGTTGTGTTTTTATGTTTTTGTGCTATGTTATGTATGTATGTTAACAAATATTTTGCATCCTTGACTAACTTGATTTTATATTGTACTGTATTTTATGTATTGACTAGTTCTACATCCTATGGGCTGTTTTTAACCCTTATAAGGATATATTGGATGAGAAAATAAATTAAATTAAATTAAATGCTGGCATATCAGTTTGGGAATTAGAAATGTTGGAAACTACTGTTATAAAAAAAGAACACATGTAAATCAAGACATGACATTCTCATATTGTTGTGGCTGAGGATTCATGTTTTCTGCAATATGACATGATGTCTTTGGGCTAGTGGTTCCTGACATTTTGAAAGATTATGGTGCATCCATTTCAAAGGTCACGCAGAACATCAGGAGCAATTCGCTCATTGACATGGTATCACATCCCAGAAGACTTTCACCATCAATATATGGACCATATGGAATCAGGCTGCAAAAATATTATAAAACTCTTCAGACAGAATGTAAAGTTATAACAGTAATGTAACATTTGTATCACTTTCTGTGTTCATTCAATAGATGCTGGGAGAAGTGGGATTCTTTTGAACAGTCAAAACAATGAAAATCTACATGAAGTTTACCTGCAAGAGGATCTGGATTTAAAGTCAAACAGATGCTTAGTGGAATGCATTTATCACCATCAATCAATTTTAGAGTAAGTGATGATGAACTTTTGTTGTATCTTCATGTCATTTGTGCAAGCATTAATGAAAAATTGTATCAGTAAGTTCCATTCAGTTGAAGCATGCATAACATTCATGTTACAAGTGAGTGTTCATAATCCTGCACATTAGAAAGCAGGTATTTGTTTTCTGCTGAATTTTAAATTAGTATTTTGAAAATTAGATAATTCTAAAAGTATACCTTTCTGTAGTTAAGTAATATGTTATAGATACCAACCAGAAATCACTTGTCAGTTTGGCTTCTTGGCTGGCTTGGGTTGTGTTAGAAAGGGCAGATACCGCATATTGATATCAGCTGGAACAAAAATTATCCTGATATTTTTCATGATTTTCCATAATTTCCCTTATTACATGCTGCAGCAATAGGCTATGGACATTTACACGTGCAATTTTTTTCACTTTTCATAATAAATAGCAAAATGGACATCAAAATTTAATATGAAAAATGCTTAAAGTAACAATTAAGAAAATGTAAAAACAGCTGTGCATTGTATGCGATTCTTAAAAACTCAGGAATTGTAACTATCTTACTGCTATACATAGGCCTACACACACACACACACGCGCACGTGCGCACACACACACACAAGTTTGGTGTTGATACCGCATTCTTTACTGCCACAGTGCCCTGTAGTTAATATATAACTTGAAGGTTGAATCATATTGGAAACATTGTGTCTGTTTTATAACTTTGTTGCAGACTGGTGACCACTATGGAGAACCTGCTAAACCCAGTGCTGTTCTTTCAGTTCTTTAGCAGTACATGCACTATATGCCTCATACTTTTCTACTTGGCTCTGGTGAGAAAACTTAAGATACAAATCATATATTTATGTATTGTGTTACACATTTGAGTAGATGTAAGGTGTGAAAATTTGGTGCCAAGGCAATGAACTAGTGAATGCCTGCATTAGTTCATATCCAGCCTCATGGAGGTTTGCCTTTTAGCAATGTCTGAGTAAAAACAATGGAAGTTACCAACAAAATGCACATTAAGTTTATTTCTCTATTTTATGCTAATTCACTCCTACATGTTTCGGCCCTTCTGGGCCATCCTCAGGGAGATTCTCAAGTAGCACACTATATCACTGCGGTAGATGGTTGTCCTATTGTAGCTGGTTATCTTAGTTGTCCATACTTGTTAATTACATACATACATACATATATACATACATACATACATACATACATACATACATACATACATACATACATACATAATACATACATACATACATACATACATACGTACGTACGTACACGCGCGCGCGCGCGCGCCCGCGCACACACACACACACACACACACACACACACACACACATACATACATACATACATAATACATACATACATACATGCATACATACATACGTATGTACGTACACGCGCGCGCGCATGCCCGCACACACACACACACACACACACACACACACACACACACACACACACACACACACATATGTTTCGTAAAATTCAAAACCCGTTTACATGGAGGAACATGAAACAAGTCAAACACAAAACACACACATAAACATAAGACAATAAAAGGCAATATACTCACATTGACAACTGTATAATAATTATAAACTAAACAATACTAACAATCCTGAGAATGAAACAACAACATAATGATATTAAAATAAGGAAAATAATCCAAATACTGATAGTGACAACAACAACTATAATAATAATGACAATAAAAGGGCACAGGGTTCTATCATTGGATCATCATTGCTTAATAATCATGAAAATATCCCTCAAGTGAATAAATGGGATTGGAAGCTAAGTAGTTCTGCAGTGATGATTTATTGCTTCGACAGTTAGTAACTTCTGATGGCAGTCTGTTAAAGATTTGTATCCTGAATAATAAACTCCCCTCTGAAAAGGTGAGAGGTTGACAACAGGCCTGTGTAAAAGATATTTATGCCTTGCATCAAAGTCATGCATAAATGTATTAATTTGAAATAAATAAAAATTGTGTGTGTGTGTGTGTGTGTGTGCATGCACACGCGCGTGTGTGTGTGTGTTTGTGTGCATGCACACGCGCGTGTGTGCATGTTCACTTGGCTGGTTGAAGTCTGACTTCAACCAGCCGAGAGTGCATGCACACACACACACACAAGTAACAAGTATGGACAACTAAGATAACCAGCTACAATAGGACAACCATCTACTGCAGTGATATAATGTGCTACTTGAGAGTCTCACTGAGGATGGCACAGAAGGACCGAAACATGAGGAGTGAATTAGAATAAAATAGAGAAATAAAAACTTAGTGTGCATTTTGTTGGTAATTTCCATTATTTTTATAATCTAATGCACAGAGATGAAACCCATTGAATGTCTAAGTAGTCTGCACATTACCGTTATCCTGTCTATTTACTGTCCATTCACAGACACATATTTGTCAAGTAACTCCTTTATTAACCCACTGACCCCTGATTTTTCTTTCCATACCTGCACACCAGAGTGGCCTTCTGTTATCAAAAACTATTAAAATAATGATGTATGTCACTTTTCAACAGAATATGAACTAGTTTAAAATATCCATGGATCATATCAATTGTCAGCTTTTATATTACTGGTATTGAAACCATGGATTCTGTTAGCAGAAATGTAAGTAGCGTGTCTGTCAGTCAGTGAAGTTGTCATGAAGTCTGTAACATATTTAGATCTTACTCATCATAAAGATAAATGCTCATCCTTTTTTTAACAGATATTCTATACTAAAATTACAATAGATATTAAGGGTCAGATGTTCTGTAATTATTTACATTCATATGTTAGTGGCAAACAGCTGGTCATAGAATAGTCACCTGGTCATGCAAGTGTAAGCACAAGCAGTGATTTCATTCTCAGACCAGGCAATTCCAATATGATGAGGTGCAATTCAAAAAGTCATTGAACAGTATCTTCTTGTACCTTCCCCCCCCCCCCCCAATTAGAAGATTCATTAGAAGTGCTTGGTGATGATAAATGCTTTGTTGTACTATATTTTGAACTGGCAAAAATTGAAATTGTCTTACCTTTTTACTTTTTACCTTTTACTTTTATACTTTTATTTATTTTTTGCATTTTTGTATTGTATTGTATTGCTTGTACTGTGTGTGATGTCATACTGTGATACTGTTGTTTGTGTTTCTTGTCTGTGCCTGTCATTGATATTGATATTAGTGATATTATGACATGTTTCATATCCAGCAGCCGATGGGCTGATATTGGATTGATGAAATGTAAATGAAGTGTATGTATGTATGAATATAATTCTGGCTGACATGTGTTTCTGTCCAGTATTTTTAAGTCTAAAGGATCAGTAATTTAGTTATTGTTAATTGTATTTTACAGAATCTGGATGCTGATGGAATTATGAACCAGTTAAGTTTCTGTGGGCTCATGGCTATTGCATTGACACAGCTTTTGCTCTTTTGCTGGTATGGAAATGATCTTACCTATGAGGTAACAGACTTCATTACCTTACATAATTTGGTGGGAGGGGATGTTATTAACTTCAGGAAGTACTTGAAGTACGACTGTTGTCACTTGAAGTGCACCTCTTGCTACTTGAAGCAAGAATGTTGCTACCGTAAAAGTCTGATCATGATGTAAGCCATAATTTAATCCTGCGAATTTAGTGTTGATGATAATGAATGTTCCTGTTGTTGTCATTGTTGTTGCTGCTGGTGGTGGTGGTGGTAGTGGCAGTGGTAGGGTTTGTGTGACAGTGGTGGCAGCAGCAGCAGCAGTAGTAGTGATAGTAGTAGTAGTAGTAGTAGTAGTAGTAGTAGTAGTAGTAGTATGACTATGAATGATGATGATTTTGATGAATAGGCCGAGATATCCAATGATTAGTTATTGTAGGTACCTGTTACATAGCCTACCCATTATCCTTGGTTATAATAAAGAGCTTCAATAATTTGCTTAAAGATAAAGGAAAGCCCTAACATGATGGAGGAAGCTGGCAGTAGTTGGTGGTGGCGGTGTTCGTAATAGTACGAGATTGTGTAAGTAACTGTTTGTAAAAGGGTAATGAACCATGGCAGACTATGATGCTTTCAGGTATATAAAATGTCAATCTGTAGTTGAAGCCTGTAATCAGTTTTTATGTTTCTGCGTGCACAGACTAGCTTTAACAGAGAAGAAAAGTAAATACAGTATGATCTATCCTGTGAAATCTACCAGTAATTATTGCTGTTATTGCAGAGTGATAGCTTGACAAAAGCTATATATGACAGTCCCTGGTATCATGGATCGTTAAGCTTCAGGAAGAATCTGGGGATTATGATATCACGCTCTATGAAACCATCATACCTCACAGGTGGCAAGTTATATATTGTGTCACTGGAGACATACAGGGCGGTAATGTCATGTTTATATATGTTCATTGCTTACAAAATACCATGAAAACAAATTTTCCAAAACATAAATCAGTGCCTAGAGTTGATAATGCTCTTTTCAAACAAACTTGTCTGCTAATGGCCACATTGCTGTGGCAGGTATGCTGTGTTCCAAAATACAGTGAAACTTGCTTAAGAAAAACGCGGTTAAGAAAATTTCCCGCCTAAGAAGTCAGGATAAAAAAGCACCAAAATTCTCCCATTTCATTAAAATTACCCTTTTAAGAAATTTCCTGCTTAAGAAGCAGGATTTTCTTCGAATTTTCAAAATTTTCTTAACAGGGTTTCACTGTAATCATTTCATGCCATGTGCTAGTTACTTCTAACCAGATGGAAGACTCAAATATGGATAACCATGTCAAAAGTAATCAACCAACTAACTAATAATACTGTGTTCACAGTCCCCCCCTCCCCCTTTGCCCCCTTTTTGCTGCTTTGGACATGTTCAGTAGAGGAAGTTATCTTGATCCACCCATGTCTGTTCCTCTCTAACTCATCCCATTTATGTCCTGTATTTGTTATGTATCTCTTCCTTTCGGCTCACAAACTTACTCTCAGCTCCTCTACCCATCTTCAAACTTCTCTTCTCTCTTTTCTTCCTTTCTTTCCTTTTTCCTTTCTTTTTTTCCCTTCTTTCCTTCCCTCTCAGTTCCACGGTTTTGTAGTAATCTTTCATCTTCCAATTTGATCGTGTGTCCAAATCACATCACTTTTGTCCTTGCAATTTTTGTTTCTAAAAATCCCTTGCAGTGCTGTGTCTATAATTCATGACTGTACTTGTTCCCCTTTCATTTAGGCCTACATGTTTGAAAGGAATCTCCACTGTTTGTAGACACTCAGCACTTTTCTTGTGTGAAAGTAAATTTGCTCACCTGAAAAAGTGCTCTAAATTAACCACATATTACCAGTATAATGAAGTTCCACAGTAATTATGCATTTTATTTTGTAGATTAGATTACAATGTTTTGTAGTCTTTAGGTTGTTGTTGTCATGTTTTTTATACAACTCTGAGAAAGGGGTATGGTAAATTATATATATCTCAATTTGTGTGTGTGAATGAATGCACACACACAGACACACACACACACACACACACACACACGCACAAAGTCAAAAAACTACATGTGTCCAAGACACTCATACATCTGTTGCAATTTGAAATCAGACAGAATGTGCAGAGGCCTCTAGCTACAATTTAGTGTTTGGAAGAACACATTCATGATTGTTTTATTTCTTCCTCAGATATTGTTTGACTATATGACAACATATCTTGATAAGACATCAGAACCTTGTCCTAATTTCAGTATTAAACTAGGTGTATATTAACCCTTTAAAGACGAAGCGTATCTGTTTTATATAAGGACTCAGTGCGTACCGTGCTGTAAACACTCTCCACTTCGGTTATAAAAACCAGTCTCTTAATATTTTATAAGGCAAGAGTCGCTGTTGGTCTGAGATCCGTACAAAACACATAAACGTAATGTGGGGCCCACGTAGAATTTTTTAATGTTAAACCTGGTCGTATGTAAAGTTACCGCTAGGCTTGAAAAGGTTAATTTAACCCTTTAAAGACGAAGCGTATCTGTTTTACATAAGGACTCAGTGCGTACCGCGCTGTAAACACTCTCCACTTCGGTTATAAAAACCAATCTCTTAATGTTTTATAAGGCAAAAGTTGCTGTTTGTTCTGAGATCCGTACAAAACACATAAACACAATGTGGGCACCACGTAGAATTTTTTATTGTTAAACCTGGTCGTATGTAAAGTTACAGCTAGGCTTTAAAAGGTTAAAACCATGTTAATGTACCCTTAACCTTTATCTTAGACTGTTACAGATATTGGTTACCCAAGATCACTCAGCAGGTAACATCAGAAATATCCCAATACATGAAATGCTAACTGATGATATTTTCTTTTTTCAGATAATTGGAGCATCATTCTCATATTACACTGTACTACGTAAAATGAACGTGACATAAAAGCAGCAACACAACATAACACAACTGTGTTAAATTATCTTTAAATCAACTACACTACCAGCACCAACCAATAAACATTTTATTTGAAGTCTACAGGCACCATAAAAATACTCAATGAAAAGTGAAACTGTTGTACAGGAATTTAAAACTTACTGAATTTGTGTGGAACAGAGCATACCAGAGCTATACACAGAGTCATAAATATTGATTTCCCCCCCATCCTGTTGTTATCCACTGAAACATCTGGAATAGTATTTACACTTTACTTGATAGGGTCCTTCTGTGAAGTCTGCATTGAACCACCTAGTCTTGCAGTTCCTTACTCTCATTGAACCAAGAATTTACCATGATCATAAAAACCATTGCAGAAAGCAAACGTTTTGTTCCCTTTTCATATGAAATTCTGTGATCTGTTTTTTAGGATACATATTGAATGACAAAATGATTGTATGCCTTTTTCATGTATTTGCAACAAATGACCACAAAAATGTGTCTCTTAACTTTGACATGGTCTATCAGACTTGCTGAATCAATTTTCATAAAATTTGATATTATGTTGTTTAACTAAAATTTGTCAGTCCATTCCAAATTGGGTTCCAATTGGGCAAAAATAATGGATACTTTATACACTTAAAGTTTATATGTTTAAATTATTTCATGTGGCTGTTAGCCTGAGAGGACTTCACTGAATTTTATCGCCATGGATGCAGAGAAAATAGATGCCCATACTACTGGTCCAAATGTGTTTCACGTTTGAGGACAAGTGCACAAAATAATTTCCAGGACTGTTACCCTCTGCATACATTTCATAACTTGTATTTATTGCTATGCTATGTTGTTAGTAGACTACTTACATAAAACAATACAAGAATGCATAAGGCAAATTCACTCACCAGTAGAATCTTTGAAGGCCACTGCAGAAGATGAAATTTATGAAACTTTGAGACAATAATTGCTGTGTTCCTATGTATTGCAATATCTCAGTTTTCATTCCTCTGCATTCTGTGCACAGTGTAAATAAAATGAATGACTAACTAACTAACTAACTAACTAACTAACTAACTAACTAACTAACTCCATGGAGTAGAGGCCTTCTTAAGAAGCTAACAGTTTCTCAGCTAGTCAAGAAATTTCCTGCCTTTTATGGAATGCGAAGGTTCATTACCGCATTCACAAGAGCCCGCCACCTGTCCCTATCCTGAACCATCTCAATCCACTCCATGCCCCCCCATCCCATGTCTTGAAGATCCATTTTAATATTATTCTCCCATCTATGCCTGGATCTCCCAAGTGGTCACCTTCCCTCAGGTCTCGCCACCAAAATCCTGTATGCACCTCTCTTTTCCCCCATACATGCTACATGCCCCCCCATCTCATTCTTCTCGATTTGATTACCTGAATAATATTTGGTGATGGGTACAGGTCATTAAGTTCCTCATTATGCAGTCTTCTCCACTCCCCTGTCACCTTGTCCCTCTTAGGCCAAAATATCCTCCTCAGCACCCTATTCTGAAACACCCTCAGTCTTTGTTCCTCCCTCAGTGTGAAAGATCAGGTTTCACACCCATACAAAACAACAGGTAAAATTAGAGTTCTGTAAACCCTAAAATGAATACATGCACATAATAAAATGTACTGTCCAACCATCATTTTTCCAAATCATTCATCTCTAACTAGTGAACAAGTTTTGATGGAGTAATGTCTGGGGATCTACACTAAAAGTTCCTAGGAAAATTTAATTTTGGTTTGCAATGGTCCAGTATGGCCCATATGTTATATCAAACTGAAATAAATTTTTATACAATTCTCAAAAATGGTTCATGCAGATAATATGTGTGTGCCATAAAATACAAATAAATTAAAATTTACATATTTTACTTGTCATGTTTTGCATTTCAGTGTTTAATGAAATACAAGAAAAGTAATTTCTGGCTGCACTGTGACATTTGTAATATGATTTACAACAGATTTGTGCATACATAAAATGAACATCAAAGCAAATAACATATCCAAAATAGCAAATAATTCACTTTTAAAATGTGTTGTGGTACACTGATCCGTTCTTTCCATATCACAATAATTTTTATCAAATATAGTGGTAAAATGGGCAGAATGGATGGTTAGTTTCCAAGGACATTTTAGGTTTGCCTCTTGGCCCCATTACTAGCTATTGTGACTGAGGATTTTCGTGGTTTTCCTCAGTTACTCCAGACAGATGCTGGAACAGTATCTGAAATTAGGCCATGGCCACTTCCTTTCACATCCTTTGTTATTCTTTATTTACTGATCATCTCAAAGTTCAATGCAGTATGCTAGTCGGAGCTGCTGAGAATGTCAGTGGGATTAAAAAGAGGAGCAGACTTGATAAATTTACTTGAAATAAGTAACATGTCACTGTAGAAGCATCCAAAAACACCTCGATGTAATAAAACCCGAAAATTAGTCATGGTTTGGTGGGCGGGGCGGGGCCAGTGAGTCTTATTTGGCCCAGTATCTGTGATGCCGATGCCTGCGGTACATGGTTTGCCAGGTTTCCTATAGAGGCACAATTTCAACCGAAGCAAATTCAGTTTGCATCAATAGATGGCTACGCAGTCGACCACGGTTCACATTTCCAACGTGCAGCCTGCACTTGCACTTGCGGACGTGAAAATGTTCTACGCGAACGTTGTAATGGTAGTGAAGATTATGTCTCTGAAGTACCTAAATATGCAGGTGCAATGTTTACGTTGGCACTGATTATGTTGGTTGTCTGTACTGCGCTTGGCCCACTGTATTTACCCGCTCAAGCACTCGGTGTTTTGACTCAGTTGTGTTAAATATAGCGATTATGTAATTGCTTATCGCCTGTAGGTAGGCTGCCACACAGCTGGTTGTGGGTTGGGTCGTCGTATGTATGTTTGTGGGCGGTTGTGTGCGTGAATTTCTGTAACAATAATGACGGGCGCTAGTAAAGAAAAAACCGAATCAATCGTTCAAAAGAGAATCGGTGGGACAAGTATATTAAGTGTATTGTATAGCTGTGCAAAGAAAATCGGCACAGTTGCAATTGTGTATCTAATAGGGTATTTTGAGCTGAGTGCTGCGTGGTTAATTGGTCCTGTGATTTTGTCTGTGATACGAGACGAATGGAAGAAAGACAAGGAACTCAGAAGAAATGTTGCCAAGGCAGCAGCGATGTGCAATGAAAAAGAAGTAATATTAGCCCGAGTTGATGATTTACCTTCATGGGTAAGAATGTTAATTTGCATTGCATTTACATAAAACAAAAGAACAGCTTTAAGGGATTGTCTTCATAGACAAGAAGCGTGAGTGATCAATTAAAATTAATGCGCCTACATGTATTATAGTTACGCTCAGTCGTTACTTCTGCCGGCCGCGCGGATTCGCCACCCGCCTGTCTTCAAATTGCCATGCCCTCCTCTCTATATTTTTCTTCATTTGCACTATGTACACCCACACATTCAATATAATATTTCATTTAACAGTAACTTTGCTTGACATACTTTATTTTCACTGTGCGCATACATTGTTCAGCTCGCTCTATTACAAGCCTGCCAAAACAAGCGGTCCACGCAGCTTTGTAATGTGGCCCTTTCGCGTTTTGATGTTTTAAGGTTTTACTGTCATTTTTGTGACTCATTTTTTGTCCATGGCACAGCAGCCTCTAGTGGGCCAGGGCCTCCTCATTATTGAGGCCTCACGATCACATTCAGATGCACCACAATCAGTAGGATTCCTCTGGACAAGTAATCAGCCCGATGCAGAGACCTGTGCCTGACAACAGACAACACTCACAAGAGACAGACATAGATGCCTCCAGTGGGATCTGAACTCACACCCACAATCCCAGCAAGTGAGCTGCTGCAGACACACACTCTAGACCGCGCGGCTACTGGGATCGGCTGTTATTGCATAATATCCCCAAGAAATCCTGCAAAGTTCAATACAAGGATTATGTTTCTGAACTATACAGATTAATTTTTTGGACTTTTTCCATTGTTTGAGGTATTCACTTAATGTAATAAATACAACACTACATTCTGGGGGCAGGATCAAGCCCCCGTTTTCAGTCTTGCTTGTAAAACATATTAGCACATAATTATTAACATAAAATTAATTCGCATAGTACTCATATGCCATCATTAGAACCCAACAGAATAGTATTTTACATCCATGAGGTTCACTACACTGACAAATTTACAAAGGCAGACTGATAAGGGAATGTGATATTGTATGTCGTGCCCTGAGATGCCAAATTGGAGTTAGGATTTCAGCCACAACATGTTTTGAGTTTGACAGGCAGTGTTCCATTTCCACTGAAGCTGCATTCCTGTAATAATACAGAACATAAAGAAATGGTTGAATAATGAATTACTGTAGGTATACACAGTTTTTAGGTGCTAGTAGTAGCTGTGATGGCACATAGTGTTATGAATATGAGTTAATAATACGGATGTATTCACAGGTATCTGGCAACTGGCTGTACGTTCCCACAGTAACATATTTCATATAGAACTGGAATACCTGTATACATTTATTAGAATAGTAGGGCATGCTTGCCACATGGTGAACATTCTCATCATATATATATGACTGCACCAGCAGATCAAGAGTGGAAAAACATGGAACATGATTTTATTTTCCTGAACAGTAAAGGGGCAAACATGTGTAAATGATTAAATCACCAGACAGTGGTTCCTCATTTCATAACTGCAATAACCATTTCTTAATTTTTCTGTTGGTGGTAAGTGACCCACAACTACAGGTTTATTTTTGTAGATGTACAGTCCATGTGGCAAAAATCCTGATTCATCCATTTTTGAAAACTTGCTACTGTTCAAAACTACAAGATAACTACTCTCAACCTTGCGCTACATTGTACAGATGAACCACCCTACCAAATATCTTTGTTGGAAATGAAGATTTGTAACTTTATCAGCAGATTGTTAGAGTTTAGGTATCTCCTTGAACATGGTCTTCATTTGTGTTGAGGGATTATAGGTTGCTTGGGGAGGGGGGTGGGGCATTTGTATTTCAGCTCATTCTTTCAGCAAGTTCTTTTCCGTTACTTTTGTTGAGTGTAATGAACATGTAGGTACAATAATAATTGCACATTTTTTGTTTCAGGTATTCTTTCCAGATGTAGAAAGAGTGGAATGGCTGAACAGGGTGAGTGATTGAACTGTGTGTGTGGTTAGATTGAAGGGAAATATGGTTCATGTGTGAGAAACCATTGGTAAGGAAAAGCGTGTTACCACTCAGACAGTAATGTGAAGTGCTGATAAGGATTTTGTTTGCATTTTCTGGTATAAAATGTATCGTTACTTCATTCATCTCTTTAAAACATTGTTTAGTGAATTATAAAAAAGACTATTTAAATGTTAGTGGGCAACATGTAAATGTTAACGCAAAGTCTTGTTGAGTTGTTCTGATCTTGCATCATTTGCCTTCTGTAAGGTGTGCAACAAATCAGTTAAATTAGGTTCTAGTAGGGTCAGTATATTTATGGAAATAACTTTTTCTGTTAGTTAATAGAAACTAGGATCAGTAGACACTGTGTTTTGTTTGTTACAGACCATACCTGTAATACAGATCATGTTTGAACATTGACAGAACAGAACATTGTAATTCAGTGCAAAAATACATGAGTGACTGTTACCTTGTCCATCTGCACATAAAAATTCCATACTGGTTGAACAGTCGTGGATAAAGAATGGTATTTTGATAGAATTTGTACAACGATTTGTTATGCAGATATAATCTGAGTCCAAAATGAATAACATAATGGCTGCAAAACATAAAAAAAATTTGAATGAACATTGTATATCTCAAGCATATTTTAAAGCAATGCATTGACACCATGCCTGTCTGCCCATCTTTTCTGTCTTGTTATCAAGATGTACTATGGCTGTACAATATACATGAATGAGTTTTGATGAATACGTGGTTACGGGATGGTCTTGCTCCGGCGGTAAAGCAGGGCATAACGCTGATGACTCATGTACTTGTGTGTCAAGGTTAAGGATTTGTGGAATTATGCCTCTTCCACCCAGCATATCTTCATGGCAAGACTCATAACTACTGAAACAATTTTTGTGTTTGGTAGTAAGTGTCCTTTCTAAAATATATCAAACTGAGTTGTAGTCACTATCAAACAGTATATATCATGCCATAAAATGAAGGATTTTCACATAGATGCATTGTACATTTAACCTTTTAAAGCCTAGCGGTAAAATAGAAATAGCGGTAACTTTACATACTATCAGGTTTAACATTAAAAAATTGTACGTGGTGCCCACATTGCGTTTATGTGTTTTGTACGGATCTCAGAACAAACAGCAACTTTTGCCTTTTAAAACATTAAGAGATGGTTTTTATAACCGAAGTGGAGAGTGTTTACAGCGCGGTACGCACTGAGTCCGTATATAAAACAAATATGCTTCGTCTTTAAAGGGTAAATGTTAGATAGATTAGAAATGCTTCAAATGGAAAGGCATAACCACCGGTGAGATGCATTTTTTCATACACCATGTTGTGTCACGATGGCAGGCTCCATGAATAAGTTTCCGATCATCTGGAATGTTACACTGTGTTGACCATTAAACAGTTAGTGACATTTTGAAGCATCCTAGTGTATATGATATTACCTCAAATCTCAACTTGATGGATAATTGATTGAAAATGTGTGAATATTTGGTGTCTTATGGGCTTGGATCATTTTGTTGAGTATTGAAAGGCACAATTTATCAATCTTATGGGATGGTAAAACAGCAAAATAAGTTTAATGTGTTCCATGTCCGTGCACTATATTATACAAAAACACTGATCACCAACAAATGCACAAAGAGAGTTTTATCATCAGTCATAACACACTCCTACATGTTTCAACCCAGCAGGGTCGAAACATGTGTTACGATTGATGATAAAACTCTCTTTGTGCATTTGTTGGTGATTAGCGTTTTTGAGCAAAATAAGTGTTGTATTTCAGTGCCTTTGTCAGGTTGTGGTCAGTAAGAGAATTAAAACTTCTAGGTTTTCATAGCAGTTGTTATTTAAATGGTAGTTTTTTTTTTTGGCCGGTGGGGGGATTGGTGTTACCCTTTGTCATGAAGCTTTGTTATGATGTTTTTGAGGAACACACAAGCCTTCACCTTCAGGATGGCTGAATCTGTTTCCAGTTGATGCTGAAGTAATTGGGAGGAAGGAATGTGTCAGGTGTATAATAATAACAGGGTTGTGTATTGCATTGTATTGTATTAAATATCTTTGTGGTATCATCACTTGTGCTCCTTTGATTACAGATTCTTCGTCAGGTGTGGCCAAATGTGAATCACTATGCTAAGACCTTAATTAAAGAAACGATTGAACCTAATGTACGCGCCAGTCTGGAAGCCTACAAACTCAATGGATTCTGTTTTCAAAGGATGATACTTGGCAGTATTGTGAGTATCCTTATGCAATCTCCTGTGTAGATAAGACCAAAATAGAAGGTCTTTTAATTAATAAAGGCAACTTGTGATTATGTTAAGTGTTGCAGATGATTATTATGTAGCATGTGTAACAGTAATCATAATGGAAGTGTTAGAGGACTTACAATCTGTAATTTACTTATTTCAGCCTCTGAGAATAGGAGGTGTCAAAGTGTATGATCGCAATGTATCACGCAATGAGATCATCATGGACATGGATATCTTGTAAGTTGGATCAAGAATTTTAATTGTCCGAGTCCTTGTTTTGTTATTAGACATTTCATGTTAACTGAGAGAACTTGGCATTTTACACGTCTGTTTGTCATATCTATTGGCACTTGAATCCTTTGGTGAGTTCTTTTAAAATTACAAATCATGCATGAGCATGAACTCTGGTGCATGTTTCAACGATAAATTGCCATCCTCAGGGAGACATCAGTACTAAGGAATATGAAATTAATACATCCAATTTATGTATACAGTGTTAAAAATAAATAATGGCAGCTATAAATATAAAAATGTAGATACTACTTATAATGTGATGTTGACATATTGTATGTCGCTGTACGCATAGAAATGTCTAGTATCAAAGTGACATGTCATTGAATTTTATTCAAAGTTACATCATGTCACATTATCAGTATGTATGTTTAACATTGTATATATAAATTTGATGTATTAATTTTATATTCCTTGGTATTAATGTCCCCTGAGGATGGTGATTTATTGCTGAAACAGGTAGAGTTCATGTATATGGATGCTTAGTGGTTCTATATAAATTGTGTGCATTTGTTGGAGTATGTGGGTGATTATAGTCGGAATGCATAGAACAAATAGTATTAAATTTCTTGTAAAATTTTGCATGTGATCGGTACTGTAGCTTGTTGTTAGAGTGCGGTAAAGTAAAGTTGTCCTCATGCACACCATGAAGATGAATGGGGCAGTGATTTTGGTATTATCACGTTTTTTGGAAATGACATGTATTTCGAGATGAAAAGGACTATTCCATTCGTGTAATTAGATTTACACAAATTTGAAAAATGTTGCATATAAACACTAGATGTTAATAAGAGTTAAGATTTGTGTAATGGCCAGATATTTTTAATTGTGTATAATTTTTTTGAGAATGTAACAAAATCTCATTTAAATTGGATATTAATTTCATTATATAATCATGAATTCATAAAATGTTTCACAGAAAATTTGTGAATGTTAATGAGATAAGTGTTTCCTAATGTATATGTTTTGCAGTTAAGTGTCTCTAATGTAAGGATCAAGGTTCATTTCATACAACCTGTCTTGTTGAATTTTTTTATTAAATTACTGTGTAATATGTGTAAATATAGTGTTACTGTATACTTCAGTTTTCTGTCTTATATCAACCCTTACTTAGTATGTGGTAATTTACAACAGCTTCGTGGTTATTACTACAGTTAGTTTTCTTTCAGCTATGCTGGTGATTGTGATATATCGTTTACAATTGGAGGCATCAAAGGAGGCATCAAAGATTTCCAGGTATATTAGTATTACAGAGTTTCCCATTTTTTTTCTTGTTTATCAGGTTTATGTGCAGTTTTTTATCATTTTTTTGGGGTTCAAGCATGAGGTTATAGTTCTCTGCTCACTTGGGCTATCCTCATCTCTTACAATTTTATTTCAGTTTGTTTGCTGTTGAAACTGCTATATATCTTTCGGAGAACAGTTTGTGATACACTAGTGCCTTTGCTATGATCTCAGTTCACGTATATATCTCTGTCTTTTTGGTTTCAGTTCCCTTAGCTTTCCTAGATGTTGGTTTCCTTAATTCAGTTGCTATTCAGACTTCAGTATCTCTCTTGGGAGTAACATATGATGTACTGCTGGCTTTGGTGTACTCACTGCGGCAAATTTATGTTTTCGAAAGCAATTAATACTGGATTTTTACATGCGTCACACAGCTTACTGGATTGCATTAAAGTTCTGTTTGTAGGAATGTCTTAATGGTGTGTTAATAAGATTTGTACATAGTATGCTTTGTTCTGATTTTTAGATCCATGGTATGATGCGTGTTGTAATGAAACCTCTTATCACATCAATGCCATTGGTGGGAGGCCTTCAAGTGTTTTTCCTTAACAATCCAACCATTGACTTTAATTTGGTTGGGATGGCAGATCTTTTGGACATGCCTGGTCTGAGGTAATAAAATTATCTATAGAAAATTTAAAACATATTAAAATGTAAGCTACTTTCTTATCGTCCCTTGAAAGAAGTTTCATTCAGTACAATAGCATATTTAGGGTTTTGTTGGTCTCTTTGTAACAACATAACCCCAACCCGACCCCTTAATGGCTCCAGAACAATGCCCCTTTTTACAGTTTTCCTGTTATAATATGGTGAAACAATAAAATGGAGAATGTCTGTGGTGCATATAATCCAGGGGTCTGACACTCAAATACTGCTTGGGCCAAAAGGATAATTTTGAAGTTTAAGGTTGGCTGTTTGTCATTTTAAACAATAAAGAGGGTCAAGCATTTTCATTGAAATTAAAAACATAATTAAGAATACTTACTTTTAGCAGAAAGGCCAACATGTGGTATGACTATTGAATTTAAAATTTTATTCTGTTATTATGTCTGCTAATGTATGTTGTACTTTCCCATCTAGGGACAGCAAACATTTTTCAGCCTTCAGTCCTGTAACAAGAAACATTTTAAATAAACTCTTTGCCGTAGAGTCAGGCCACATACTACAGTTTGAATGAAATCAGTGAGAGGGCTATATACTTGTTAAATGAAATTGCAGGCCTTATTTTTGCGTTTCCTACTCTAGTGTGATCAAGGTAGCCAGAGAGTTGAATTTATTTGGCATCAGAAATGAACACGTCTTGTATCGTGGTGGAGAAACAAGTTGCGGCTACATCATTATGTGCATCATGATAATGTCCTTTAAAATGCTTGTTGAGTCACAGAAACCAAGACACCAGCAATAAGTATGGTATTAGATGACTTTTCATTTGCATTACACCAGAAGTAATACAGAGTTCATAGCCTTACATTTTTATATGTGCATTTACACAATGTGAATGAAAATTGCTTGCCATGTATTCTGAATATATATATATATATATGTGTGTGTGTGTGCGTGCGTGCGTGCGTGCGCGCGCACACAGGGTGGCACAAAGCCAACTGACAGTTTTTTTACACACAATAATAGGCTCTGCGCCATCCTGTGTTATCTTATGTATGCCTTAACCTTTCCAGTTTCACAAAATAATTTTAAAATTCCTAAGTCCTGTTTATTTGATCAGCCAGAATTTCGAATTTTGGTGCATTTGTAACGATATAATTCCAATCCTGTCCTGCCATCTTGTATCACTTACAGGAACTACAGTATGAGCACTGTGAATGAATGGTGTGTCATGGAATAGATTGTGTATGACATGGTGGGGCAGGAATGTGGTTGGAGAATATGTTGTAAATAGTGCATAAGGTAAAATGTCAAATGCATTTTGTGTCTTATATGCACAGAAGGGTCAACGACCATATTAGAATCTTCTGTGACAAGGAAATTGAATGTGTTCACAGTGACATTCTACGCCGGATCATTGTGGAACAAGTAGCTAGGATGATGGTGCTGCCCAATAAGTTACCCATTCAATTAAGTGATGTGATCCCAGCAAAAGTTCTCAAGATGCCAGAACCAGAGGTATGTATTTCGTAATGGTAAGTACATTATTTGGTGTCTGTAAATGTCGTGGAGTAGAAGTACGTTCCTGTAGTTTGTGTGGAATATCTGAAAGAGAAGGAGGTTTATTTGACACAGCAGACACCCATCTGTCTTCTCCGGTACTGTGTTCTGGTATGCAGGTAATGTAACTGTGGGTTTCTTTTATCACTGTGCTAAGCATAGTAGCTGTGTCTCATAGAAATCCTGCATCAATTGCGACTTCGCACGACATCTGCGATGCTCAGGACAGCAGTAAAAGATATTAACTGTATTGTAACTCCCCAGGACAAGTGGCAGGTTCTTGTGAATATGGTACTGAACCCACAGAATTTTGTCAATAATGGACTGATTATTAGGATAACCTCAGGATCATGGCATTGGTCGGTCAGTCGGTCAGTTAATATATTTCATTCTGAAGATTCATGTCTTCTGGGATGGGACAACTCATTTATTGGTGAATAGTTGCTGATATTTCAAAGATAAATTTGAAATATTCTCAAGATTACTGCTTTATTTCTGTTTATTAGGGTGTGCTAAGAGTACACGTTGTTGAAGCAAAGCAGCTCATGAAGATGGACATCGGTGTTCTGGGTAAGGGTAAATCTGATCCATATGCCATCATCACGTTAGGAGCTCAGCAATTCCGCACCCATACAATTGATAATACTGTGAATCCAAAATGGGACTTCTGGTGTGAGGTAAGTCTTGTCTTTTGTGCTTTACTGCCTGTCTTTTGTAGTTATGTGTAGAGATGACAGAACCACTGCCATCATCTAGTGCCATGTAAGAGGCATGAAAGAGGAAGAGTAAAGTGTCATTTAGAGTATTTGACCCTTATCATTACATGCGAAATAGTGTTAGGGAATCTGACCTTCCAAGTTTGACATATCTGCATTGTTAACCCTAAAAATACATTGTTTAAAAGTAAAATATTATGTCCTTTTAAAATATGTATATAAAGTGCCACAAATAAATCTCTATCCAACAAATGCTTGCTTTCCAAATTTGTAGAGGCTGCCTTTTTGTTTTGTCAGCAATATTTGACACAAATGTGGTATTGGAGTATGTGATGGCATCCTCTGTGGTAAAGGAATAGGTGCATTTAGTGTTGTGATTACAATGGTAGTGGGTGTTTGAAGGCCTTGTGTGATTATTTCAGAACTCAGGTGAATACTGTTTGGTTTTACAAGGACCATCTGCTTATTGTAATACAGTTTGTTTTATTGTGACATGATCACCTTCGTGCATGTCAAACAGTGTGTACTAATACTTTGAATTCAGAGTACGTTCCATTTTTTTGTTACATGTATGGTGGTACTAGATAGGGTTAGGGATGTATAAGTAGATATGCAGCATGTGGTAGAAGTTACAGGATTCTTATTTTTCTTATTAATAAACATTGATGCCTCATTGTCACATACCTCAAGACTTGACTGATGAGTTTTATGATTTTTAATAGCAGTGCCTTTGTACTGCACTATTTCCTCTGCCCATCCACTTTTATGATTCTTAGTAGCAGCACAGTTTATAATATACTACTGCCTGTACCAGACGCTCCAGTTTCCCATTCAGTGTGACTGCACAAAAGAGAAAGTTTATAAACAACTCTGGATATGAGATAGCTGCATTGTAGGAATTTGCTACTTTGAAGGTGGGCATTGTCTTGTCGACCATTATTTGTTGTATGGTTTGTAAATTACGTTTTAAATCTGTTGTGACATTATTAAATATGTAGCAGGCTAAAACAGATATTCAAATTATTGTTGTACATTTGCAGAATATTTATCTTTTCTCTTATATTGTGGAATTCCTGTACAGGCTTGGTTGTGCTTACTGTGGATTTCCACGGTGAATTTAATTTTATATCTGTAGCATGATCATTTCTTGCTCCGTAGGATAGAGTTGAGTACTGGTATTAATAACTCTTTAATTTTGTACGGTGGGTATTTCCCTGCCTGCATGGGGAGAAGCTTTTCTCTGTGGAAGGTAATGGTAAAAAGTTTGGCACCAGACAGGTCTTAAAGGAAGAAAATACTGGGTGGTAGTTTTGTTATATCCCTGAGCTGTGGAATGTATTGTCTGAGCCTGTGGATGTGTGCTAGCCAACACCTTCGCTGTGTTATCACTGTTACAGTTTGAGCCAAGCTGAAGGTGTGTAGTCACTTCTTATTCGTGTCAGAATGTAGGGGTCCTAGTGCACAGAAAATTTCTGAATGCACTGAAAGAGGTATTTGGCAGATGACTGGTAATCCACAGGTGGAGGCATCCTCAATCACCTGATTTGAATCTGTGCCGTTTTGTTTGTGGGGAACTCTAGACGGAGTTTGTGTGAGCAGTCCACATTGATTGCAAGAAATGAAAGACAATATTTGAAGCAAAATTTCAAATATTTTAAGACAAGAGCTGCATTATTGTGTGTTTAGTAATATTTTCATGACATATGAGGCCAGCTTGCAAGCAGGAGATCAGCACTTTGAAATTCTTCCATAAAATAACACAATTATGGGGGATGGGGGGGGGGCAAAGGAATGCAGTTTTTAATGCAAGACTGCATATTGTAGAGGGGGTTGACATTTTTACTGCATGACCAGTGGTGCCACTTGTTCTGCAGTGTTCAGTGCTGTGTTCAAAACACCCTCTATTTCTGCAAAATCTACACTGCCCACGGTCATGATAAAATATAATTATTGTATAAATAATTTACAGAAGTACGCAATACCCTAGACCTTCAGTCCATTTGTGGTAAGTTATTTGATGATTTGGTGCTGAATAACAGTCTGGGTGTTTCATCAAGTGGCAGCTGTGGGAAAATCTGTGATTGTACATGACTGTTTTGTTTGAAGAAAAGTTTGAATTATCATGCAGGGTCACCATAAGATTTTAAAAAATATGAATATAGTTAATTTGTGTGTTATCTCACATGTGTGACTCAGCTTATTTAATTGAAATGTAAATGCATTTTTACTGCACTTTGAACATTAACAGCTGAACAATATTCAAAAACTTTTATACCTATGTAAATCTTAGGTGTGCTAAGTTAATCCATTAAATTGAAGCACTAAAACAGAACTGATAAATAAATAACACATATTACTTCAAGTCTTGTGTGTGCAAGATTATAGTACTTAAAATGGATTATGTTCTCTTTGTTTATTTTTGTTTTATAGTGCTGTACAATAGCTGTTGTTTGTGAATTACATAGTGTCTTGATTTGCATGGATATTTTTGTCCTCTGCATTGTGTGTGTGACCGGTATAACTCAGTGTGTTCCATTGTTGCTGCAATTTTTGTAGTAATTTATGAAACCAAGATTAATGAATTTTAATTTTTGTTTGCATAAATTAACTTAGTTTACTCCAGTTTATTTCATGTTAGTGACTGTTCATTAGAAATGTACTCAGAATTATGCCATTGTGTACCCCCAGTTTATTTCGTGTTAGTGACTGTTCATTAGAAATGAACTCAGAGTTCAAACAATTGTTTCATTATGGACACTGATTCAGTGTTAATTTTATCCTGCATTCCATGTTTCATAAGATGATGTGCCTATGATGTATATTAGTGTATCTGCTCCTCCTCTCTCACTGTAAAAATGTTTGAACCATTGGGCGGAATTTCATGAGGAGCATTCCCGTCTCTGTATTTGTTAATTTTCAGCCATCAGTAATACCAACATGGTGATCATGCAGACTTCTAATGCAGGAATGAGACTAGCTTCACTTAATTTGGAGTTGTGAAATTTTATGCAGTACGAGTTGCACCTGCGCATGCCATGAATGCATATGGGAGAGTGGAGCTGTAACTCCACTTGCTGTTATCCTCAGCATTGTATGGAGGTGAATGGTCAGCTTCACATCCCATGTGCTTGACCCATGGGTAAACAGTATTCGGTACCCATTGAATAGGAGGTTGGGTGGGCACCAGAACCAGTGTGGACAGTTTGGAGAAGGGAAAAATTCTCTTGCACCTGCTGGGAGTTGAACCACAGTTCCTTGTTTGTCCAGCCCTCAGCCTGGTTGTGGTATCTGTGGTATCCTGGCTGCCCAAATAGTATTGAACCTCCATTAACATATGTATATATTAATTCACTTTTAATGTGTTCCATGTCCGTGCACTATATTATACAAAAACACTAATCACCAATAAATGCACAAAGAGAGTTTTATCATCAATCGTAACACACTCCTACATGTTTTGACCTTGCTGGGTCATCTTCAGGGAGAACTTTTTTGTTATCGTTACACTAAGGTTGCACTTTATAGTTGAGTGAGAATGTGCTGTTGACTGTGTACTGCGTTGTTTTTAGAGGCAGTCAATAGCACATTCTCACTCACACATTGAACATGCATACTACTTAGTGTGCATTTTGAAATAAAGACAGTGACAGGCAACCTAAGACTCTTCTTGGATTGCTTGACCTTGAAAACAAAGGCATTGTGATCCTTTGAAACACTGGGAACTACTTACCCAGTGACATAGTGTAATATCCCAGAAGACATGATTCTTGAGCAATTCCACTGTGAGAACCTCAAATCTTGCAGGCAGAGTTTGTGCAGAACCAAACAATGTTTGTGCACTGCAAGTATGTCAAATGATGTAAATAAAATGCATGTACCAAGTATTCCATTCACATAAATGATACTTATAATTACAGTAGTGATTTACACAGCAGATCCATAAAAATATGTCAGTAGCTTTCCCACCACATATAACTTACATACATTTACAGGCACATAAATGTATTTCAGTTGCATCTGGTAGAAAATTAATGATGGACTAATGTTGATGATGATCATGTTTTGTCACAATTGTGTAAAAGTATAAAATTCCTTATTCTTGGCTTCTGTTTGTGTGTGTGTGTGTGTGTGTGTGTGTATGTGTGTGTGTGTAGGGTACTTCTTGGTTTTCGCTGCTGAAAGTGTCCCAGTTTGACAGCCATGTATAATGCACTGCAGCCATTGTGTACTCTTCTTTCACATGTAATTGTTTTACATTCTGTATATGTGCATGTGTGCGCAAGTGCACGTCTTCTTGCACCAACATTTACTGATCACACAATGAATGATGTGAACATATTTCCATTGTGTGATAATCTTGGACTGTACCTTCACGGATGTTGTATTATCATCACATGTTGAAAAAATATTGTTGGCCAAATTCAGATCACCTGCAGTTATTTTCCTGCAGCCTACCATGTAACATGTTTAGTGGTTGTTGAGTAAATGTGATGTGAAGTGTCCTACTCCATGTTTTATGGCCCCCTTGGCGTGCTTGTTGCCCCACCTAGAGCATCGTGTTTGAGTCACGAGGCCAGGCGTTGGAGCTGAATCTGTACGACGCGGATGATTTGACCAAGAAAGATGAGAGCCTGGGCAGGTGAGAGATGGAAAATATGATGACATAGCCATAGTTTGCCTCAGGGTGGCCACCATGAACTGCCGTTTACTTGGATATACAAGGACACTGCGCTATAATTGAATTTTCACATAAGCCTTGATCAGATCTGTGGATATGTGTATTACAGTACCTTTCACTTCACCTTTTAAATTAACACACAACATTTTACAGTAGTGGGCTAAATTGTGTGGCTGGACAAACTGTAATGAGACAGATTCTCAAGGGTAGTATTGGAACTAATTTCTTTGTGTGTTTATATACCTGATTGGCTCCATGTTCAATAATTGCTGATGAAAATCTCTTATTATATCTGCAAATTTACTATTGCAAAACTATTGACACTTAAAAATCAGAAACCATTTTTCATTGTATTTTGTAAGTATTAACCTTATAAAAATTATTGAAAGATTTTAATGGGATCTGTGTGGCTTGTACTTTACCAGTTTCTGTATAATGGGTAATTTTTCAGGAAAATTGACATAGTCACTTTGAACTTAATGTAAAATAATGGTCATGCTGTTCCATTGCAAAACAAACTCAGATTTTTCTGAAAGCTTTGCATGGATTATAGAACAAAATTTAATGAAAATTTGTTGAGTAGCGTTTAAGGTGAAACTTGAAGATCGGCAAATGGAGATGGCCTCAGTTTTGTGTTTGTTTTATGCAAATAATTCATAGAAATGACATTATTTTGTGTTATTCTTTGAACACACTGGGAAAGCGTATATGTATATTTTTACTTGTTAGTTTTAAGCATTGATTGAGCTATTACAAAAGCATTCTTCTTAGTTGGTAGTTCTCATTTACAGTGGCATGCTTTGCCAGTGGTGAGTTTGTGGGGTGTCCGAGTGCAATACGGCAGTAAAGTGGCTGTGAGAAATCAGAAACTAATTTTTACAAATTTGACCTCGATTAAAGTTGTGAAGATATACTGTCCATACTGTTAGCTTTGTTCAGTGACAGTTTGGTTTTCTGTGTCACTTCGCCCTGATTAATTTTTGTATTGACATTACCTGTTATCTTTGTATATGTGCTGCTCTGTGTTTAGCACTTTGTCCACCTAAAACAGCAAAGAATATTTTGTTTTTGAACTGCATAAAGATAAAGTTGTCATGAAGGCTTATTGGGGAGTGTATGAATGGCTCCACTCACCCTTAACCTCAGCACTAAATGTTGGAGTGTTCAGCTGCCCACCGCAGCCACTTTACCACCGGGGAAAGATTCCCTGGTATCCATTCAAAAGGAGGCCGGATGAACCCCAGAGCCAATCTGGACATGTTGCTGCACAGAGAAATCTGTTGTCTGTGCCAGGAATTAAGCCATGATTTCTCAGACTTCGAGCTTGTAGGCTAGTCGTCATATCAATTGACTGAGCTATCCTGCCCCCAGTTTTGAAGCCAAATGCAACTAAAATGTGTGTTTTTCATTTTTGCTTTGAGTGTTCATTTGCAGTGATCCCTTAACCTTGTAACAACCTGCATTTGCATATGCAAACGTAGATAGGAAAACACCTCTAGAAATTAATTTTATATATTTAAACAAGGGAATTTACTGCATTTTTAAGACATGCTGCATAATTTCTGTTTATTTTCCACAAAATGCTGTGTTTCGTAATTTTATCGTTTCCTCTTACAAATAATACTCCTGTATTTCATAAACCATGCGCAAAAATTTAAATACCCACCCCAGTAGGATAAAGTTTGATGTTTGAGGTCACCTCAGAGGATTCATATAATGGCCAGTGGGAACAAAATACGACATAAATGTTCATGCCATGGTTGTAAACATTATTTAATGTATGTGCTACCGGGGCAATTTTAATATGTTTCTGAATTTGTGGCCAAATGGCATGGCAGATACTAGACAGTGCTTCTGCTGTGGCAGGCGTTACATTTCAAAGTGAACAGCCCATTGTAACTGATTTATATCTGAATTTGTAAAGGAATATAACTTAAACTTTGTTTGTATTTATTATTTATTTTTTAAATGGCGTACTCTGCAGCCAACGATCAAGAATTTTTCTTCACACATGACAACGCTGTGTGTGTACAACTGACTGAAATATGGTTCAGATGAAAAGTGTCAAAATTTGCATATTACAGTGTACAATCACAAACATTCCAACATAGAAGTGTAGAAAGAAGAATCTGTCTCACTATTTTGTTGTGTTCAAAATTTTTTGACGTCTGTGGGGGATAATATTACAAGTGCTGCTTGAAAATCCTGGAGTGTTGGTCGCCCAGGGGATTTTCACTGTACGTCACGGACATAGAGCTGCTACTCTGAAATAATTTCTGGTATATGACTGCAGTAGCCATTTTGTAAAGCATATCCAGTATGTCTTGCAGTTAACTTAAAATTTGTACTTTGTCTCAGAGGTTTTGGAACTTACAGAAATTTCAAAGGAGCTGGACCAGAGACTAACAGCACAAATTTAAAGTAGCAAAATGCCAGACTTCTAATGTCTCCTTTAAAATCCTGCCCAAGTCATTACCCAGTTGTCCTGTCAGCAGATGCTATGTACTCTGAGATAACAGCATCATAAAAATAAACCATGAAGAATGGAGGATGGGAATATGATATGACAAAAACAAGAATCAGAAATATGTTCAAGTGGGTAAAGTTCATGTGTCATTTTTGAGTATGCAAACACACATATTTAAAACGTAAGTGCTTTGTATAAAAGTAGTTTTGTCAGCATCCGTAATTAGTAAATTTGTTTCCACATTAATAATTTTAACTGGTAACCTCCTGGTAACTCCGACCTTTCTTAAGATCCATCTTCTCATTCTTCCAAGTGGCTACTTTTCAAGAAATTTTCTTGTCAGTATTTGTTTTTACATTTCTTACACCAGCTGAGGCACATGTCCAGTTCAACACAATCATCCTGATTTCACTGTCTGATAGCATAAAGTAGAGAAAGTCTGAAAATTCGTGGGAATAAATTTTCTCCTTCTCTTAGCCCACTGTGAGTTTGAAGTGCGCCATACTTGTTTGAACACTATGAGGCATTTCATATTTTAACATCTGTATAGTGTACTTTTCATTATGAAGTATGCATTACACACTATAATTTGAAGCATTTTCAAACTGTGGCTGAAATGTGCTTCATCTGAATACCTCATACAGCAATTAATCCTTTCATATCCTGTTCCACGGTGAGTGTGATGGCCATAAAAGTTGTGTTATGTTCAATCCAGTGTTGGATTTTGTTTGACAGTACTGACAATGTTCAAGTTGTTTCTTCGTTTATCAATTTTTTGAATAAGCGAACCCCAGTTCTCTGTCTGAGGAGTCAGTTCATTACTTGAATAATCAAATTCCAGTCCAGTCTGACAGTTTCAAAAAGAATCAGATGTGACTGAGTATCTTAATCTTAGCAGATTTAATATATCTTGTAGTGAACAAATTTTGGTACAGGGAGTGAAGTTAAGACTGGCTTATCCCTTTTGTCCTTCTTGTCTGTCTCACATGTGACCACATGTGATGGACAATGTATGAAATGTGAGAACTGTTGGTTGTTTAGAACCACTGACCCTGTACTGACACCACTTACTATGCTAGTGTGTAGCATGGGTAATATATTTTATGTCATTTCTAATGAAAGAGTTTCTATCACTGTCACGTATGTTTGTAGTTAATATCTTTTATAGAATATCACCATTGCATAATTCTGCTTCATGTTTGGGAGGTTGTAGGTTTGAGTCTTGAACTGGAGGCTGCTGGTCTTGAAAGAGGTTATTTGTACTTTTCCACAGTCCCTCCATAGAAATGCTATAAAGTAAGCCATTACTACTTCCTTCCAGACCCTTACCTATTTATGCTACACAGCTAGTGTACTGTTTGGACCTATATTATATTTACTGTTGGAAAGTGTTGTTGATAAATTTGAACACAGACCTGTCCAAGCTGCTTTTCTGTACCAGTACATTATACATATTCTTCATTCTGATTTCCAAATCTTACTCTTTTTGTTTATATTCTATCCTATCAACTGCTGTTTCATTCTTCTTTTTGCAGGCTTGGCTCATATTTCACATAAGAGTTTTGAGACTTCAGTGTCATAGCCTTGTGTAATATGTACTTTTTTTGTGTGTGTAAAATATTTTGCACATTTAAAAATAAATTTTGCGGCAGATGTCAGAGTCAGATTGTTTTGAGTTTATTAGCTTCTCAAAGTTAAGTCCCTTAAGTGAACATAATATCTGGCCTTTGCTGTTACTCTGGTAAGCTTACCTGCAAAGAACACTGATCATCAACAAATGCACAAAGAGAGTTTTATCATCATTTGTAACACACTCCTACATGTTTCGACCCTGCTGGGTCATCTTCAGGGAGAACATTTTTGTTATTGGTCCACTAAGGTTGCACTTTATAGTTGAGTGAGAATGTGCTGTTGACTGTGTACTGCATTGTTTTTGGAGGCGTGAACTCTCTGCGGTCCCGGCCTGCCATGCAGGCCCAGACCGCAGAGAGTTCACACCTCCAGTACATAGTACACAGTCAACAGCATATTCTCACTCAACTAGAAAGTGCAACCTTAGTATAACGATAACAAAAGAGTTCTCCCTGGAGATGACCCAGCAGGGTTGAAACACGTAGGAGTGTGTTACGATTGATGATAAAACTCTCTTAGTGCATTTGTTGGTGATTAGTGTTTTTGTATAAAATAGTGCACGGACATGGAACACATTAAATTACCTGCAAAGCTTTGTTTCTCTTGGAGTTTGATATTGCTACTTCTGCAGTCATGTCCTGATAAAACTGGAGTGGCAGCTGGATGGTTCAGACCTGTGAACCACAGCTTAACATTAAAATTTTAACAAAAATTGTGTATTTCAGAATAGTGCACCACCTGCTTGCCTGACTGCCTGGTTTATGTTTGTTATTTAATGCTTTGTGTGGTGGTGGTTGTCTCAGTGTAGGTACTGAATAGAGGTTGAGCTGAATGGTTGGGACCAGTCAGTATAGTTACAACAGTTAGGCCTATGTGAAACTGAGGATTCCAAACCTGGCAACTTCAGAGTGTCACCTACTAAATAAATCAAGGGACAGCCATGTGCTTCATACTAATTTGATCACAGTTTTGTATACTGTCTTCTCGTTTTTTATACATTTCTTTTATGTGGCTGTTACCGCATAAAAGAATGAATTTTCAGTGTCCAAAAGCAGGAAATATGTTTAGCCAGCTTTCCAACCTGAAGTCGCTTGTGTAACGTAGGAGTAGTAATATTTATGAAGAAAGTACTGCATGTATTTGCAGTTGATATTATAATTAATTTTTTCATACTCAATAAACAGAGGGATGTAATTTTTCCAGTCCTTTTAATTGTTTATGTAAGGAAATGTTAATGAAATCCATTACAACTTGGTGAATTTCAGCCTAACCTCTATTAACCTTTAACTAACACACTGTATCATTTCAGTGGCAGCTTGCTGAGAGTATTAATGTTTCTGCAAATATGGCATGTTGCTTTCAGTAATTGCATGTTCTGTGTGGTAATTGCATTTTTATTTAAAACTTGTGTACTAATCCTTGTATAAACAAATTTGAAACACCTGTCATAAATGTTTGCCTTATTCCATGACGGTTCATCAGTTTTCCTGTCCTGATATTCTTGTTTTAAAATTTACCACATATTATGTATGTGGTATTAAAACATGATTATATATGTAAAATTATTATTTAATTACATAATAAATACAGGGTTGAAGTAACATGTAACCAGCAGTTGTTGCACGATGGAGATATGTTATGAACGTACAGAAGACATCACAAGAATCACAGAAAACAGTCAATACCATTAATCAACTTTGTAGTTATATCATCTACTGATTTAGCTGTAGCAGGGTTTGTGTTAAGATATGTGACATCTATACAAAAGTCACATTATTCTCATTCTCTCTCCCTCTTCTGTCAATTAAGGTGTTTCACAAAAATGCTTCATATCCTGCTCAGAACATCTGTGACAGTAGGAGTTGTGTATGAATAATCTAGTCTCATCTCTGTGTTACAGTGTATCAGAGTTCACGGCACGATGCATGATTAGAATGATACTAAGTCGGTCAGTATGCCTAGTAGGTCAGTTCCATTATTGTGCTCCAGACTTCAAGTGAATGGATGTACTTGTAACAGGTGCATAAGTAATTTATTTTCCATGAACATTTTCTTTAATATAGTCAGATTTTGAAGCTAGGTTTGGAGCATTATTGTTGTGTGTTGCCAGCAGGATGGTAAATGTAAGGTCTGAATTATGATGTGAGCCAAGTATATGCAAGTTCTGACTTTATCAGAGATAGGTGCAGCAGGAGACAGGGAAGTATGCAGAAAAATTCACCCAAGACTTTCTATTTTCAAGGCCAAGGTCTTGTCCGTTTGGAACATTGTAACACCATGATGAGGCTGGATTGCATGAATCATTGCTGAATCTTTTCTGTTTTAAATGATCACAGCATACAGAGAGTATAGTGATGTCTTTCTGAACCCCTGTATGTAGCTGTATGAAAATATTTAAACATGTATGTGATGTGTTACCTAATGCAGACATAATTTGTTTTGGGTAACAGAAGGTGGAATATGGTGTAATTTTGTTGGCCACTGATACACCTACTCTTCAGGTCTTGCAACAACACAGTAATTAGTTATGTTTATGTGTGTGGATGTGTGTGAAGGCGGTGGTATCATCTTACAAAGGTCAAGAAGTGGCCTTGGAGGTGTGGGACTGGGATGCAGGCTTTCCAGGCGTACAAAATGATGATTACCTTGGAAGGTAGAGCAAGTAGTCCTCTAATAATAGTAATGGATAATTTGTGTGCTGTCAGTGTGGTCATACTTGTTTCACAAACCTGTCTTATTTGCTCATACTATAACGGTTGTGACCATTACCGCTGGAGTGTCTGCTCGCTAATTTAATAGGCTGTGTGTCCATTGCCTTTTCATCTTTGGTACGGCCTTAGTTGTGAGGAGTGCATTGTTTGCCATTGCTCTATCCTTTCCCTTTATGGTCACTTAACACTCAAGAAAAGCCAAAGGCTATTTGTTTGGTGGCAGTAGTGGGGTGCTTTTGTGTTGGTTTTTGTGATGTGTTTTACCAGTTCCTAAGGCTATTCAGAAACTGAGCTTCCCAGCCGATATAATACTGGATAGGTGCATCTGAAGGAACTTTGGGTCTGTTCCCTGTATTAATACAAATTTTGTTCAACTGTTATAGATTTTTTCACAGTAACCCCCTCAGTCCATCTGACATGCTTATTGTGGCAAGTTCGCCTGTCATGTGTTGCTCTTCCACATTTATCCTGAATGTCAGTAAGACTGCTAACTGTGGTTATCCCTTGCATGTCAGATTTTTAAGATATTTTGTGTTTCATTGCACTGGTACTTAAAAATCTGAACTGAACTTCATATTACTATATGAATTATTACTCTTTGCAGTATGGATAATAAAATGTACCAATGCTTGTTTGGAGACTTAATGTCATACCTTATCCTTGAGTGCTTAAGCTGACATAATATCATGATATTTAATAATAAACTGTCAAGTTGGAAGAAGTATATGTACAGTTGAATGTGAGTGTACATACATATCAATGTAGATGTGTTGCTAGGGGGATGATGGTGTTAGTATATTGCACAGGTACAAGGAGTGCTTATGGAATCTATGCAGACTGGTACGAATTGCTCTTTCCAGTCTTTTTTATATTTAGGTGGTTTAATAACAGACTTAATTCATGTTTAACAAATTACTGTAAGTTTATGAAGTTCACTTGGTTCATGTTACCCTGTCTTTTTTAACTCTTAGGAATAATTAACAGTCTGGAATCACTGTTGACTATTTTAAAACATACACAGTGCTTAATTTTGGAAGTCTGGATAGAATGTGGGCCTTAACATATGCTCTTGTGTCTGTGTTTGTAATTGCCATTCATATGAGTGAAAACGTACAAATTTTGCTTCTGCATTATTTTTACTTTTTAACTTCCTTGTGTTTGAGCAAAGGTAGTTGAATTTTTTAATGCCGTCTCAACACTGACGCATGAAGCTCCTCTTAATGTAATCATCAGAATCTCCATGTAACATTCCTAGTATTGAAGTTCTGTAATTTTACATCGCTTCTACTGAAACACTGTAATTCTGTCTTTTCTAACTGTAAAATAAGTGCCTGAGAATGAAGCTGCTTTTGCTGTTGTTGCCAGTTTGAAGTTGAGGAATTGAAGGGCCAGAAGTTGTCTGCCGTTCTCTATGACAAAGATACAACAGGAAAGGATGACTATCTGGGAAGGTACAGTGGCACGTGCATGAGTCATAAGCAACAGTGGTCTACCATCCAGTTAGAAACATTTCTGTCTGATTAGGTCAGAGATGAAACATCATAAAGTACTTACAGCATAAAATAACATGAATCATATCATTGATGTTAAAGTGATATTAGATGTAACAGGACAGATGCTGACTGTGAGGGAGTCTAAAACACATTTAGAAGGTTCAGAGGCCACTTTAGGACAGTAAATTCTTCATTAATTAACTTCCATTTGACACAGTTACGTGGATAGTATGTGCCACTACCAACAGGCCGTTACATTCCCACCTTCATTTTTGTCCCTGCACTGTTACCGGACATGGCAATGAACAGTTTCTGTCTCCTTGAGTGTGCAGTCTGTAAGCATGTGCTGTAGTGTAACTGAAGGAAGCCAGTCAGTTTCAGTAGGGAGTGGCACATGATACGTCTTATTCTGAGCACTGCTGCGTAAGGTGAAGCAACATTTGTCTCTTTCAAATTCCTGTTTCCTTTGTTCTTTGCTAACACAATGAGGTAACATTTAAGACTTGTGATGCCTAACATGCCAGCTTTTATACGGTCATCAGCTACTAATGTCCTTGCAGAAGTAAATAAACTGTTAGCTGTGAAGCCAGGAAGATCACAAAAATTATGTGTTTGGTGGCTGAGCACTGTGAGGTTATCAGATGCTCAAGTATGTTAAATGTGCCCTGTGGAATCTCGAAGCTTCACACCATTGCCATGTGTGCAGTTGGTAACATATAAAAACATTTTGCGCAGAGTTTGCATGTATGTGTATGATGTCTTCTTACAAGTGTTTGCATGCCTCTCTCTTAACAGTTCATCAGTTACCCCATCAAACTGAAAGATAAATATAGATTTTGCAAGGTTTTCATGTTGTGTCACATTAAAGAAGAGAATTACCTTAAGAAATGTTGCATATATTTTGAGGATTTATTGCCACACAACATTTCAGGATTCTATGCAGTGAGGCTAATTTTAACATTGGTTTTGCTGTCATGTTTAGCGCACACTTGAGCATTATATTAATATTAACATCAGTGGTGATAAGAAGTTGAAAGGACAAGGTATGGAGATATCAAATGGTATGATGTGCGTAACAGGTTTTATGAACAGCCCGCAGTTGGTTCTGAACTTCCTGGAGGAGGTGGATAGTTGTGACAATAAGCATATCTTTCCATATAAAATGATTAGATCAAAAATCAAATTTTTGCCTTATTTTTTGAAAGAATTCTTGAAGGATATACAAGAAAGTAAGAGATGAGTCAGTGGTTAGATGTGCAGAAATGTGTATGTAAAATATTGGATTGTGGATTACTGTTGATATGTACACATGCGGTACCATTCTTCCAATATCAGTTGTACTTATTAAATTGAATCGTCAAGTTAATGATTACTGTTTTGAGAGCCTGCTCTACAATCTCTTCTTTTACCTGTTTTTTATTATATCTTGGTAGGTTTGTTTAATATGGATTCGGTTTCTTTTATATGCATGATGTATATTATTAAAAGTTAGAATGTAGGGATGTATGTAATGATACCTGTATGAAAATTGCAGGTGTATCTTGCATGCAGATTTGTAAATTGTGTGATGTACAAAAAGTTATATATAATGGGATATATTAATGATACCTTAGCTTTTGTGTGCTCTGTAATAGTATATAGTTAAGATGCAAACAGGTGTATTATACAGCATGTTCTCAGATGTACAGTTCACATTTACCGAAGAGGACGGGAAAGGAGCATAACCCTGTGAGGCCTGTAGCATGACGTCTTTGATTTTTAAGATCAGTTATATTGGTGAACACACTGCCTTGTTCAGGTTGGCTGCTGAAATTGTGCTTTCTAGAATCATTGTCTATGAAATGCATCTGAAGTTTAAGCAGAAGTATCATCAAAGTGTAACCATTTGTTAAAATATCTCTATGTTTACATGACACTTATGTAAGAAAATAATGAACTGAATGTTTCATTCAGAAATGCTCCATGCTTAATTTTTTAGTCAAGTAGAATTTATGGAGCCCAAAAAGAAAATCGGTTGGAACCAGTTCCTCTGTGTCGAGAGCATTGCATGTACCCTTCAATGTGGCATGTTGATAAATGATAATCATGATAAAAAATAATAATCACCAACTAATGCACAAAAAGTATGTTATCTTCAATATAAAAACCTCCTACATGTTTTGACCCAGTGGGATCAAAACATGTAGGAGGTTTTTATAGTGAAGATAATATACTTTTTGTGCATTAGTTGGTGATTATTATTTCTTGTGTGATATAGTGCACGGATATGGAACATATTAGGTAATCGTGATGTAGATCTGAAAGAATCTGTGTTCCAGGTTTTACTTCTGCACTTAGTTGTCAAGCATCCAGTAGTACTCTTTGAGTTGATTGTCTTCTGTAGTGCCCGTTATTTAGCATGTCCAATCATTGGGTTACAGCACGCTGTAGTCACCCTTTGTGCTGCCTTGCATGTTATACTTGACATGCTTGTTTCACATGTGTTACATCGTTATGTATTCTGTGTGCACGTATTGCTGTTATTTGCGTGATGCATGAATGCAAAGTGCTCAAAAATGTGTAATTTAAAATAAGTAACACTTTTTTAAAAAAAATTCTGTTCTTATTGCAGTAATAAATAATATGTGAAAGTTCCTTAGCCTTTTCACATTCATTATTAGTAAGTTCAATTTTATGATTTATAAACGTGTTTACGTCATGAAAATGGTTATCAATGCTCACTTGGGAGCTTTGTGTTCAGTTTCTAAATTATTTCATTATATGATATTGATTTTTATGTAAAACAAGCGTATAATATGCTTATGTACAGTCAGTATTTGAATGTGCTTTTCAGAGCAACTGTGGATGTGCGTGGTGTAGTGAAGAATGGACAAGTTGATGTGGTAAGTAACATTTGTCAGCAAAATTAATTTTGTACCTTGTGTTGTGAGAACACATTTTGGATGTGTGATTTATCCTTTGAAAAGGCAGCTGGTGATGATAATATTTCAGGAAAAGTACAGAATAAATAAATTTATTGTCACACTTCACACATGTCAGCATCATCAATTTGCCATTGTTTTCCATATCACCATCCTCAGTTTGCCATTATTGCCCATAGTACCATAATCAAGTTACCATTACTGCCCATATCACCATCATCAGCTTACTGTTATTTTCTGTATCACCGTCCTCAATTTATGTTGTCCATTGTCCATGGGTGCAGTTGGTTGAGGCACTGGAGTACAAGCTGGAAGGTTGCAGGTTCAATTCCCAATGGTGTCACTGGAATTTTTCTTTAACTTAATCCTTCCGGCTGCGCTGTGGCCCTGGGGCCGACTCGGCCTCTAACAGAAATAAGTACCAGGAATATTTCCTGGGGGGTAAAGGTGGCCGGTGCATAGGGCTGACAACCTTATCACCTTCATGTGCCGACTGTCTAGAAGTCTGGGAGACTCAACCTGCTGGAACCCTGTGGGCCTGTCCAGGCCTGTACAGGGATTGCTTTACCTTTACCTTTACCGTATCTTCTCAATGTCTAGAAACAGAATGAAGAACAAGATTGTTTATAAAAAGGCCTTAAATTTGCATCTAGTACTTTGTTGGGCAGGAAGGATAATGTTTGATTGATCATAATGCTTTAATTCTTTTATCTTCCTAAACCCTTTTCAGATTTTGATTAAGCTGTGGGTGGGACAGACTGATTGTTACTTTTTTTGACAAACTATGAAGTTGGAAGTATTGGTGCTTAAAAGTTGGCATTATAGTTGCAGAACATTAACTTCATATTTGTTTTAGTAAATATACATAATTTTAAGAGAAAAGTTAAGTTGAAACAAATATTTTTAGTCATTGGTAGCCATATTTTCCAAATACTGAGCATTATTTTAATTTTACAAGATTTTTTAAATGCTCTAGAGTATTGAAGGACACTAAGTCTTCTCTGTCATTTGTGTTTTTACTCTGCAGTGGGTAACATTGGAAGGTGTTAAAAGTGGTATGGTCCACTTACGTCTCACTTGGCTGGCTCTGAGCGGGTCCCTTGCAGATCTTAAAGCAGTAAGTAGTGTGCGACATAAATAGTCAATGATTAAGGATACTTCATGTGTTCGAATTGCTGTGAAACCAACCAGTCATAAGT
This sequence comes from Coptotermes formosanus, assembly GCA_013340265.1. NCBI lineage: Eukaryota > Metazoa > Arthropoda > Insecta > Blattodea > Rhinotermitidae > Coptotermes > Coptotermes formosanus. The sequence continues at coordinate 452,297 of BLKM01000442.1, forward strand.
GACAATATAACCGAATCCAATAGACTTGAATCACTTCAGTTCAGCACTTCACAGCCTATTTTCCCAAACACTTGCATTTCAAGGAATTACTCAACACAGTGTCATTTTTGTATTATAGTTAGGCATATAGGTCCTATCAGAACCTTCATATTATGATTACACTAACAATCCAAGATGAACTGTGCAGTAGCTTTCATTCCCTCAATTCAGGTTCAAGGTAATGAATTTATAGTGTGATAAGTATGCAAAAGTAAATTGAATATAGCCTACTGTGTCATTTAACCTTGTAAATTCCAGTGGTAAGTGTATGTACCACCCTGTGTAACATTCGGAAATTCTCCATTATGCTTCACACACGCGTGTGCACACGCACGCACGCACACACACACACACACACACACAATGTATTTATGTTTCGTATTATTCTTGCCACAGTAATTTTTGGCCTGTACAGCATTGACCATTTGGTCTTTGTGGTGGAGATGGAGTGTGTTTACTCTGCACTGGGAATTTAATCTTTAAATGTTACTGATGTTGATTAGTTGTCTGGGGGTTAACGCTCATTTGAAATGTTACAGTTGTTGGGTTTGCTTGATTGCGTATGATTTTGTAATGTTATGTTTTCAGGCGATAGCTGAGACGCAGTTGTTACGCGTTACTTCTATGAGCACAGGGTTGCTGTTGGTGTTTGTTGATTCAGCAAAAAATTTACCTGTAAGTTATAGTTGCTTTAGCAGAATTTAACAGTTTAGAAAAAATTTGAGATCAGTATTTAATTTTAAACTTGTGTGTGCGTGCGTGCGCGCGCGCGCGCGCGTGTGTGTGTGTGTGTGCAGTAATACTTGTAGACCCTCAGGAATTGTTGCAGATGCAACTGAGTGGAGGTTATTTTTTTTTGTGTTACTGCAGAATGCCCGTCCCTCAAAGAAGCCTGATCCATATGCTCAGCTGTCAGTGGGGAAGCAGCAGGAGGTGACTAATGTTGAGATGAGGACTTTCGATCCAGTTTGGGAGCAAGGCTTCTCATTCTTGGTCAACAACCCAGAGTCTGACAGTTTGTTCATAAAGGTGAAACACAGAGTTGTGTTTGTTTTAATTTGCTTGGATAGGTATGTGGCACATATGTAGTAAGAAACTGGCCAAAATCTCATTTGAATTGCTCTGATTAGGTAATTGATCAGAAGACCACACGGGAAATTGGCTGCGTGGAGTACAAACTTCATTTGCTTTTCGATAAGCCAGACTTACAAGTGGACAGTGAGCCATATCGTCTTACACGATCCGGACCAGACAGTAAGATCGATTTTTCTCTGCAGCTGAGGGTAAGTTAATCAACAGAGTTTTTTTTGGTTAGTAAATTGTATTAAATTGTTTGTTTCAACATATTTGGCTCACTTGTAAACCAAGGGATATGTTTTGTTAGAGTGCTGGTTACCATGAATTTTTGAGATTTGAGGTTCTCACATTGGGGTTGCTGAATATTCAAGTCTTCTGGGATGTGACATTCTGTCTTTGTGCTGATAATTCCCAGCGTTTCAAAGGATTGTAGTGCTGTCATCTTCAAAGATCATCTTGAAAGATCATAGTGCCTTCATCATTGTGATGAGGCTGTTCAAGACTGGATTGCTTGACCCTGAACGTGAAGGCACTGTGATACGTCAGAACACAGTGTCACATCCCAGAACACTTGAATTCTTCAACATGGGTTTGCTTTACATCAATCCCATCTTATATGGAAGAGTGCTAATATTTTTTTCACCTTACTGCTATGGCATTAATACCAGTCATGATGAAGTTGTCAAGTTTTGATGGTTGGTTGATTTGGAGTGCCCCCACATATTGCTTGTTTAAGATTTCTGGCCTTTCCCCACTTAGGCATGAACGTAGAGTAAATTCCACAAGCAGGAGCACTGACATAGCAGATCTCGTAACCCTTGTGATAATTAATTATGAGACTGGTAATAATCAGCAGGGGCACCTGCAGTGTAAGGTTGGGAGGTTGGGAACTGGTATTCTTGGCATTCCTGAAGTTTAATCTTTGGTAGAGAAGGAGGTTTCAGCATGTGAGCAGAGAAATCTACACATTTGCAAGCAGGGATCAGACTCATACTTCTTGGAACTGGAGTCCAGTGTCATGCTTTGAGGTCCCATCTGAAGTTTCATAGTGAAACAAAGTATCTCTGGAGGACCAAATTTATTGTGAAATATAATTTGTGATAGAAAATTGCTTTTTTTATATCATGGCTACTTAGAAGTGTGAATTAATCACCTGTGATGCGATTTAAATTTGCTTCACTGTTTAGTTCTGTTAAGTGACATACACTGTATTATGGTATGTTGACCATAGCAGGAGGTACTTAGTTGTGCTGTGTTCTAATGTGTTGCGTATGATAAGGTGATTACAATGTAGGAGGACTGTTATTTATTCAGGAAAGGATCGTTACTTTTAGTATAAAACATTGTTATAAATTGAAAAGGTTTATCTTATTTTGCATGAGTTCTTATAATTTTTCATTTACATTGTCGATTAGTGGTGATGCAGGCTGCTTCCTGAGATGCAGAGAGTAAAAAAGGATAGATTATAGATTAATATTTGTGACAGATCAGAATACCCTATTTTATACACTTTTCTGAGTACAAGGGATGTTCCAAGTTGCAGGAAGGTTGGTAACGCTGGATGACACTAATATGTAACAAATGCTTTGAGACACAGCTCAGTTTGGACCACATTTTAAAGCATGAAACATAATGGCATTGAGGAAGATCAATTGACAATTGAAATGCTTGACATATGTGTGATGACAGAAGTGTAATAGATGCCAGGTGGTTTTAATTGGTTTTAATTCAAAGTTGCTTTCATAGATACTGAAATATGAAGGACCGAAAGAAGATGTGAATGAGGATGAGGATGAGGATGCAGAAGAAGGGTTTAATGAAATTGAAACACAGGAGGAAGTGGAGTCACTACTGGTACGAGAAGGTTCAGTTAAGAAGCCTGATTCACCCGAGAAACAAGGTGTGTTGTTTAGTGACACTGAAACACGATGGGAGACACCACTTGTATGAGGAGACTTGGTCAAAAAGCGTGATTCACCCAAGGAACAAGGCATGTTGTTTAGTGAAACTGAACAACAGGAGGAGATACTGAACTGATTAATGACATTGCATTCTGTATCGTTTTGAGAGGGTGGTATGTCGAACTTAAAAAAAATTACTGTATGGCCTGTATTTGTTACAGGCCAGTTCCAGAGAAGGCCATTTCAGACAGAAAAGGAACTAAATTGTTTAGAACAGTACATGCTGTTTATGTATTTGCTGTAATGTGTTGTGATCTAAGCCCTTAATGCAACCCAGGATGCCTATCAAAGAGACTTCTGGATCATAATATTAAGACTGTAGCAGGCCACAAGGCCTAATTCTTGAAGGCATGATGATGGTTATTAATGCCACAATAAACACTTTATTGTTCAGTATATCAGTATGGAGAATTTGAGTGTCCAGCATACAGGCAGCTAGACAGATTTAAATTCTCAAATTCTTAGCATTTGTGCCTCCTTTTTTAATGATTTAATGATTCGTTTAAGATGATGGAAATTGGGTAGCTACCCCTGGGACTACACAGTGTCATAACCCAGCATACCACAATCTCAACTTCACAGCCATAAAATTCTCAAACTCATTCAGAGTGAGAAAATATTCTGTGTTTGTAAGTTAGTTCACATTCTGTGATAAATTGGCCTGCTAACTACATTTTGCATACCCACAGTAAAATATCATTAACACTCGCAGAATAGAGACAGTACATTACAATGAAAGGCTTTCATTTTTTTTTTACCTACTGAGCATAGGCATACCTTGGCTAATAACATGGAGGGGGGATGCAAAATTGACCATGGGTGTTAGGAGACAAGTCAAGGAGCCAAGTTAGAAAGAGGGGGAAATTTGGTTTGAACCAGTCCTTTATATACATACACCCCTTTTGCCCACTCCCACCCCAATTTTTTTATTTGCCTCTCTTAAACTGAGTAACGAAAAAAACTATTCTTAGAAAAATGGGGGGGGGGGGGGGGAAAGCCCCCCCCCCCCCCCCTTTCCAAGTTACATGTATGCTACTGAGTATCTTGTACAGTGCAGCAGAACAGATGTGTATGTGTTTATGCTGTAAAATTTGTTGCTGTGGTAATGCACATCAACATGATGTAACAGGTTTAATAATTCTGATCACAGAAATGTGTGCTGTCTGCCGTCAGGTTAATATTAGCTTTGACTGAGCCGCACAACGTTGGCGGTGCTTCTGTTCATTCACTGTTTCAGTCAGCATAAAATGCTTGAAGGATATATATGTTTATTGATATTGTCATTAAACAGCATGACTGACCATCATCAGTAGGGGACTAGTCTTTGGTTTATTCAGAACCAGGTTCATAACTCGGCTTGTACCAGCTGGTCTCACTAATATCATTACTTTATGAAAAAGCATTAGGTCCTTCATTTTTTGCACATTGCATCTGTGTATCTTCACCATACCAATATTGTATTCCTTTTGGCAACAATAATGGGCATATTTATCAATTTCTGTCAGAAGTAGAATACTGCTACAGCTGTCAGTCATTGGAATGATGGCCTGTTTGAGAAGATCATAGTCATTGGCTCTTTACAAAATATCCTATTGGTATGGAACTAGGAATTACATTGTTGTGTTCACAGTACACACATACTGTGAGCTGTACTAATAAACAACAGATGCTGCAAGGGGACACTGTGACAGTAAGAGGTTTCAGGACAAATTTGGTAGAATGCACTTGCCTTCTGTGCTAAGGGGTCACTGACTGTAAGACGTTCCACAACAAATTTAGCAGAATTAACTAGCCCTCTATGCTAAGAGTTTGCTATGACAGTAATAGGTTCCAAAACAAATTTGGCAGAATGTGCTAGCCTACTGTGCTAAGAGGATGATGTGGCAGTAATAGGTTCCAAAACAAATTTGGCAGAATGCGCTAGCCTTCTGTGCTAAGAGGTTGATGTGGCAGTAATAGGTTCGAAAACAAATTTGGCAGACTGCACCAACCTTCTATGCTAAGAGGTTAAAAAAAAAGTGGCTGTTCTTATCAAATTGTGTCATAAGTGTCAAGTGTATAGAAACTACAGATTTTTTAAAATTTGGAGGAATGGTAAATTGAGATTTCCATTTTTCCCACAATAGCATCAGAACCGAGTACTCCTGTGAAAATCACCAAACAGGAATCTAGGGATTCAATACGGAGTGGCTCATCCAGTTCTTTTCAGCAGCCAACTGAAGATTTGATGACACTGTCTAAGGCGCCTCCAGTTGTACATACTCCACCCAGTGGAGATATCCGACACCGTGCTCCAAGCGTTAGTTCGTAAGTAATGTAGAAACTTACACATGAAGGTAACGGTGAAGACTGTCATCCCAGTACTGATCTCTGTACTAACCATTCTAAGAAATTGCCCTGAGTTTTTCAAAGTAACTGTCTAGTCCACCTTTATAAATTTTGGCTAAGCACCAATTATTCTCATTGAGATTTGTGTAATGTTCCTTAATCCATCAAAATAAACACTAGAATAATACCTTCAGATGGGCCATGTTTTATAAATGTGACAGAAATTTATAAAACACTTGCCAAACAAACATTACCATGTTGGAGTAAGACACTGGGGCTGAGAGGGTGGTAGTTGAAGATAGAAGCTCTTGAAGCGTGTTTTGTGAGATGGATACCAGGTTACGTCCCTCCTTAAAAGAGGCATGTTATGTTACTGGTGAAATCTGTAATTTATCCATAATTTCTTCGCCTCATTTATGGGTAGAAAGGATGTAACTTGCTGTCCATCTCATGAAACACATTTCAGCAGCCATTAATCTTGAAAGGGCAAGCTGGGATCACGTCTAGTATAGTCGTCATACAATGGGGCGGACTTCTGCTGAATCGTAGTTTGATTCCTAGCCTGAACAGGACATATGTATCTTCTCAAAAGTGTCCGTACCAGCTGTGGGGCCCATAGAGCCTTGTATTCAATGAGTACTGGGGGTGTTTCCCCTGGTGGGAGGGGGGAGGGGAAGCAGCTGGGAAGTTGACCACTCCGCGCATCTAGTGTTGAGGTTAAGAATGAGTGGAGCTGTACCTCCTTTCCCCCATATGCTCTCAGATATACACAGAGACAGCTTTACCTGTATGTATAACTTGATGTATATAGCACTCTAGCAGAATCTTGAAGGAAAGTGTTGAAGTAGGAGTGCTAATTACCACAGCATAATTTTTCGTCACTGTATTCTTAAACTGCAGGCGGGGGGGGGGGGGGGGGGTGTTAACTCAGCTGCTGAGGCACATTGTAATTTGATGTTTTGCATTGTAGGTCAGCAGGTGAAGCAGGATTGGGTCGCATTCAACTGACACTTCGCTACAGTGTCCAGCGCCAGAGGCTAATTGTGGTGGTGCACAAAGTTGTGTATGTAAACTTTTTGAAATATTCTATATAGTGACTAGCTTTGGGTCTGGATGATGAGCGTTTGATTCCTGGCATGTGCAGGGACTTTATGGCCTGTTCATCCTGTTCTTATACTAGGCATTTTTCCTAGGGGACATAGTCACTGGAATGAAACTGACCACTCACCCAGTGTCTAGTATTGAGGTTAAGAATGTTTTGTTCTTTACCTCCACTCCCTTATGCATCTTCAAGATGTGGTGCTCAAAGACCAAAACAGTTTTATTTACCCGTCCTGTCAGTAGAGCATAAATATAGTCTTGAATAACTTCATATTTACAGACATATAGTTTATGTGTCTCATTTTACTCAAGGTATGGTTTATAGGCGTATAATTTTTTGTGCATGTCATTTTTTACTTAAGAGTTATGATTTACAAGCACTCTGAAAATGAGTTTTACAAATCTGCCCCCAAATTTTCAGTAATCTGCCTTTGAAGGACCCAACAAACATACCGGATCCATATGTGAAGCTGTATCTGTTGCCTGAAAGGGCAAAGGACTCTAAACGCAAAACAGAGGTAAGTCCGGTATGGATATATGTTTTGCCAGTCTGTTATGTATCATCTGTGTATAGGGTTATGTTGTATTGAGTGAGGTGTAATGGGATGATTGTGATAGGTGAATTACAAGAGGTGGGAGAGCAATGGGAGTTTTAAATTTAATTTTGAATGTATTTTGAAAGATCAGTTGACAAAAGCTTTATTTTATTACATAAATTTCCAAACAGACTACAGTCCTGTTGTGAATGTTTGCTCCTTAACTGCCAGTTTTTGTCATTGCTGAGTAAATGTCAGAAGAGTACTTAATTACAATAATTTGTTTAATTTTATGTCATGTTTAATTTTGTGTTAAGCTTAAATTATTTTAATAAGTAAAATTCACGTTTTCTCTTCAGTTCAGCTGTAGTGGCCAGTTACAGTTTAGCCGTCTGCAGGTGTGACATAACGCTCTGACATGCCATGAGTAACCCTGAAAATTAAAGCATAGTTGAATGATACATTTACATCTGTGTTGTTGTCTTCAGATGCTGTAACATATACCTTTGAACAACATGCTGTGTGTGGTAGTAGTATCTCGTCATTGCACTTCGTCTGTTGTTATTAATACGCATACTAAAGTTATTAAAGTATTACACATATATTCAGAATTTACTGACTTTATTTCAGATACACCTGTTGTATTGTAAGTTGCTGGAACTCTGCTTCACACTTCTTATAAGAAAATAGCCACCCTCAAGCTGCATAATGTGTTATAGATCAGTAATGTGTGAACACTGTTTTATTTTCTTGATTTGTTGTGTTTGTTTGGTATTTTTGTACTTCTGATAATTATGATAATATTCAGTAACAGTTACTGTATTTTGTTAACTCTTGTAATCCCTGTCATTTGTGCCTTAACCATATATTGTGGTATAAAACACTGTTTCATGAAACACTGTCATCTTAGCAGTGGAAGACAGCTACAGGTTAAAATGTTCTCGGTTTAAACAACACAAAATGATGAAATTTTGCAGTATTTATTAGTGGCTTTGCAATATTTTGTTGTTTTTTTAATTGAACATATTGCAATGTCATATGTATATATGTACATATGTATATGTATATGTATGTATATTTTCAGACAATGAAAGATAACTGTAATCCAGTGTACGATGAAACATTTGATTATATCCTGTCGCAAGGAGAGCTGAACTCTCGGCAGCTGGAAGTGTCCGTTGTCACTCGTAAGGGATGGTTTTCATCCCAAAGTCCGATCATGGGCCAGGTGTGTGATACAGCTCATTGCTCCTCTGCTTATGAACATTATTGTGAAGTGACTGGCTTATAACCTTTATTTTTAAGAAGCTTATATTACTTGTTTTAAATGGTAACATATCCTTGTTTGTGGAATAAATGTGTGCAATAATAATTATTCCATTTGTATGTGACCACACTCTGTTTCTGCCATGTTATACGTCAGATACTTTTACTTCTGCTGAACTGTTCTCATTGCTTGCCCATGTGGCAGAGTTCTTGAGAACAGTGGTTACAAAAGTAAAAAAGTAATTACAATTGTGGAGAAATGAAGAACACTTTTTAACATCTGCGAATTTGTGTTAGCATTCAGTTCAAAAGCTTATCATCCCATCTTGCTTCAGTAGTTGACATAGTACTATTTCCTGTGAAGAAGAGTGATTTTAACCAGTGTGACACCATTGTTTTTTGTTTAGATGGTTGTGAACCTGGGAGAACTGGACCTGTCGAAGGCTGTTACGTCATGGTTTGACCTACAGCCTGAGAGCACCAAGGATGTGTAACGTATGATGACTTTCTTTGTGCTTGCACATTTCATAAATTGTGTTCTTTGTTGCATTTTATTCTTCTGCCATTTTTGCAGGCATATTGCTTGCATCTGCTTGAGGTACTTTGATGTCTTTCAAGTTACGTGATACAAACTTGCTTGCAAATGAAAACAAAACTTTCAGGTATTTGCTTAAAAAATGAAGCATCATGACTTAGTAATTTCCAAAGGAGCAGCTTATAAATGTGAAAGGCAGCTTAACAAGATACTCTGAATTCATCGTATTTGTTTGGCAGTGTGTTCTGCTTCATTTGTACTTGAACGAGATTAGCCATAGAGTTCTGCTGAATTTATTCTGAAGACTGTTATGTTATGGAACTAAGTAAAATATGTTAAATGATAGTCTAAATTTTTACAGTCTAAAATAAGGTACAGTTGTGTGTTGTGTGTCACAGGGACAGGAAGTTCTATTTGGAAATCAGTATAGTACTGTATTAACTATTTTTGTGCAGGTTTGCATATTTTGCACTGCAATGTAGCCTTCATGTTTTACAACTACGGTGTGGAAGTGTTACTGGGTATAATTCCAGGGGATTAGTGTTTGTATGAAGTTGTTCTTACTGCATCCTCAGAAGGTTTGTGCCTGTTATTGCAAAAACATGTTCAATTAGTGATATGAATAACACACTTGTGCAGGGAGTATTTTTTGTGTGTGTAATCACTAGAAGAGTGGTGCTCTTTGTACGAAGATCTATTGTATTTCTGTTCTTTCATTGGAATTAATTTTCCGGTGATTGTCATACGAGCAGTAAGTATTCGTATAGCTTTATGATGAAATCTTATTGTCACTCACATATTTCAACTCTTTCCTGATCATTGTCAGGTGGAAGAAATGCCTATTGTATTCATAGTGTATTTATACTGCTGTGTAGCAATTCAGTGCAACTAGTTACCACTGTGGTTTGAGGTTCCCATGGTGATGTTAATGAAGGGTAAAGTCGTGTAGGTTTGTATATAGTTACTGACGTTTTGGAGGAGCACTACCTTCATCATTAGGGTCTAAGTGGTTCAAGAAGAATGGATTGCTTAAATGCTGAAGACGGAGGCAGGAAGCTCTTACGAACTATTGGAAAATATTCACAAATCGGCACAATGTCATAGCCCAGAAGACTGTAATATTCATTGTTGTTCCAAGTTTTCAAACAAGACCTGCCTCATAAAGTGTACAGTGTAATATTGTGTTCCCTTTAAAAATTGAAACACAAACAATTTAAAAACCCTGAAGTGTAAAATGTGAAAGAGTGCACTTATTAAAAAAGATAAGCTGGTTCCTGTTTTCCATGTAGAATATGATTTCAGTTTTAAACATTAATAATTTTCTGTACCCATTTTTAGCTGGTACAAATTGTTTTTATTTAAAGTATGTAAATGTAAGGATGACATTATTAAAGGCAGCTTGTTTTGACTTCAACCAATGACTCTCAGATACATGACATGTCATTTTTGTGCCTGAAATATCTAACTGAAACCCACTTATAATGGCCTGTGAACGAATTGTCCTGGCCACCATCTCCCATACATCAAATTCTGTGAGTGTTTATTTCTTGTACACTTTCTCATACCACAGAGATCTTAAGCAAAATAATCAAAATGGAAAGTTGTTTAAAAGTTTGGAAATTATGAGAAGGAATTAATCAGTGATAGAAAGAAGAAATTAATAATTATTTAGTACTAACAAAAGCTGGCATTGGTAATTCAGTTGTTGTACTGTGTGAACAAGAATACACTTTGCAGGTAGAAGAATGTTTAGAATCCAGGTGCTTCGTATTACAAATGACCAAAAGCAGGAGCACTAGAAAAACATAAGTTATGTAAACACCTGTAATATTGTCAATAATAAAGATAGATGCAAGCTTATAAATCCGAAGCCATGCATAGTGTACCTAATAAAATTATGTGGACCAGATGGAATGCAGTTAGACCTGTGGTGTAATGCCCCAGCATGGTATTAACAAATGTGTCTGCTTAAGCAGGCTGTCTTGTTGTCTGTTGCTTTGAACATAAAAATTTTAGCAGCTTTGTGAGTGATGTTGAGCATCTGTCAGTGATTATGTGTGGCAAAACAAGTTCCTTTTAATAATTTGACATTTTTTCACTTTTATATAAAAACAGTTTGTGTGTGCTAAAAAATTCATTCCTGGATATTGGGAGCCTTTGATGTTTAAAATGAAATTCTGTTCTATCGTCATTCTCCTCAGGGCATAATAAATCTTCCTATTCTTGCTTGAGCTTCCTATCTGTTTCTTGGATGGTCAGTATCTCTTCTGCGTCTTCGTGTCTGATGGAAGACATGTTTTGTTACTTCCGTGTTATTCATTTGCATATGTTATCGCTAGTGGACTCTGTTCCATCACCTTGTTATTCTCCCTTTTTGTGCACACATTCGCATTTAGGCAACAGAGTTTATCAGAGTGTGATTTGTAGGGATTCATGGACAGTTTTCAATCATTAGTGGTTAAAAAAATGTCAAGGCATGTAGAAGTAGACTGTATTTTTATAAAAGTTGTAGTGTGGCAGGACTGTAGTGTTCACAGATTAACAGTGTTTGTGACCTTAATGGTTCTTCACCATGATCAATGGAAAAGTTCTGAAGTGCAGATGACGTGTGTTGGAGGTGAACAGTTTTTTACAGTAAAGTCTACAGCGCAAAAAATATGTAAGAAGTTAGTGGCTTAGATGAATATTGAAATTCAAAGGTAAAAAGAAAATTGTGTGTATACATAAAGGATGTCGTACGAGTGTTGATTTGATGCCAGAGTCTGACTTTCTGGTACATATTAGCCAACACAAAGCCAGCTGACAATGTTTGTTGTGTGTAACGGTAAGACTTATAACTCTTGTGATTATTCTTTAATGCCATTAGGTGTTTGCAATACATCTGTAGAAAATGAGTACAAAATGGCCTAACTCTGATAACATGTTATTTGATTACATGATCTGCATGTGGACGGATGAAATATGTTCAGAGGCACATTAACTTGTGCTCTGCTGAGCACATCAAAATGTAGTAAAGGTGGATGTTTGTTGCTGCACTTGATGTACTAAATTGTGGTACATAGGTGTTAAAAGTGATGTAGTGAATTTAAATGGCATGGAAAATGGTTAATATCCATGTTGCACAAATGGAGTCATGCACTAGCAAGGACTGTGCAACCACTTAAGAAAAGAAAAATGAAACAGAAAGACTTGAAGTCTTCACAGCAGTGTTGCTGAAGATTAAAATCTTCTAGGATGTTAAGCTGTGATGTAGCTGCTTGGTTGATTGAGTAACCATGAAAATTTAAGTACAGTATTTGGCTGCTGTCTTCACACTGTAGTCGTCGTGTAATGGGTGTATTGCAACACATCTATGTGGGTATTTTCTTCTTTTATGACATAACAGTTGTAATTAACCATGGCTTACACCCATGACTGTTTTAAAAATTTTTGAACCTTAAGCACACTTTTATTAATGTAAGTATAGAAGAAGAGACTGTTGTAATTTTTGTGTATTTTTAATTTTTATTCACTGTAATATTTTATATGTAAATGATTTACAACATTACGTTATAATTTTTGTGTGGTTGTTGGTAACTGAAGGTAGTTCAAGAGGTACCATAGATTTAATATTTATGTGCAGTGTACTCTTGATGTTTGCAGTTAACTGGGACTTATAACACCCTCACAAACACTGGAATCCATTTCCAATGTAAAACTGCTATTTGCTTCCAAAAACTTACAAAATACTAGTGATTGAAATAAAAAATAACCCCAGAAAGCATATTAAGCATGGAAATTTATTTTTAATAAAATACAAACAATTTTTTGAAAGCCTTCGATACATTAAATGATTGCAGGAATGGGTCATACCATAAAGCATGAAAGCCCTTAACCCCCCCCCCCCCCCGGTAATGAAAGACAGAGTGTGACTGAGCAGAGACTGATCTGCAGAACAGCTGGTGTGCCAGCCATTTGGTCTCATCCTGATTCAACGGAGCCAATTATGAAAGGTCAAACAGTGGTATTAAAATGGGTGATTATGGGGAGATCAAAACCCTAAAAATCAAGATTCACAAGCTTTGAGCCTACTGTATGCTGTTTATCTTGTGTTATGTTTATGATGGACTCACTTTTGTTATATTCACTTACATTGTATTTAACTGTATAATTCAGACTGAGATTGTCTCGGACATATAGGGTGTAATCATTTCTGTATTTCCTGGAATTGTAAATCACCGTAATTGTTCCTTTATAATTTTTTTCCTGTATAAACTTGTTACTCATTAATGTATGCCACACTCAGTGTTAATTTAATGTCATAATTATTGTGTTGTGTGTGGCTGCAATATCCAAGTGGGATTTTAAAATAAAGGCTTGCTCTTGAGGTAAGTGAAGCAGTTACACACTTCTGCTTCAGGACGTCTGCCGATCCTAGTGGCCATTCGGTCTGAGGCATGGGTCTGCGGCTGTTGGCTTGCTCTGGAATTGTGGGTTCAAATCCTGTCTGGCGCATATATGTGTGTCTCTTGAGAGTGTTGTCAGGTAGATGTCTCTGCGAGGGGCTGCTCACTCATCCGGAGGGTCCTACCGAGCGCGGCGTGTCTGAGTGTGTTCGCAAAGCCTCGACAGTAATGAGGCCCTGCCCCACTAGGGCCTGTTGCACCATTTAAAAAAAATCACAGTTCAGTATTTCAAGTTTGATTTTATTTGTTTGACCTAACCATCATTTTTAGGTGTGTTCACATAGGTCTGTCCACATCAAACAGCACAACTCCTACTGGACAGATTTTTGTGAAATTTTATATTGAGGGTTTTGACAGATCTGTTGACCAAATTAACCTTTTAAAGCCTAGCGGTAACTTTACGTACCACCAGGTTTAACATTAAAAAATTCTACGTGGTGCCCACATTGCTTTTATGTGTTTTGTACGGATCTTAGAACAAACAGCAACTTTTGCGTTATAAAACATTAAGAGATTGGTTTTTATAACCGAAGCGGAGAGTGTTTACAGCGCGGTACGCACTGAGTCCTTATATAAAACAGATACGCTTCGTCTTTAAAGGGTTAAATTGTGGTAAAAATATGGCAAAAATAGTAGGCACTTTACGTGAAGACCTGTGTAAATATATGATAAATCCTTGTTGAATTTCTTCATGACATAAGAAAAGCTTCACAAAAATTGTAAAGCACCACAAAGCAAGTGCTGTACGTTAAATACGTTTTTCCAAAAGCTGTGTAGTTCACAAAATAATACAATAAACACTGCAGGGGCAGAGGGCCAAAATATTTCATTCGGGTTGGCTGCCAGTCTGTGAGCTGGACGTCTGAGGAATCGTAGTTTGTTTCCCGACGTTGGTAAGATATTTATGTACTCCGCAGAGCATCCATACCAGCTCTGGGGCCCACCTGTTCAGTGGATACAGGGGTAAAGGGTCAGGGGGTGAAGCTGTCTCCCATACTGTTTCTTTAAAATTCATTTTAATATTATCGTCCCATCTACGCCAAAGTCTTCCAAGTGGTCTCTCTCCCACAGGTCTCCCCACCAGGCCCCTGTGTGCACTTTTCATCTCCCCCATGCATGCCACATTCCCCACCCATCTCATGCTCGGTGAGTTGATCATCCAGATGTCTGGTGACGAGTAGGCCTTACATATGATGAAGCCTGCATCGTGCAGTCCCCTTAATTGTGAGTTCTGTGAAAATCGTTGCAGTGAATGGGATACGTTACTTCACGGCGTAAATGAAATTTTGCCCTAATTTGTACATCTTTTATCAAATTTGGATAATTTGGTATGGGGTGGGCGTATAAAAATTTATTGAATGATGGTGAGTTCCCTGCAAATCGGTGCAGTGAAGCCATACTTAATGTTGGAGCGTAAGCCAATTTCTAGCCATACTTCCCAAATTTTATCGATTTGGGAGAAATTCGGCGTAGGATATAATGCACTCTTAATTTGAAGGTGATTCATCCTCCTCGTGTTGTAGTCAAATGTTCTTTAAAAACACAGTCTTACACAACACATATACAACTTTCCGAGGTTACTAGTTTCGGCTTTGTTAACAAGACGCCATCAGACGTTTATCAAGAGCTGTCCATTTTTATTTAAACATATTCTTATTATATTTAAAACTATCGCACTAAAGACCATTCTATACTCCGTAATTTTATCCATGTTATATATATTAACAAAGCCGGAACTAGTAACCTGGAAAACTTGTGTATGTGTTGTGTAAGGCTGTGTTTTTTAATGCAACATAGCAATATACACATAATGCTGTTGAGCATTTGTGAATTTCGTGAAAATCGACACAGGGAAGGCCGTACTTTTGTTGCGGGTGTAATGCGACTTTGTGGAACGACTCGGTGAAGTCCATGCTGTAGGTCAGGTAGTACACCTTGCGGTGTTATTCACGGTCTCTTTGTCGCAGGGATGCAAGTTGCTGTCGCTGAGGGTTGGAACAGCACTGCATGTCCGGTTGCCTCTCTGAGTCTGTGTGGGTGCTTGTTTGTCTGCGTGTTTGTCACCGCATTTTGGTGCCGTGGGCGCCTTGCAGAGGGTGAGTTGACATGAAGAGAACTTGAAAAGTCTAAATGAGACGCCATTTAGCAGTTCCTGTCAACAAAATCTCCTCCACCTTTCAATCCCCTGGGATTTTAGTCAGAGGAAATGAGTGGCTTGTGTTTTCAAGAAAGGAATGACACTAGACGAAATGTGTTTGGTGTAGATGTTAAGCAGATACGAATTCCCCGCTTTCCTTTCGCTTTGTAAGCAACGGTTACGTACATAAAGTTAAGGGTGTTCTGTACTTGTATATGTTGCTGGGGGGGGGGGGGTAGACGATGTTCTTCGATGATTTTTGAAGTCGCCAAAATGTACAATACTTGATACATAGTATGCGTACACGGATACCAGTATGTGAGCCGCTGAAAGGCAAAGTGGTGTAAGCTGGTTTTTCAAGAAAGAATGAGAAGTGCTTGTGCGGTTGTCAGAACACCGAGATCTAGTAACAGACGCGATGGTATGAGTTAGTAATTTGCCCATAAGAACACATGGTCGTCCATGAAGACAGGTCGATGAAAATCCCATTGCGTGCAAAGGCAAAGTTGCCCGAGTTCTTCAAACGAAGAAAGTGTGATGTTCACCACTTTGCCTTTGCGGGACTCAGGTGGAGAGCAACGCAGGAAGTGTTTACTCGTTCAAAGACACGAAAATTTCACCGTGTTCAAAGCTGCGGATCCCTAATCTGAGCCAGCTGAATCCAGTTTACATTTCTCACTGTATTTCTTGAAGATCTATTTTAATAATATGCTCGCATTTATTCCTGAGTCTTCCAAATAACTTTGCTTCGCTTTTATAACCGACACTGTGTGTGCATTACTCGTTCCTGCAGTGCCTATCACGTGCCCTACCCATTACATCCTTCTTTTGATCGTTCTCATAATATTTGACGAAGAGTAAAAATCTGTTTGTGAAACAATTTCATCTAGCTACATCTTACTTCTTCTCTTTGGTCCAACTATTCTCCTCAGCCACATTGTTTTCAAACACCATTAATTCTTGTTCTGCCTTCAGCGTGCGACAGCAAATTTAACACCCAGTTTCCTATCATCATTCTTTCCGAACGTGCATCGAAGTCCAAAATTCTGTGTGTCATTTCGCACCTTGCGAGGCTGTAGAAGTTGAGACGGGTCCGATGGCTGCAGTTGAGTCAACACGTAATCATGAAGTATATCTGCGAAAGTAACACATATTTGGTAACATTTTTAAAAACATAATACACATTTATATGTTTGGAGGCTTGCAAGGGATTTTAGAATGTTGGAAGGGGCGCGCAGGATGAGGGGCGTAGCTGAAAGGGGGGGGGGGGTGTGAATGGTACCGCTGCTCCGGCGGGTGTAATCCAAGGGACGGTACAGTGGGCCACAAAGTGACTAGTATGAATAAAGAACTCTGATGTTTTGCGCGCAACTAATTTTAAGTTCCTGATCCAAACAAAAGAAAATTCAATACATATTTGCGAATTTTTTAAATTAATAATTTCTGTTAGGAGTGGCCATTGTGGTTACTCGCCTCTGGCCTCAAAGAACCGCGCTGCACCACCGCGCGGGTTGATGGTAACAAGCCACTGGGTAGTTCTGAGTGCTGAACGCAAGGTACTAAATCGACACCAAAATCACGACAGAACAGTTTGTATCATGTTGGCGTGTGAAAGCAGAACATTGCTTGAGGAAGCAAATTGTCTGTTTGGATGTAAATTCGTTAACAGGTGGAACAGAAACCAACCGCTCTGTGCCATAGGTCTAACCTGAAAATCACATGGCAGCTGCAGAAAGACTTGCTATTCTATTTCTGTGCTGATTGTTAAGGTTGTTACCAGTATCAGCCGTAGTTCAAATATAAACTGTGTTGTGAAGGTGAAATCTTAACTTTGTGTACAGACTGATGCATCAAATGTGGGTGGCCTGTATATTTAACGGTATATAATTTCTTTTCAAACGACTGTACCAAAAGACATCTGCTGAAACCATCATTGCGTGTATGTGGAGAGAGAGAGAGAGAGAGAGATGTGTTGGAGGAGGACAGAAGTTTCGTGTTGCGTTCGAGGGTAGGCAGCATTGATTGGTGTAGCTTTACATGCGCTATATATACTGCACGATGTTTTCCCATCAGCAGAAGTCAAACAGGCGGCCTTCAGAAGGGGAAGGTTAGTGTGTGGGTCCTTTCTGAGACGTTGCCGCCGCACATCGTCTGTAGTAAATGGGCCAGTCTGCCCGGGGCGGGGGATGTCCAGCTGTTTCATTCATTGAATTCTCTGGAGACCGAAAGTATGAATGAGCTGCAGGTCTCGCTCTATTTCAGTCCCTGACCCTACAAATGCGTACTGTCATGTTCAGTTTCAGGTCGTTAATTAGTGTGTTTGTTTTCATTGATTGGTGTGGAAGAAAATAAACAATTACTCTGGCCAGTAGGAATAATCAGTGCCTGTAATAAAGTTAAGGTGTTACCACTGTGTGTTAGGTCTCAGTGTGGACTGTCCTACCACGGAAATATGTATCGGGAGTTTATCCTTTTAAAGCCTAGCGGTAACTTTACGTACCACCAGGTTTAACATTAAAAAATTCTACGTGGTGCCCACATTGCGTTTATGTGTTTTGTACGGATCTCAGAATAAACAGCAACTTTTGCCTTATAAAACATTAAGAGATTGGTTTTTATAACCGAAGTGGAGAGTGTTTACAGCGCGGTACGCACTGAGTCCTTATATAAAACAGATACGCTTCGTCTTTAAAGGGTTACAGTAAGTGACATACTAAGTACGTATGTGCTTTGATGGTTATACACAAGAAATTATTACAGCGTAACGATTTAAAAATGCCGATCCCAGTGGCCGCGCGGTCTAAGGCGTAGGTCTGCGGCCGAGCGCATGCTGGGATCGTGGTTTCGAATCCCACCGGGGGCATGGATGTTTGTCTATTGTGAATGTTTGTGTTGTCAGGTAGAGGTCTCTGCGACGGGTCGATCCCTCGTCCAGAGGAGTCCTACCGACTGTGGTGTGTGTCTGGGTGTGATCAAGTGAAAATAAACAACACCCTCGACACCTCCTGTGAGTAGGCAGAACAGGGAAGGACTAGGAACAATTTAAAAATTTTTGAAATACAAATTTTTTTTATTGTTCATACCGTGCATTTTCTATAATCTAGTAACACAATATCCAGTCGAAAAATGCACTTAACTCTTCTCAGATATTCTGTATTTCTTGCTAGTCAATCGTACATGTACGTGTTTCGATCCCTTATGGGATCATCCTCAGGGATTCATATCAAAGTAGCATTTCACAAAAGTGAATTAGCAATACATATACATATTAAAAAGATATAAAAAGACGATCATTTATGATGTAGATTTTTTGTTAGTCTTCCTGGCCAGCGGCCACTTCAAAAGAGTCCCATCTTATTTCCAATTAAAAGCAACTATACACCCCTGCATTAAGACGTAATTTACGAAATAATTAACATTGTAAAATAACAGTTTACAGAGAACAGGAACTTTGTGGAAATCGTTGAAGCATGAGGTACATTTGTGTAACAGACACGTGGTGACCGACTCTTGTATTACGTTAGTAACTTTTCAGTCTTTTCTGGTACGTATATGTCGATTTTACTGTGCTGTGTGAGGCAGCTCATAAAACACTCCACTTAAGAACATCCCTTCCTGTTCCCTTGAGACTCAAGCCTATGAAATGGCAAGCGCCCCGTCATAAATCAGAAAGAGGATCCTGTCGTACAAGAACTCACGCACCAGGCAGTTCGTGAGAAAACGACGTTTCGTTTGTTTTTAATACTAATCCATTCCAAGACGGAATTATTCTTACGACTGAACAGTATGTGTAAATCTGTGTTGTGAAATTATGCGTATCGCAATAAATCATGTGTGTCGCTGCGAATGCAGTATTTGAAGAATGTGTAGTTAGTACCGTTAAGTTAAGGTTTGTTGGTATCTTTTCATGACAGCATGATCTCATTGGTAAAATTGATAGGATTCAAAGGGGAAGTGGTGGTGGCCTACTTCAGGGTGCTACCAAGTACAGTCGAACTCGGTTATAACGTCATGAAAGAGACTGACTGTTTGGTATCTTTATAAACGAGTGATGTTATAACCGAGGAGTATAATGTTATGGTTAACAGTGAGGAATTAATTGGTACCTCAGAATATGTGACGGTATAGACGAGGTGTCGTATAAACCCATGTCGTTATAAGCGGGTTCGACTGTATTTCTTTTGAGGGGCTAGGGAAAACGGCGAAAAATCCTGAGTCAGGATAATCGGTGTGCAAATCAGAATTCGAATCTGTTAGACAAATGTCCATAACGTAATTCAGATGGGTTATTGCAGGAATAGGTGGATCCGAACCCACTGGTTAAGAAGGTGAGTTGTGAGCAGAGACAGTATAAACGTAATGGCGAAATATAATTTCCTGCCTCTGCTGGGAACCGAAGGGTGTTCGAGAATAGGGTGCTGAGGAGGATATTTGGGCCTAAGAGGGACGAGGCGACAGGGGAGTGGAGAAGACTACATAACGAGGAACTTAATGACCTGTACTCATCACCAAATATTATTCGGGTAATCAAATCGAGAAGACTGAGATGGGCGGGGCATGTGGCACGTATGGGGGAGGAGAGAGGTGCATACCGGATTTTGCTGGGGAGTCCCGAGGGAAGGCGACCACTTGGGAGACCCAGGCGTAGATGGGAGGATAATATTAAGATGGATATTCGGGAAGTGGGATGGGAGGACATGAACTGGATTGGGCTGGCTCAGGATAGGGACAGGTGGCGGGCTCTTGTGAATGCGGTAATGAACCTTCGGGTTCCATAAAATGCGGGTAATTTCTTGACTAGCTGAGAAACTGTTAGCTCCTCAAGAAGGCCTCTGCTCCATGGAGTTAGTTAGTTAGTTTAGCTGGGAACCGACCTCTGTTTGGTGAACTCAGTGACCAGTACTACAGTGACTTAAGCCATGCAGGCTAACGCTAGTCAACGCGAAGTTTAGAAAGTGTCGTTAAATAAACTGTGAAAAATGATGTGCCAAGTAACACAGAAGGGCCACAGAGCCAAGTGCAAGCATATTCTCGGTATGACGTTGCAGCAGCGGAGCGTCTCGGGACGTCATCATTCTTGCCAGCAGCATCTGTCTGCTTCTTGCCTTCACGAACGTGACTCTTAGCTCCTGAGGGATGAAATTGAAACAGCTCCACCCCATCCACGCTGTCAGAAACCCAGCAAGCCGAGTACAGTGTTTGGAAACAAGGGGCAAGTGCCATAGGACCGTAAATAATGTCTGAAATGTGTCAGGTTTACGGCTTACGAAAGGAACGTCCATAATCAAAACAAAATTTTATGATATGGGTGTACCTGAGGTAAATTACGAGCCATAAGGGTGGGAATTGTATCTCATTGTGGACAGGGGTTGTCTTCTCACACGCACATTGAGGCTGGCTGTACAAAACATTTGGTTTCTAGTCAGATGGATAGCGACTTTGTCGCCGGGGTAAATCTACTGGAGCCTGATGCTCCGTACTTCGTCCCGCATGAGGTCTTTGTGTCCCACGTTAACACCGCCGCCTTGTACATCTTAATGTCTTTATGTTTTAGCAGAGGGGAAGTGTCAGTGAAATTCGAGTTCGTTTACTAATCCTTACGCCTTCTACCTACTCACATTAGGTGTCCAGGCTGTTTGTTTTCACTTGATCACACTCAGACACACACCACAGTCGGTAGGACTTCTCTGGATGAGGGATCGGCCCGTCGCAGAGACCTCTACCTGACAGCACAGACACTCACAAGACACAAACATCCATGATATCGGTGGGATTCGAACCCATGATCACAGCAAGCGCTCCGCCTTAGGCTGAATATTTTGTGTCGTTATAAACGAGTGCCGTTATAACCGAGGAGTGTAATGTTATGTTTAAAAGAGACGAATTAATTGGTACCACAGAACATCTGACTCTATAAGCGAGGTGTCGTATAAAGTGATGTCGTTGTAACCGGGTTCGACTGTGTCACCGTTGAGTTATGACTGACAGTTGCGTTTCTCCTTATTTATGTAAATTAAATGTGTGGATGGATTGAGGTAGCTGCGCTAGTATCCAGTCTTTCGCATATTTTTGTTCAAGACAGTGAAACTTTGGGTACCATAACAGCTTTGAAATGCTTGTTTTTTCGACTAATCCTCAGTTGGTTGAAGAAGATTTTGTGCAATGGATTAAGCGGATGGAGAGACAGATAAATGGGTTGAAAATAATAAATTGCATAGAAGTAGCTGCGAATAGACTCTAATAGCAAACACGCTGTCACACGGTTCAACAGCAACAGAAAATGTCTTGATAAAGGTGAATATCAGTGTACAGGTCAGTGGGGTATTGTAAAAAACGGACTAAAGAAGCATAATGCAGACACATCTTGATTATACTCGTTCGTTCCGCCGACGTGTGTACTCTAGGGGCCGGGAAGCAGAAACTGTAAAATTGCGTGGGCTGGCGATATGAGCTGGCATAAGGAAGAAAGGCCACTGGAATTAAGCAGGAACCTTTACTGGGCCACACACATGCAACCGAGAGAAGGGTGCCCTTCCTTGAGAATCGATTTTTGCGTTTTAGCTTAGGAAACGTGCTAATGGACCGTAGCGTGTTATTGCTTTCCGCCCCAAGGACTAAGTCAACAAATGTTAATTAGAAGAAAGCAAATTAGAGTTTTCTGGCAAGAACTACAGAGTACAGTTGCCGTCCCCATGAATTTAACTCGGCTTGCGCTGACGTAAATATTCACGATATGCAATAATCACCTCTACGCGGGACCGTTCTATCTCCAGTCGGAGAACTAATGTAGCAGGTACTTGTGGTTATGGAGATTTATACCTTGCAGTCCTTACTTTTGCCAATCCCAGTGGCCGAGCGGTCTAAGGCCTGGGTCTGCCGCCGCTCGCATGCTCGGATTTTGCGTTCGAATCCAGCCGGGTACGTGGATGTCTGTCTCTTGTGATTGTTGCGTGTTGTCAGGTAGAGGTCTCTGCTTCGGGCCGATCACTTGTCCAGAGGAGTCCTACCGAGTGTGGTGTGTCTGAGTGTGATCGCGAAGCCTCGGTAACGAGGAGGCCCTGGCCCACTGGGGGTTATTGCGCCATGGAAAAAAATCGTTACTTTCATTTAAATGAACTGCAGGCCTAATTAGATGGTAGCATATCTCAATCACAAGATATAATCTATGCTGTCGCAAAGACGGTAATAGTTGAGAGATGCCGTAAGAGGTTTTGTGTCGCCGATTCACTGACACACGCAACACATTTAGACCGCAGGGACAGCGTTAATATCCTGTGTGTAACATGGAAGGGCTTCAACTTCGAGCTCATAAAAATTAATGGACATTGAATTAATTTGTTAGTAATTAGACCGTGCTGTATCACAAAATACATTATGCAGAAAAATGTGTGGATGACCAAAAGTTTGCTGTGCACCCCCCTCCCCCTCCCCCCGTTCTGAACGCCGTAACAGCGTGACAGGGATGTTTAACCCTTTAAAGACGAAGCCCATCTGTTTTATATAAGGACTCAGTGCGTACCGCGCTGTAAACACTCTCCACTTCGGTTATAAAAACCAGTCTCTTAATGTTTTATAAGGCAAAAGTTGCTGTTTGTTCTGAGATCCACACAAAACACATAAACGCAATGTGGGCACCACGTAGAATTTTTTAATGTTAAACCTGGTGGTACGTAAAGTTACCGCTAGGCTTTAAAAGGTTAAATACATGCACAGTGTTTCACTCTTAGCACGGCTGTAGCATGTGTGGCAGGTGTAGAGTACCAGAGCACTGAAATTCGCGGTACACCTGATTTTCTAAATGAGGTCTTCGCAATTTTACACAGCTTACAAAATTGCTCCTGTCAGTTATTCGTCCCACATACATGTCTGTCATTACAAGGCTAACCACCACAGTACTCTGGCGCTGTCGTAAACTATTTTACCAATACTGAAATAAATATATGCTTCGTTAATGTGACAAGAGTTGTGCGATTTCAGGCTTCCGTCGTGGTGTCAATGACACTGTTTGACCCTTGAAGATGGGACCGATAGGTTGTCCCGAAACGTCCGTAAGAAAATACCATCCTACGCTGCGTGAAGTCCCAAAAAACGCCGTATCTGATAACAGTTATTTAAGACAGACCGCGGTACTGTCAGTACGAGTCAATAATTGTACCAATTTTAGTAATAGTTCAACTAATTTAATTACCTAATTAATAAACAATTAGTAGAATTTATGTTTGAATATCCAACCAATATAATGGTGCATAGTGTGTAGTTTCCTCTGTGTATGAACGTGATTGTGGCCTGAAGATGGTTTAATGTCAAGCCGAAACATGTAACCATGTTTGTTATAAGAATTTACCTTGTTTAACAAAATTAGTAGTGGCGACTCTCTTCCTTAACACGCTATAGTAAGCGCAGCCACTACGTTATGTCACAGCCTAAGTTTACCGACAGTTCTGTGACGTAGAGCTATTCTTTTAAATCGACGAGTTTTTATTAGACATCTTTGAAAATTTTACGGACAAATGTGGCACAATATTAAATTTACTTTATGTGTAAACACTAAATATTATATTTTGTATGCATCCGTTCATTAGTTTTGGAGGTGGTGTGTGTGGACGGATGGACTGACACGACACACAACGCGAGTTCATATGTTGAATTTTATGCGAACGATGTATAAAAAGCCTTAGTGGATTCAGGATATGCGTAAAATTGTGGCCCCTGCAGCCTGGTGATAACACATTTTTTCAGTATTCAAAAGGTTTCCAATTTCGAGCCCGAAATCTGTAGCTAATATCGAAAATAGAAATAATAAACATCTGTCAGAATAATGGCAACTAATATTACGAAAATGGAAGGAGAGAAAACTTCCGCACATCACACGTATCACATCCTGTAACACGATGGCAATGTAACGTTCAACATGCCGACATTTCGCCGTCTGCAGGATGCTGACACTCCCGAAATGCAACACGCCCCAGCTACAGCGACCTGATCTAATTTGTTTTGCAGCGTCCACCATCTGTCTTCCTGCGTGTTGGTATCAAGTTCAGGTTGACAAATTGAATAGTCCGTCACACAGGAGAGTGCAGAAATAGAACTGAATTACAACTGGACATTTTTTTTTCCTTTAAACTCTTTTGGACGCGTCAGTATGTTGTTAATGGATATAATATGGACAGGGTAGGAACAGTTCTTGAAATTTTCTTTAGCCGGGAAGTGCAAAAATGACTGTTATGTTGCTTGGTATTCAATTTTCCTAGTTTCTTATCATGAGATTTTTTTGTGCGCAAGTTGATCCCATGTGTGTTTATTGTATACGAATTAAAATATATTGTTGTAAAACTAATCCAGCCAATATCTGTGAAGGTAATATACTGGTGGCGCCACAAAACACATTTACTATAATTTTGTAATACACTTTTACCGTTTACACTTATTTTATCAAATAAAACAACTAACAAGTTACACATGTATGCGATACTGAACACATTTGATATCCACAAATATGTACCTTTTTTTTGTATCATCTGATTTTTGTACATGTTTATATTTATGCAATTTACCAGGTATTTTGTCATATACGGGTTCTATTAAACTTAATTTGACCCCTAGGTAAAGTAGTGGTTTTTGTAGCCTATAACATGCGAGGAAATTAACCCTTTCAAGACGAAGCGTTGCTGTTTTATATAAGGACTCAGTGCGTACCGCGCTGTAAACACTCTCCACTTCAGTTATAAAAACCAATCTTTTGATGTTTTATAAGACAAAAGTTGCTGTTTGTTCTGAGATTCGTACAAAACACATAAACGCAATGTGGGCACCACGTAGAATTTTTTAGTGTTAACCCTTTAAAGACGGAACGTATTTGTTTTATATAAGGACTCAGTGCGTACCGCGCTGTAAACACTCTCCACTTCGGTTATAAAAACCAGTCTCTTAATGTTTTATAAGGCAAAAGTTGCTGTTTGTTCTGAGATCCGTACAAAACACATAATGCAATGTGAGCACCATGCAGAATTGTTTAATGTTAAACCGGGTCGGGTAGTACGTAAAGTTACCGCTAGGTTTTAAAAGGTTAAACCTGGCGGTACGTAAAGTTACCGCTAGGCTTTAAAAGGTTAACGGAAATCGTCCTAAAGCTATTAGCCTAGACACCCACACAGAAGGTCCCGTAAACATTTCTACAGTTTTGAAACTGAATCCTCTAGACAGACGGCTAGACAAGACACCATGTTTTGCGTTAATTTTATATAATTTGTGCGCAGAAATCACACAGACCGTCCATGTTTTGCCTGCATTCGGTGACAGTAATGCCATCTTTACAACGTCGTTACAACAGAATAATCAGACTGTAGAAAGGAAAGAACGTGGATAGTGGCCCACTTTTGAATTTTCCTGGAGTTTAGCCGGAGTGGGAAGGAATCCCCGGAAAATCTGCCAGGACTGCGTATATTGATGATTCTATACAAAGGACTTCCTCAGTAGCCTGTTGAACAAAGCAGAAAATTAGAGTCATGCTAAAGAAATGAAATGCCTTACTTGTCGGGACAATTTTCCTAAAAGTCCAAGCTTCGTGTTGGCGTGACCTGTGCAGGGCTAATCTGGATCACGTAAAACCTGAGGGTTGAACTAAGGTCTTGCCTCCCCCAAGATGGGGCACTACACTCCTTCGTGATTTAATGGGAAATGATCCGTGGAAGGTGAGTCGACACTTCAGCCTCGCTACTGAGAAGCTAGCCATCCGAAAGATGGAGAGCGTAGATTCTTAGTCACTAAAGAGTCATATGACAGAAAGCGGAAGCTCATTAGCTGCTATCGTAACTTTTGGAAGGGTTCAGGCGAGTCTGTTATGAAGAGCATACTTTGTCCTTAACCCCTTCCCATGCTTCTTTTAAAAGTATTTTTATTCCAGTTTTGGAATAATTTAAATTTCGCTTTCAAAGAACACTTCTGGCGGCGATGCTGTGAATTTATATCCCGGAAATATCTGGATTGAGTCTTAGCTGTGCTGATATTCACTAGTTGCTCCAGCAAATGTAATGATATTACTGTAGAACAGGACGTGGTCACCGCCTTTCTAAGCTCACCTTCCCGCCGCTCGCCTGTTGTGACTTTACGCAGCAATCATTCAACAGTGCCAGTTGCTAAAATTGTTACAACCAGCTTTTGGAAATTATAAATGCTTAGTATGTCGATCTGAATTAAGCGTACCTTGTTGGAAACCTAGGATGTGGCAACAGGAGGAAGGACGCGATTTCCCCTGGAACATTATGAAAGAAATAAAGGAGAAGCTGAAGGAAGTGATGGAACGAGAGAAGGGACGGAAAAATAAAGTAAAGGAAGAACAGAAACAGTAATTATATGGAGGCCGAAAGGCTTTGAGTGGGAAGGTACGGATTGTCTGTGCAGAACTATGGAGGGCTGATAGGAAGCGGTCGTAAGTGATTTTAAAGTGACATTCCCGCATTTGGTCGGAGACGCTGAGGAAAAACATAATAAACATCAGGATAACAGGTTTCGTGGCTGATATATTAACCCTTTAAAGACGAAGCGTATCTGTTTTATATAAGGACTCAGTGCGTACCGCGCTGTAAACACTCTCCACTTCGGTTATAAAAACCAGTCTCTTAATGTTTTACAAGGCAAAAGTTGCTGTTTGTTCTGAGATCCGTACAAAACACATAAACGCAATGTGGGCACCATGTGGAATTTTTTAATGTTAAACCTGGTGGTACGTAAACTTACCGCTAGGCTTTAAGAGGTTAAGAGGAGAATTTCCAAATAAGAAATTAAACCTAATTTATTCTTAAAAATCGTCTGTCTTCAATAAAAACGTTTAAAAACAGCATCTCTCATTCGTCATATTTCAAGGTCAGTAATTTAATTTTATGCACGTGGCGAAAGGTCAAGTGATGCCACATTTATGGTTCTGCAGTCTCATAATCCGCAATGCGCGGCTGGAAGAGAGCAGACAGATTTACGTCGTGTGACGAAATTGCTAGAAGATGCGGCAGAAAGATTTATGTGCGAGGCGGTCTTTGCGGAGCGTAGCAGAAAAGTACACCATCATTGTTAGGATACAGCAACTATGCTGACATTTCAATAAATGTCGTGCTCATTAGGTCCACGAAGATACGCATGGTTACAAAGTTCTAGGCAGACAGTTTAAGTCAGTCTATGAGAGTCAGTCATGCTTATATAGGACTCTGTGTAAGGGAAAGTGTCAATGTTATCGTCTTAGTTCATACTTTAAAGTATCCTATCAGTTGAGGTCTTCGCTCTTCTGGGATGTTACGCAGCGTGGATGAGTAGTTAGTTACCGACTTTTCGGGACAACCTATCGGTTCCGTCTTCGAGGGTCAAAGAGTCCAAGGAGAATTCTGCCACTCCCCCCACCTTTTCAGCTACACCCCTGCCTGCTCACGATTGTAGTTTCTTCTGGAACATTATTTGTTCTACTCAATAACTGAAATACACCTCAAAATGTACATACATTTCTTCTTCTCTGCTGTTGACGTCTCATCAAAATCATGCAGTTTTGCGTGGACTGCAAACACAACATGTGACCACCATCGTTCATCCGGAGCGAATTTACTGTTAGAAGAAGACACAAAAATTCGAATATCGGATTATTTACGACAGCTTATGAAAGAAATGGCGATAATATTTAATATCACATGAAATTTAGAAAAATCAACCAGTAACAAACTCGTAATATCCACAAGTGGTCTAACAAGATAGAGAACGATTTTCGTTTTTTGTTCCGTAGAGAAATGTTTCTTTATGAAGTTTCCTACACTGTCAATCGAATCGAAATTCGTTGATATGTTCAGTTGCGACTGCTTATTTATGTGCATGAATTCAGGGTTTGCACCAAAACGAACGATAAACATAAATGTCAGCAATAAAAGAAGAGATATTTGTATTTCGTGTTTATCTAGTCTTGTAACAGAACAGAAGAATGGTGGCAAACAGTGGAAGAAACAGTGTAAAGGCGCAAACGCAGGTGTTCGTGTTGCTACGTGATGTAATATTACACTTCTCGCTTGATGTCGTCGTCGCGACCTTGAAGCTCTGTCAAGACAGTAACGCCATTGTTTTACTTCTTAATCCCGTATTTCGAGTCCGTAAATGGAGTTCAGCTACCGTACGTGTACCAAAATTTGTGTGACATGAGGTTTGTAGGCCGTTGTTGATGAAGATTACAGTAATTCTGACACTGAAATTTGCTATTAACGGACAGAAGCAAATGCTTTAGTATCATGCGTTTTATCGGTGGATGAATTAGCGAGGTAACAGCTAGGTGTTGGCGAAAAAAGTGTTTCATTAACAAACAGGCATGGTGGTTCAAGGTGTGGAGATGACAAAGATGAACGTTATCCAACAAGCCAAGAAGAAATGACAACGGTTATCCAGGTGATTCGAGTCAGGTGATGGAGTGCTTTAACTGTGAGTAAATCATCTTGTAATTCCACATTAACCAGTACTGAAACCTAGTGTTCACAGATACCAGTTAGCTCCTCAGATATATGCGTATGTGATAAGTTCTTAGAACTTTTGTCGCCAACTTAAAATCCTTTGGAAATAAACTAGGTATAGTTGAATGAAAATGTTTTCACAGACGGGTGATTTGCTGTGCGATAAAAATTCTGATAAAAGTATTTGAGTGAAACTGGAGCCGGGATAGCGTAGTCGGTATAGTGACTAGGCTACAGGGTGGACGTCCAAGCAATTGTGGGTGGATGACCGGCAGAGGCCAGAAATTTTCCTCTTCTCCAAAGCGTCCAAACCGACTCTGTGGCCCAATCAGTCCCGTACTAAGTGCGTGTGGCGGGGGCTCCTTCCCTAGGACAAAGCCGGATCATGAAGCTGACCACGCTGCCCCATCTAGTGCCGAGGTTAAGAATGTGTGGAGCTATACCTTCCCTGTCCCATGTGTCTTCAATGTGCGCACGGGTACAACTGTATCTTTACATCCTATTACCAAAGAAACTTGACACAGCGTAGGTTTCAAGTCTACTGCGTATAATCCTTGTAAGGAAGGACTGTACTTCATTATTCATTAGAACCTTAATTTGTATTTTTATTTAACGACACAATATCGATTATCATATGCGACCCACATACAAGGAAGTTCAGCTAAGCTTACCTGCTGCATTTGAGTGCCAGTTATTACACTCTCTTTCGCCGACTTTTAAACAGCCTTTGTATGCCTCGCCACTAAATATTTTGGACACTGAAAACCCTTTGTCTTGACGGTATTTTCGGTGTCTTGTATTGTGAAACATTGAAGAAAAATAAACGTTTTAATTCTGGTGTTCCAATTGAAATTTTTTTCTCGTGCCAGCGTTAAACCTTGAACGTACTTGTGGCTGTTATCCAAGAAGCCTGGGACAATGAATGTAAACATGAGGAGACGTAACTTCTGACCTGCACAGCAATAATACGTGGGATTCGAGGAGGATTGCAGTAACAGTGTAGGAACTAGGCCCTAATTTCAAAACAAAATATTTGCTTGGTTTTATTAACATCAAAGTCTTGCCATTTTTGATTTCGTTTGTTTTCCCCTGTCAGTATTATTCCAACGGTGTTCCCTGCTTAACTGTGCATCTGTGACCGACGCTATGTAGTTTCAGCAATTAACAGAGTCGTTAAATAACACATCTAAAAAATTAATCTACCGTAATCTACCCTACAGCAACTTAACCAAAACTCACATAGACAAACCCAAACCTACTCAAAATTACCTGACCTTGCCTAACCCAACCTGACCCCATGCAAACTAACCCTACCCAACCTAACCTAACCTAACCTAACCTAAACTAACCTAACCTAACTTAAAACCAATCCAACCTCACCAAACCGAAACCAGCTTAATGTAACCCAAGATATCCCAACCTACCCCTACCTACCTGCATCTAATTCAGCCTAACAAAATCTAAATGAACACAACATAACCCTATACAAATCCAACCTAATCTGACAAAACCTGATTAAAATGAACCCAACCTAAGCCAACCAAATCCAAGCTAGCTTAACTCAGTGTAACCTAACCCCATGAATAAAAAGGGTAAGTTAAGTGAACGAATAACTTAAAACTGAAGCACATAATTAAGTAATTTTAACTGATTAAATTATGTAAATTCGTAAAATGGATAAAATAAAAAATAAATTATTAATTAAAATATAGATAAGTTAAATATATTAATAAATAATCAAATAAGTAAACTTGTAATTAAGTTAATTATTAACATAAAGAAATTTTTGAAGTATTTACATGCAAGAAGTTATGTTACATAAATAAAATAAAAATAAATAAATTAATTAAATAGAACACTAAATAAATTAAATAATAAATTAATTAAACGAATGTAGTAAATAAAGTGAATAAATAAATAGAGTAAATAAATTTAATTAATAAGGGAATAAAGTAATTTAATTATATTAATAAGTTAAGAGGGCGGATATATAAATTGTGTATTTGCTACCATAACCTAAACTAACTTACTAAATTGTGCGTTTTAAATATTATATCCTGAATTTTACTGAAATGTTAAACGATATGTATCTTTCAAATAACAAAGTTTTCTTTAACTGTAAAATAATCAATGCACAAACAATGTGATAAATATTTTATTTTTCCTGCAAAAATTATCATACAAAAAGGCGCCGAAGACAATGTTGATATAGATGGAGGGAATAAGTAAGTGTGTACTGATAAAACCAGCATTGCTTTACAAAACTAGCGGCGCCACTGGCTTATCTGTTCGTCTAATTAACAATTATAATCAACCTATTATATTATCTACCTCTTTAACAGCTTGCGCTGTAGGCCTGTATGTGGCAGTGACAATATCTGACTTCCGACCCACAAGATTTATCGTTATTTAAATCCTGTGTTAAATTAGTAAGATTTTATCCTTGGTTCAACAACTCGATTCGAACCTTGAAATTGCCTGCTGTAAAGTTGCTTGTTAAACACTTGTTCTTTCTGTAGATCACTACCAGAAATGCCGTGCAATTTTAAGTCACCCGCCTCCTCACAGCTTCTTCTAAACAAATAGCTGGTGTATAAAAATAGTCATCAGTTTGTTTCTGGTGCCAAATATCCTCAGACATAATTATCATGATTGTTTAACCAAATGCAGTATGCTGCCAAAAATACATTAAAATTGTTAAAACAAAAATTTCTTTTTTGAAGTTTTTCAGTAGAGAGGAAACCAGGGGCTGAGTTTTCCGTGTCACAGTTGTCTCTCAATCTTTTTTCTGCTATCGGGAAAGGTTTCCTTTGTGCAAAGTGTCACTGTTTCACTACTAGATGACAGCTGATGACGAAACCCTCCCCCTTTTAGCGATCATTCTAGTTTATCCCTCTTAAAATAATCGTGGCGATGAGCATCCTGGTATCAGCTTCTTAAGCTAAGCTTTGCCGTCAGAATCCCAGTTCCCGAGGGGCTACTTAAGATAAGCCTGCTAATAAGAAGAACAATATTCAGGCCACTTAAGAGGAACATGGTGACCATTATCTCTCTATCCGTACGAGATACGTAAGATGGAATGAAAGCTGGGATAAGACTGTATGGGGTTGTGGCAAACATGCAGATATTATACCGCTACCTTAAGCTTAAATATTCTTCTGTTTAATTAAAAAATAATGAGAAATTTATTTTGAACAGTCTTCTTTTTCATTAGACTTTTTCAATTATATGAAACTTACTGGATTTAAGGCTGTCAGATAGCACAGTAATTTAATTTCCAATCTTTGAAGTCAGAAATCAGGCATATTTCACCGCCCTTTGAGCACTTTTAATAAAATATATATTTAAAATACATAATCAGACTTACTGTGTTATTATACATATATAAATTTAAGCTCGAATCACAAAACATTTTGTATGAGCAATTTCCGACTCTTCTCACCAGGAGACATTGTGAGCTGCTGTATATGATGAAGTTATGAATTCACCGGTATCACGAATTAACATCGTCATGAGATGTGAGTACAGGTATTATGTTACATGTTTCTAGAATGGTCACTGCTGCACCGTATCTATTGCCTCTTGTCCCATTTGACTACTTATTATATTGCAGGGTAGTTCTACTAAGTACAGTGTCCTTAAAGCTTTCCTTGCATCAGGGAGTCAGAGATACTTGTAAGCAGCAAGCATAAAGTGGCCCACTTTATATGTGTTGTTGCACTTTTAGAGTCAGTGTTCGTTGAACTCTTGTCTCTGTTGTTCTGCTCTGTGTGTTGCACACTGAAGTTATTCTATGCCTTATAGTGAAACCTGTATGGAAACAACACTCCCGTAATTGCGAGATTTGAGTTTCTTATAGCTGTGTTGATGAGCATTTACGTTTTCTGGGATGCTATGCCTTGTCTGCTGGCAGATAATGTCTGACGTTTCGGAGGAGCTTAATGCCTTTTGTTTCAGGGCCAAGCGCAAGAAGATTGCCCTGCTTGACCCTGACGATAAAGGTGCCAATTTTCTGAGTAATTTAATTCGATATTTAATTGGAGTCAAGTGCCAGCAGGGGTTGTTAGCTTCGTGAGGGGGGGTTACGTACTTTGTTTTGTACCAGTAGATACCTTGAAATGCCGTCCACACAAGCCTTCATCAGCGTTATTTTACGAGAATTTCTGTTTTAGGCTTCTTTCCAGACGAAAGCTTCCAATGACCATTTATTTTCAATTGAGCATAATCGCACACTCGGTTCCACGCCCCAGTTCCTTAAATTACAGTGTATATCTTTAATGATACATTTTTCTGTCTCTTAATCTCTAGTGAAATAATGTAAAATGCATTTGAATTGAAAGTACTGTTGCAGGTTTACTGTTGAAACTGAATAAAAATTCTATTGCACTGATAAACTGTAGTAGGTGCGGAAAACAATAAATGAAACCGAAAATCGAGGGCGGTATTAGCCTACTGCATGCTAAAGGCCGTTCGGAGAGCCTGCGAACGGATAGTTTGATAGTGTTGCACAGAGCGCCCAAAATGCATAATTACAAGTTTCAATTTTTGTCACCTGCAACCTGAATTTATGTAGCATGGAAACAAATTGCGGAAGTGATATAAGGTAAATCAAAATACAATAATAATATCGGTAAACAAGTAAATGAAATTTGTATAAACGTGAAATTCGCGTGTGATAGAAGGCAGATTAGCAGATATTTGTGCATCGTACATGATATAGCATGGTGATCACAGCAATGAAGGCGTTTTGTGTGAAATGCAACTCGTATGTTACTGTTGGCAGATGGAAAATCACCTCCAAATATATTCTGAAATCCGGTGACTTAGAGCATAACACAAATAATACACCAGGCTCTTTCATTTGAGGTGAATTCCACGCCAACATTGTTGAGACATGTCTTCAAGTGTTAGAAGTAAATCTGTGTATCAAAATATTCTGTCATTACTTTCAAATGATTTGTGTCTGCTTACTGCAACACGCTATCGCATTCTAACATAATCGCACTTCTTATTTCATTATTGTAAATGTTATTTTGATTTTTTTTGGTTCTGGAATATAAAAAAAGAAGGAATATTTTTGGTGTACAGCGTAACATTGTCAGAACGTTGACGGCTGGTCATTGTTGGCTCACTTTGACGATTGGCACTGTGTGAGTCACATGTTCTCTTATCTCTTCGTGTTTGCTGGCTCCGTGCAATCTCACCGCAGGCCGCGCTTGTCCCTGCAGTAACCCAGCCACCGCAGCTGTTCCAGGACTGATGCTCTCCACAATGAGACTCAAGCAGTCAAGACTAGAGGTTCCGTCTCCTCCGCTCGAGTTTCCGGGTTGTGGGTGGTTTTGTGCTTCATAACCTGCAGACAAAACGAAAATACACTTTTGTTGTCGCGAAAAAGGTGTAATGAAACTGCAAGTCGTTTGGGATATTTGCACTGTAGGATTATAGAAGTTCTTCGCAAAGATGTAAACAAAATCCGGCATTTGTGAGAAGCGAAGTACCCTCCTTCCAAATGTACAAGTATTAATGTTACGAATGACACAGAGATGGTAGAACAAGTGGAAAAGTCCGAGCAGATCCGATCTAACAGAGGTTTCGTGTGTCAAATTACACAGCATATACTTGAGTGTTGAAATAAGACCTACGAATGAACGAGTTCTGTTTTTAACAAAGCCAATTGAGGCAAGCTGGCTGATAGGATACTTACTGTACTGTAGTTACACCCGTATTATGGCTGTTTAGAACGCTGTAAAACAAATTGCATGCTGGACAGAAAAATGAATATGAATGAAGATTGAATGAATGAATATTTATTCAGTGAGTGCGTGGTGTGTATCCGTCGTACAAGAGCAGTAACTGCCAATACGGGGTGCAGACTGGGCATTCAGAGGAAGGGACTTTCGTATCGTACCGAATTTTGAATTCTTCGATCTGAATAGAAGCTACAAGCCTTATGAGTTAATTGTTATACGACTGAAATGGATTTACCTAAAAGATTTAGGGACATAAGGCCAAAGGTTAATATGTGCTTGTAGTAGGATATGTAAATAAGGTTCAAAAATTATTAAAGATAGACACCTACGCACGCGCACACTTACTCAGACTCGCAGGAATGAGAAGATGCTTGAATTATCTCTTCCCTAAAAGTAAAACGAGTGGTTTATGTTTGCTTGGAAATGTTTTCCTGCTTCTGCAAAAGTTTCTGTTAAATGCAGTGGCAGTTAGAAACGCAGCGATACGAGGGTGTTGTAAAGTGTTGTGTTACACACATGTGATTTTTGGGACTACGCGAAGTATTAAGGTTCTAAAATGACCAGGTGAACTCTCACAGCCAAAATATGTCGTGCTTTAAAATAGCTTCTTAAACTGTATGTAGGCCTAAAACGCTAAGATTTGAGCCCTGTCCAAGAACACATCCCATGTATACGGAACGGCCGTTTAAAAAAAATTGTGTTACTTAAATCATCACGTCTGTTGTCAAAACAATATCAGATTTCTTTAACCCGTCACTTGGTACCGTGATACAGTGCATGTCAAGGTACGCTTGAAATCATCACGTATCAACTACAGCATCTCCTTAGCTCAAACCACATGGGCGGAAGTTATATTAAGTTCTAATTGAATCCAAACGTATGTTGGCAACATATCCAGAAACTGTCTATTTGTGGATTTTGTTGGTGAGAAATATATATGGCCCTGTGGCAGCGCAGCGGATTCCAAACATGAAACACTCTTTAAGATACAGCAAAGAAGCTCACATTCAACTGATAAATGCAGATTCCGAGGCAGATGGTCGGATATCAGGCCATGTTGCCTTGCATTCATGTGGCCTGGAACACAGATAGAGGTATTAGTGAGTGGTATTTCTGGGTATTAGCTGAGAGAATAAGATAATGTCACACAACAAATGTCAGTTTCTCTTAAATATTTGAGGTCCTTTTATTTTAAAACAGGGGCCACATAGAGCCAAGCCATTCGTGACTATATATCAACTGTAACCATCTTTAGAGATGTGGGATGAAAGAGTATGGTTTCGTTTGGGTTTGAATTTTATATAAATGAGACGAATAGTTAGTGGCAAATATAGATAATTAGGTGCTAATGATAGTGCTGGACTAGTGGTAAATTCAGATGAAACCAGATGGTAATACTTAATCGGTAGAATTCGCGACAAAATCACGCTATAATGATAAACAATAAATACTGTGAAACTGTGACAAAGCTATTTCATTTGCGAACGACAGAAGAAGTCGAACTTGCATTCCGGTAGAAATTAAGAATAGATTAAAATTCAAATTCCTGTTACCGTGTAGCTCAGAATAGTTTCTTCTCTCCATCTGCTGTCTTACAACCTAACGACTTAAAGTGTTCAAAAGTATAATTACGGAATCTGTGTGTGTGCGTGCGTGCGTGCGTGGGTGTGTCACCGTGGGAAGAAAACAGCTCTTGACGACTAAATCATAATCAACTGCATAGCTTATCTGCTGGTGTGTGTGTGTGCTCCCCCCCCTTCTCCAGTTGACGCTTCGTCCACCGCAAATCCCACGTGGACTAGTCTGAGACTCAACCAGAGCTTTCGCTATGAAAGGCCCGCGACTGCCTGCCTGAGCCATGGCACGGCGTCAGTTACTGTTAGTGTCATTAGGCGCATTCGCAAAGCAGTTGCAAAAAGCGACTGTT
Organism: Coptotermes formosanus; assembly: GCA_013340265.1. NCBI lineage: Eukaryota > Metazoa > Arthropoda > Insecta > Blattodea > Rhinotermitidae > Coptotermes > Coptotermes formosanus. The sequence continues at coordinate 488,868 of BLKM01000442.1, forward strand.
GTCCTTGTATGTCCGTCCGTCTGTCTGTCCGCTTGCAAGATCGTGAATCCCAGTGGACGGACTTTTCGCCAAAAAGTGACACTTCAGTTGGAGACGTACGTAAACGTACGGTAATACTAGCATCTCGCCGTGAGTGGCCCTTGTAGCAGAGAGAGAGAGAAGGCCGTGCCATGGCTCAGGCGGTTAGCCGCCGGCCTCCCACTGCGGAGGCCCGGGTTCGATCCCGCGTCAGTCCATGTGGGATTTGTGGTGGACAAAGTGGCACTGGGACGGGTTTTTCCCCGAGTTCTTCGGTTTTTCCCTGTCAATTTCATTCCACCGGTGCTCCATTACTAGGAAAAGGACAAACAATAATCATCATCTTCATCTTCATCATACGGTTGCACAATAAGCCTCATGGCTGCAGTGCTGCGGGGCCCTTCACCACTAAAAAAAAACAGGGAGAGAGAAAGAGTGTTGTCTGTGCGGTACGAGTTGGCTTTCTAAACGTAACAATTATTCTGGCCAGAAAGTCCAAGCTGAGATCCCCTAAAAACAAAGTACAGCTAAGTTCGGTTCTCTTGTCATCGTCTTTACGTTTGCGTTAATGTATGTTTATTGTGGCCTGCTTTTCAGCTTTCAGAGGTAAATCTTATTGAAGCGAATTTTAAAAGTAATGGCCACTTTGGCTTGGTTCATAGAACTTGTTGTGCATTTAACGTGCCAGAGTCTGCTATGACAACAGTTTGTTCAGAACTGTGTGCAACAGGGGTGTCACAACTTGTCGTGGTGGAAGCTGTGTAGACCTCACCATTTAAAGCGATGTGTGTATTCCTTTATAATTTAGAGACCCTGTCATTACTTAGACTCTGTGTAGTCGAATGACTGAGTAGAATGAATAATGAATTAAATAAATTCGGATCGATACCCTTGTTAGAAATTAGTATGCAAAAGTCAGCTGCACAAAGATTCTTAAATCGTACCTCGTATATTAACCCTCTAAAGACGGAACTTGTCTGTTTTATATAGAGGCTCAGTGCGTACCGCGCTGTAAACACTCTCCACTTCGGTTATAAAAACCAGTCTCTTAATGTTTTATAAGGCAAAAGTTGCTGTTTGTTCTGAGATCCGTACAAAACACATAAACGCAATGTGGGCATCACGTAGAATTTTTTAATGTTAAATCTGTTGGTACGTAAAGTTACCGCTAGGCTTTAAAAGGTTAAATTAAGGATGGCTCATGGCCATCACAAGTAACAATCCGGTGTATCGTGTATAAAGTGTAAAATACAAGACGATACGTGTTTAACAACCAACTCGTACACAACTGCTGAAGTCCAATATTCAAACTTTATACACACCCCACCATGTTTCGATGCTCTAAAGTTTCATCTTCAGCGTGCACTATATTTAAAAATCGCTTAAAACACTCTTAAAGACACTTGGAACTACACAGCACAGTTCTTAAAATTGTCTACTTAAAACGTTGTCGTCACGCCACACAAGTTAATGCCTGTTGGCTTGCTGATGAATGTTGTACGTTGATGAGTAACATTCATCTGACTGGAATGTTGCAGAATGCAAGCATCAAACTGTGTAGCCTAATACAAGCTTTGTCCAACTGCGTGGGCGATGTTTTTTATGTGATGGTGGCTGTGTTATGGATGTTAACACATATCATTCTAACCGCTCCCATTGGCCGCGCGGTCTAAGGCGTAGGTGTGCGGCCGAGCTCTTGCTAGGATCGTGGGTTCGAATTCCACCGGGGGCATGGATGTTTGTCTCCTGTGAGTGTGTTGTCAGGTAGAGGTCTCTGCGACGGGCCGATCCCTCATCCAGATGAGTCCTACCGACTGTGGTGTGTGTCTGAGTGTGATCAAATGAAATCACAAAAACCCTCGACACCTACTGTGAACAAGTGGGTAGAAGAGGGAAGGACTAAGAGAGAGAGAGAGAGAGAGAGAGAAAGAAAGAAAGAAAGAAAGAAAGAAAGAAAGAAAGAAAGAAGAAAGAAAGAAAGAAAGAAAGAAATGAAGCGGCGGTTCGTTGTAATTTTATTAGTAAATGAAATGTTAATATTTTTCAGTGCCTTTTATGTTTACAAACGAAGGAGATCAAACAGCAGTAGAAATCTGAGGATGTCTTAATTAGAAGAGCCTTCAGATGCAGCACTTACACTTAAAAAATTATGACAACGTGTCTAGGGATATAAATATTTATGATTCTGATTTAAAAGGCGGTTTTCGTGTGGCGCACAGAGTGTGCAGTGGCAGGGCGCTGTATCTGCTCTCTCTGTTACAAGACACGGATATTAATGCCTTGCAGTAAAAACTTGGCGGGAAACGAGCGGGTTATAAGACTTTTGGCTTACTGTCTGTTGAGATGCCCGCACAGGAAATTGGCCTTGTCACACCATCAAAACCTGAGGAGCATTTCGTCCATCCACTAGCCCAAAGTGAGTGCGACAATGTGACATCTAGCTTCCAGTGGGTGCTGACTTACACTATGAGTGCAGTCACTTCCTATTATTTTTCTCCGCAGTTGAACGGAATTTCGGCCTCTTTTATGTTGAGATCTGTTCAAATGGCTTAAGAGGAGTGCTGGTATAGACTGAATACATTTTCGAATTACTGTGAATATTTATTAGAATTTCTCTAGTATGAACGACTTGTCTTGTCAAGAGATGTCGTCATGACCGACCGTTCGTCGACCATTATTTCCATGGAGTGGGTTCCTAGTTCCTGGGTTTGACCATATAACTTGTCTTTCGCCAGTGTGACCATGAAACTGCAGATATAAAAGGGGCAATTTGTTTGATAAGTGGAACTCAGCAAGAAAAGTGTAGCGAGACCCAGTGGTTAGAGAGCTGATGGTCACACCCATTCTAGACCATGAATTTTGAATACGAGTGTCTACGTTATAGATTGTTTCTTGACGCATGTCTTAAGTCGCTAGCTTTTTTCTGTTCCTATAATGTTTCACTTTCTTTAACCCTTTAAAGACGACGCATATTTGTTTTATATAAGGATTCAGTGCGTACCGCGCTGTAAACACTCTCCAATTCGGTTATAAAAACCAGTCTCTTAATGTTTTATAAGGCAAAAGTTGCTGTTTGTTCTGAGATCCGCACAAAACGCATAAACGCAATGTGGGCACCACGTAGAATTTGTTAATGTTAAACCTGGTAGTATGTAAAGTTACTGCTAGGTTTTAAAAGATTAAGAACTAAGCCTGGGGAAGGGGCACGGGGGCGTGGCCTGGGTTCGTATGGCTAAGGGTAGAAATAAATGGCGGGCTCTTGTGAAGACGGTAATGAACATTCGGATTCCGTAAAATGCAGGGAACTTCTTGAATAAGTGAGGAACTGTCAGCTTCTCAAGAAGGACTCTGTTCCATAGAGTTAGTTAGTTATTCATGTAGTTAATTTTCACTCTTAGGCCTATCCATCGTCCAGAGGAGTCCTACCGACTGTGGTATGTGTAACTGAGTGTGATCAAGTGAAAATAAACAACCTCGAGACCTACTGTGAGTAGGCAGAAGAAGTAAGGACTACGAAACGAATTTTCACTCTTGAACTTGGCAGAACGGGGTCGTTCTTATGAATGTAGTGGCTGTTCGTACCACTTAAATAAATTCCCGGTCATGGAAACCGAATGTCGTAGCCGTCGCCCTAAAGTCATGCATATTTCCCAAAGATTATTTTTATGTTAGCCTTCCATATATGCTTAACGCTGGAATGTTTTGCACTGAGGTAACCACAGACTTCCTGTGTGCTGCACATATAGTCCATCTCATTCCTGTTTATTTTAACACCGAAATAATACTACAAATTAATGCAATTTTAGGCGCGTTCGCAGAATTGCGACAAGCGACGATTAGCATCGTCATGTCTGTCTGTCCCACTGTCCATCGTCATGGAGCAACTCGACTCACACTGGACGGATTTTCATTCAATTTGATATTTGAGTATTTTTCGAGAATATTTCTAGAAATTTCAATTTTATTAAAATCTGACAAATATAACGGGAACTTTACATGAAGACCTGTGTACGTTTGAGATAATACCTCGCTCAGTTCTTGTTAGAATGAGGAATGTTTCAGACAAAATTTGTCGAGAAAATCAGAACACAATTTTATATTCAATAACTTTTCTTCCGAATATCGTGCCGTTTGTGAGAGCGTAAAGGGGTAGAGCCGGACAGGCCCCAAATAACAATATAATGCAGCGCGTGAGCTTTGCGTGCTGGATAATTGAGGCTACACACACACACACACACACACACACACACACACACACACTCTCTCTCTCTCTCTCTCTCTCTCTATCTCTCTCTCTCTCTCTCTGTCTGTCTCTCTGTCTGTCTGTCTGACGGAATATGTAACACTTATTGCTTTTCCGCGGTAACAATGGTTACGCGAACGCGCCTCAATGTTAGGTTTATACGTAGACTGCCTGTGTTGCCCCTTAGTGTCCGTTTTCCCCCGATTTAACTAATGTACCAATCTGACATATCCATACTTAATCTCTTGCAGAGTTTTCTTGACTTAATAGCGCACTTCCTTCATCTAAACGTCGCGGCCCATATCCTGACTCAGTTGCCGGAGTGTCCCTCTGTCCAAAATACACACAGAGAGACAGGCAGGTAGACAGACAGACAGACAGACAGACCAACAGACAGACAGCACTGGCTCTTGTCTATTGCAAGATATCGATGCGCTATATAAATTACACGTAGCCACCAACGTCATGAAAGATATCGTTGTCGTGTGAGAGTTCTTCTTGACTTCACTTCTTTTGATTTGCAGCACACGAGGAAATGTTGGTTTTGGCAGCGAGTTTGTGCGTTGGATGTCTTGTATAAAGTTGCTGAAGTCCCGTTACCCACCTACATCAACAACTCAAATATCGCAACAAGTAGTATTGACTAGCACACAGAAAGACCACTGTTTGAGTTTCAAATTAAAATTTCTGGCACAAGGAGGTCTGTATGTCGCCCAGGTGGAATTTAATCTCTAAAGTGTTACATCCGTTTTCGTGATTTATCATTTTGTTGGATTTTTTTAAACTTCTGTATGCAGCATATAAATTTAAAACAGACAGACCATTTACTTCAGCTTTAAAATAACTTGGAAGTATTTCTATTAAAGTTTATACATATGGCATGTGCTAAAATTTTCAGGCGAACTGTTGACCTGAAGGCTTTTTTAGACTGATAGACACTGATGATGGGTGCAGAGACATCAGCAGTGCGTAACATCCCAGCAGGCGTTATTCTTTGTGTAAGAGACTACTGTTTCCTCACCACGTATAAATAGCAAAAATGGGACGCACTTTGACAAACAGACACTTGTGATGAAATTGCAAGTGACGGAAACAAGGGACTGGGGGAGACGAGAGGAACAAGACACGAAATGTACGTATAAACGTAACATTCAGGCGCGTTCGCGCAACCATTGTTGTCGTGAAAAAGCAATAATATTATACAGGCCTATTCTAAGTATATGTTTGTGTTTCTGTATGTTTGTTTATCCAACATGCAATACGCTTGCGTCATATTTTATTGTTACCTTTGACCTGTCTGACTGTGCCATATTTTTTACATTAGCTCATAAACTGCACGATTTTCGGGTGGGGGGGGGGGGGGGGGGGGGGTGTGGAAGGCAAATTTTTTTGTGTTTGGGGCAGCAGGTCTGGTGGGA